>JAODUP010001062.1:0-110000 GCA_025642065.1 Paralvinella palmiformis
CAAAACGCTTTTTTTATATATCAAAAAGGATAATCCCCAAGAACAATTTTTTTCAATCACTTTTTTTTCATTTAAAATAACTTTAGCTGAAAAGTTGTTCTTTAAAAAATCTAATAAGGACATGATCAGAAATGATCATCAAAATCCATGTCCTTGACAACATCAGATATTTCATCAGATTTATTACAGATTGGCTGACAATTTGTTAGACCAATACTTACGTTTTGTACAGATGGGCCATTATATAGTGTTATTGGCAGTGATCATATTACTTGGATCAGACCTCGTCTGCTTTGGATGCTTTCCACTATATGAACACATCGCGAAACAAATGATATTATTACCATAGAGTCGTAGGGCAACCAACTGATATTTAGTACAATTCATTATCTACAAATGAGAAATAAATAAGTGAAAATGTAATTCTGGTGGTTACACAACAACAACGTCAACAAGTCTCAATCATTAACAAACACAACCAAAAACCCGTATTCTTAGTGCAAATACTGGATCGAATAAAAAGAAAATACAAGAAATACAAACTAACGAAATATAATCAATTTTTACCAATATAAATTAAATCTATATTATATTCATTGGTGTAACTTATCTGATAGCTGTACCATCCGAGAAATACTCTGGTGCCATTACTTCCAGCCATTTCACGCGGATGCGGACAGATATGTTAAAACCTAAAAGCGACAAGATTCGGGTTGTGTTATTCAAATCCAATGATAAATGTCATGCAGATGGAAAATGTCAATAAGTGTGTAGACGACTTTGGAACCTTACTTGAGCGTCGAACAACATTTGAACAGTGTTTATAAGTCTGTATATTCCCAATTACGCAGTATTGGACACATTAGACTTGTATAACAATATCACACTTGGACTGCTGAAACACTAAATGGACTCTCCCCGATGTCAGGTAACATATTAGAAGGCGCATTGAATACTGCTCTACTGATAATAGCTATAACATCATGTTACAGCCACATCACACTCGTTTTGAAAGACACACACTGGTTACCTTTTAATCATCGCGTGTAGTTTAAACTCTAGCTGCACACATACAAGGTCCTGCACGGACAGGCTCAAGGATATATATCGGATGTGTACCAAACTCGAACAACCATAAGAGCCATGTATTCGTAACACAAGTTGTTCCAAGCGCTAGAACGTTCCCCCAGTCCATATTCAAGAATAAAAAAACACTGAACATTTTTGTGGCATGTTTTCGTGTTTAGCTTTTTCAGTTAACTGTTTATATATTGTAATTAAGATTTGATATATTATACCAGAGTGTGTTGCAAATAAATCTTATTATTTCTAGTCTTTCAAGCCCTATATTTGTACTCTACCGCGCTCTAATTAAAAATGAAAATAAACACATATATTAGCGTTTTCATTTTACGTATGATTACGGAAATATATAAATAACGGCTTGTATAAGGAAAGTGACCGTTTCGATTTATGAAATGATATATCACGGAAAAAGAATACAATATACGCCACTAATTATGTTAAAAATTGCTAGGAATAAGTATTAGTAAACTGACTAGCCATTGGAGTTAATATAATAAAATATTAACCATATATTTCAGTTCTAAGTTTACATTTAAATATTAACATCGATTTACTACCCTTAATTCTATCTGACAGATTATTCCACAATATTATTGAAGGCTTCCTTAAGGACCGATGGCCTTATTCAATTATTTTGTTTTGGTTTCACGCACATTGACTTGCTCTATGATCATGGCAACCTCTTTTGTTTATATTGCACTATTAAGTCAAATGTACGCCTCGGCCATATATTGTGGAGTCATTTATAGGTAAAAACCAGTACCTTTTTCTGACGGCAGCTCTCTACTGGTAGCCACGGTAATATCTGTATTACTGGCTAGAAGGAGATGCACGATTAGTTGTCATCTGTAGTCCATACTGATAGTTGATAGGCTTTAATGGTGTTGAGCATATGATATATATCTTCGGGTGGAGTACCAACCCGTGTGATACACCATTATTCAGGAGAAATGAATCCGAGTGTATCCCATATATGAACACTAACTGCCAATGCCAAGTAAGATTATTAGCTCCAATATTATGCTTAGAGGTGGTAGCCAACAAAATTTCAATGATATTAATCTATTAGTCCTACTCAATAGCAAAAAATAGGTCACCCCCAAACGATATGTTACTGACCCCAAAGCTAGGTGGCTGATTATTATTATTATTATTGTTATTTTTTAATTATTTTGTTCTTGTTTTAGTTATTTTCTGATATTATGTCATCTGCAGTAGTGGGTCGACGAAGTACAATGACCATTCTGGTGTAGAAGAAGACCAGAAGGAAAAGTGAAGCTAGAAATTGGAAAACTATCGCCAAGATGCCAACCACATTGTGCTATATACCATCTGGCCAGAAGGTCTGAAAAAGCTAAACACGAAAACATGCCACAAAAATGTCATTTTGAACAACTTCTTGAAAATGTTCAGTGTTTTTTATTCTTGAATGTGGACTGGGGGAACGTTCTAGCGCTTGGAACAACTTGTGTTACGAATACATGGCTCTTATGGTTGTTCGAGTTTGGTACACATCCGATATATATCCTTGAGCCTGTCCGTGCAGGACCTTGTATGTGTGCAGCTAGAGTTTAAACTACACGCGATGATTAAAAGGTAACCAGTGTGTGTCTTTCAAAACGAGTGTGATGTGGCTGTAACATGATGTTATAGCTATTATCAGTAGAGCAGTATTCAATGCGCCTTCTAATATGTTACCTGACATCGGGGAGAGTCCATTTAGTGTTTCAGCAGTCCAAGTGTGATATTGTTATACAAGTCTAATGTGTCCAATACTGCGTAATTGGGAATATACAGACTTATAAACACTGTTCAAATGTTGTTCGACGCTCAAGTAAGGTTCCAAAGTCGTCTACACACTTATTGACATTTTCCATCTGCATGACATTTATCATTGGATTTGAATAACACAACCCGAATCTTGTCGCTTTTAGGTTTTAACATATCTGTCCGCATCCGCGTGAAATGGCTGGAAGTAATGGCACCAGAGTATTTCTCGGATGGTACAGCTATCAGATAAGTTACACCAATGAATATAATATAGATTTAATTTATATTGGTAAAAATTGATTATATTTCGTTAGTTTGTATTTCTTGTATTTTCTTTTTATTCGATCCAGTATTTGCACTAAGAATACGGGTTTTTGGTTGTGTTTGTTAATGATTGAGACTTGTTGACGTTGTTGTTGTGTAACCACCAGAATTACATTTTCACTTATTTATTTCTCATTTGTAGATAATGAATTGTACTAAATATCAGTTGGTTGCCCTACGACTCTATGGTAATAATATCATTTGTTTCGCGATGTGTTCATATAGTGGAAAGCATCCAAAGCAGACGAGGTCTGATCCAAGTAATATGATCACTGCCAATAACACTATATAATGGCCCATCTGTACAAAACGTAAGTATTGGTCTAACAAATTGTCAGCCAATCTGTAATAAATCTGATGAAATATCTGATGTTGTCAAGGACATGGATTTTGATGATCATTTCTGATCATGTCCTTATTAGCATTTTGTATCTTTAGAGAACAATCTGTTTCAGCTAAAGTTATTTCAAATAGAAAATATAAGTCGATTGACAAAGATGATTGTTCTTGGTGATCTGCGGATCTCTTCTCTGATATGGGATCCAAAGGATGATGTCGATCATTTGGTGGATCTCTTTAATACTACATTGAGAGACCTTGTAGGTGAGCATGCACCTTTAAGAATAAAGGAAATGCCAAGAAGATCACTCCTTCCGTGGTATAACAAGAACATACAAGATGCAAAGAGACACAGAATGTATTGTGAGCGGGTGTGGATTAGGACCGGTTTGTGTGTTCATTATGAAATGTTCAAGGTCAGTAAAATTCAACTCAAAAATACCCTTGCCTCTGCCAAATCAGAATATTACAATACAAAGATCAAAGCATCAATAGGAAATCAAAGTACGGTCTTTCAGTGCTGTGAATAAAGTACTTCTGTCAAAAAATACTACAGGTACATGATGGGTTCACTTCCAGCACCTTATCACAGGGTATGCCATTGATAAAAGAGTCATGCATGTCTATGATGGATACATTTGAGCCTTTTACAGAGTCTGATATCAGACAGTTACCGAAAAGGGTCATCTAATACTTTCTCTGCAGTTGATGTTATGTCTGCCTGGTATCTGGATATTCTGATACAAAGATAGTGAATGAATCGCCTGGTGTTTATCCATGATCCATTAATAAAAACGAATTTTAATTAATACTAACCTTATTAAATCACTACAATCTGCATATAAAAATGTTCACATCACTGGAACAGCCTTGGTTGGGGTGAAAATATATATTATGATGTTAACTGATAAGCTACAATTTTTCAAAACCTACATTGGCTACCTCAGGGAACTGGTATCCATTGGAAAATTCATCCCGAAAACTGAGGTCATCCAGTCAGATACTATTGCAGGTGCCTGTGTCTCGGTTTAAGTCAGATGGTGATTGTGCGTTTAGTGTTGCAGCCCACCAGGTTTAGGGTAATCGTATTCGGTAATCGTATTCGATTGTAATCCATTACATGATCTCCAGTTATCGTAATCTCAATTACAATTTCCAGATGCAAAGTAATCGTAATCGATTGCATTGTAAATGTAAAATGATCAGCGATTACTTTCACGATTACACAATATTTGACATTTTATATCATGCCAGATATATGGTTTGGTATGTAAGGAAAAGTTAACAATAGAACTGATTTATCCATTGACGAACTGCTGTCATATTTATACACATGATGATTTGTCAGTTTATTTTGATCTATGAACATGAAACAAAAATGTGGTGAAACACTGCTTCAGGTGTTCCGCTATTATAGTTCATATAAAGAGGCATTTCAGATTAACTCGTGTTGTTTTCACACGGTTGAGTCCAAGTTAATTACACAGCCAGCAATCGTGCATGTCTTCTTTCTGACACCGTAGTTTTAACTCCAGCTGCAAACGACCCTGATTGGCCATCAGTCGGATGACAAGCAGCCAATTAAATTAAGACATGCTATATATTGGCTACCGAGAGGCTGTGCTGATCTAACGACAGCATTGGGAATCTCCCCCGAAACACAAGCAAGCAAGGCCCCCGATTGACATACGGGGTGACACACGTGAACATTAGATAGAGATCAAAGGTCAAAGTACGGAGTTGGGAAGTGACCGAGTTTTAGGAGTAAATATAATTTAAAGCATAGCAATAATTTAAGACTGTAAAAAGTGGTCCATTTACGAAGGTGGGCAGGTTACAGCGGGGGTTAAGTTGGGGGTTTGCAAATATTCTAATTATCCTATTTATTATATAGACCTTACCTGACTATAGTCACACCACACATTATGAATTGCGTTATTAAAGATATATTCAAACAATTCCATTGATATTGTTTGCACTTATCTCAGTTTGCACTAATCTTAGTTAACTCTGTAAATACCGGTGCATTCATGGCAAATGCATCAGGCTGTGCTGAATAAGCGACAGTCTGGGGAATACATTACTATGGTGAATATTGATCTCAGAAATATTAAAAAAATTAACGTCGTACAATGGCATCAAAGTAAATGCTGTAGCATATCTATATCGGTGTTATACATGTAACAGTAAATATTGATGAAGAGTCGCATTCTTGTTTCTGTTATATACATTGTAATCATGATTGTAATCATGATTACTTTACAATGTGATCGTAATCGTAATCGATTACAGTCAGAATGAATGTAATGGTAATCGTGGTATTCTCAAGTAATCGTAATCGTTTACCTTGGTCCTGTAATCGCCCCAACCCTGCAGCTCACACTTTGTGGAATAGGTTTCTTGCAAATATTAGAAGTGTGTCTTTTCTTGGAAATTTTAACCCGATCTGAAAACACACCTATTATTATTTTACATTATATTTTTACGGTGCTTTTCATTGGCTCCTGCTGATAAGGGGGCTTTATTTAATATGCATTATTATTATTATTATTGTTATCTATATATCTATCTATCTATTTATCAACGTCCGTGAGACACCTCTTAATTATTGCCAGAGTTTCCCATTGTGTCCATATTATGGTCCGGTTCGCCGTATTCTTCCAACATTGGAGAACATGGATGGTGGTTTTCTGTAGCGCATGCAACAGAATGTTGCTAGAATCCAGTCTAGATGCCAGATGAAACCAGACACTGGTCTTATTTGCCTCCTTCTTAGGGTACTCCCGAAATAGTGTGCTGTTCGTGAGGTGTTTAGTGGAAGGTCTTAAATACATAATGTACTTGTCTTTTAATTGACGATGATTGTTCAAAGATAACACCACATTCCTCGTATGTTCAATAAACCGGATCACCGAGATGGAAAGGGTCACAGTTTTGCATAGCTGCAGGCGATGCTCAGGCCAACAAACAATAGGTTTCTTCCAGCCATCATTCAGCTCTAGCATATTGGATCCTATCCAGATTTAACACTTAGGAGACGTGACTATTCTATAAATAGCTTCCAGCCAATTTTCAATAATCAGATAACAAGAAATAAACAGTGAAATAGCATATTCTAACATATCAAGACAGATAATAGTGTATTTTGGCATACTATCACGTATCATATTTTGTTTAACTTGGCTAGATCTGGATATATCATTACGTGCTTCACACTATGTTCACCTACCATTACGTGTTGCCCACTCTCTGATACCGGACGATATAAATCAGCCATATAAAAACCATATATAACGCATTATGATCATTTCAAATTGGTGTAAATGGCAATCTTAATAAAGTTACACGAACTTTTAACAGTATTGTTCGCCAAGAGAAAACCTAATGCTGCAACTGACGTAAACGGTTGTAAGCCAAGAGCACCTGTGACTAGTTTTATGAAAAAATCGATATTTATCTCGTGTTTTTCAGTTAGTTTATTATTAGCCGCCATTCTATAAAGTAGACTGCTATCTCAGGTATTTGCTAAATTATAATGTTTCAGAGACATTTCGCAAATCTACCAGCATCAGATGTGATCTAGCAATAGTATTTGTTTTTTGGGTTGACAGCTTAGAACAACCTTATGGTTAACACCTATGTAAATAACGTATTCTCTTTTTGCAAAACCCGCTGGCATGTATATTTAGATTTTGTCTGTCAACAATAGATTTCCAGGCGTGGAATAATATTTAACCAAGGGGAGGTCTACGCGTACTATAATACTGCCAAACAATCATAGGCTGCATAATTAGTACATGTGCGTTTCTTTTGTTTTACTCTATACAAAGACATGTCCACAAAATAATTGGGTTTGAGCTTATATAGAACTGTCCGTATGAACTGTCATTTGATTAATTTAAACACAAATTTGATTGTATGCGTACACTGTATCGTGGGGAGACAATACAACAAATATCAGGATATGGTTTAATAATTTGTAATTATGCTACACATGCTGAATGTAAATATAATTGTTGCTGGTTTACGACCACTTTTGTGTCCAAGGTAAGCTAAATGGGCCGAGTAATCTCCAAACATAATGAGGCGAAGTGAAAGATGAAACCCCCTTTAAAAAAAGCTCGACCGGGGTTTGAACCCAAGTGTTATAGATATGTTGCTAACCGCGCTACCTGTTAGGCTATAATACACCTGAATTTATCAAGTAAACCACGCGAGTTATTACCTAATTGAGTGTAAATGTTAAATTAGCCATTCGGACTTAAATTATTGGACTTTTTAGTGAAATATAGATAATGGTGCAAGGGAAAATGAAGACAAATTCTTGTTTACAAAGAAAATCTTTTTATATTAAATTTGCAATCTCTTATTTTATGCCTAATTTTCATGTTTATTCTTTCAGCATATAACATATGCATGATGTAATTATATCCCTTATATTTATATTACTGATTACCAGTAATTCAAGACACTCATAATCATATACAAGGCATTAAATGGTCAATCACTTATATATTTGACAGAATTGCTTCATGAGAAGGCAAACACTCGAACATTAAGATCATCTGGTGAACTGATCTTTGCCGTACCTAAATACAAACTCCAAACCTATGGACCGAATGCCTTTAATGTTGCTGCGCCAACAATGTGGAATAAGTTGCCTAGTCATATTAGACATTCCAAGTCACTATATCGTTTTAAAAAACATATTAAAATATTCCCATTCAAACAAGTTTTTAAATGTTAACGTATTCATTATATTTAGTCATTATATTTTGTAGTTTTGGCGCTTTTTAAGCATACATTATTATACCATGCAAAACTTGGAAATCTAATCGTTATGATTATAAACAGAAAATAATACACCACAAGAGAAACGTTATGACGATTGTATAACTTCTTTGACGGCTCCAATCACACCTCCTTCGTGAATATTAATGCACTAAAAATCCCTGTATTACATAGAAGATATAGAAGCAGAAATCGTCACGTTTTTTTTAATTTTATTATTGAGGCCACATATTTAGACAGAGATACGAAGGTGGTATTCAGAAAAGTTAATGACATCTCTTTTTACTTCCAACCGATAACACGACGACAAAGAGATGAAACAATTTTAAAGTACAAATACCGTTTTTTTAACAAACATTTTCCAAATAATTAATCATAAAAATAAAATACACGCGATCTGAAATATTTCAGCCCACGTGCATTAATTTGCTGGCTAACGCAAGAAAAGCACAGACCTGCAGTCAAAGCCAGTGAATAATTGCTTAATTTCTAAGCGGCCTGACCGCACAATAGACAATTATAGAAAACATGAAATCCTCGTGTTTGTGTATGTTCGTAGTTTTGCAACCGTAGTAAATTTTACAAATACAAAGAAGAGGTGTCGTGCCAGGAATGTTACTCGGTTATCATTTGTGGACATAAGCATGCCACCGTATGGTCGCCAGTCGTCACGGTAAGCCACAAGCCAATTGTGGATGACATACTAAAACCTGACGGCTTACAGCGGGTAAATATCTACGAGGTCGGGTACTGGGGTCAATAGATCAATTAGAAACGAGAAAACATAGTTATCATTGAGTAGATAGCTATTTTCATAAAAAAGGAAAGTATTGAAGTTTTTGACAGAAAGGTTATTTATACTATTAAAGTGTATGTATGCATTTATATATATATATATATATATATATATATATATATATATATATAATAAAAATTCAATGTATTATTAACTAAATATATCAATACAGGTGGCTATAACATAATCCATATTATATAGCAAAGGATCAATGTTAAAAATATATCATTTTACACGAAGGTCTTATAATAAAATCGTTAATGATTACCTTGTTAGACATGAGGTAATGTAAGCCATCCCTCATCAAACATAACTTACTCAGCCACTGATACACAATTTATTGAAACTTTCTTGCCACTGATTAAATACATAAACTGGTAAGATAATCACCATTATCGTTTAATACAATTACTTGTGTTCTAAAAGTTTATGCTAAGCATTGGGCTTCATATATATATATATATATATATATATATATATATATATATGGTAGTGATATGATTCGTAGTTTGAACACTGATCAATGAGTATTATCATCATTACTATTTAGGTGAGATGACTAATGTTATGTTCAAATGTTTTTGTGGTATTTTGCATCGCCACTGAATATTAACACAAAAAGTGATTACTGTTTTACCAATGCCTTATTGTTATATACAGTACAACTTTTTAAATATCGACAAAGTTAGGGTATTGTGATGGACCAAGTTCGGGTGTGTGTTATTGTTGTGTGTGTGTGTGCGTGCGTGGGTGCGTGTGCGTGTGTGTCTGAGAGAGAGAGAGCTGCCATCCCTAGTCTCATCGACAGTTTAAAAACCGTTTTCTGTCTCCTCAATAGGGTTTTGCCTATTTGTACATTTGCGTGTTCTAAATAAAGGAATTCCGCTGCATTCCGTCCGCCAAAAATATGCGCTATGACTTTTTTTATAAAAAGACACGCCAACTAAATACTGGGAACTACACCATATTAACCGTATGCGGCGCGGACCGGGCGAGCTGTGACTGATATACGAGAGAATGGCGGCACGCTGTCAGATCAGTTGCTGGTTTTGTTGTTGGCTCATCTCACGGTAATTAGATACAAGATGAGACATCAAGTGTCGTCGTCTGATAAAGATCTCCTACAACGGTGACATGTTTACGGGCGATGCTACACGCCGAACGATGTATCGGTGGCACGCTCGCATTGTGTCAAGTGTACAGTAAACCTCGTCTAACTAGCCGCACGGTATAGCCACCGTTTTGGCCCACCTGGTTTACTTTATCATCGCCTTTTAACAACGGGAGTCAGCAGCCATTGGATGATCGGACTATACGGGTGGGTGGTTTAAATGTGTGGCGGTTGACACAAGTTTGACTATAATTCAATTATTTATCGTGCTTAGTTAGCGTGAAGGACTACAAACGTCGGGGTATAAATATTATTTTAATAAGAAATATTCCCGATATGTATTTAATATTCCATCCCGAACCACCAAGGCCATTGTTTCATTCGCTGTTCGAAATGGTATGTCATTACAAACACACAGAAGCTTACATACAGCGAACAGACTAGATTATTCAGTTCATCTACCTATCTATCAATCTACCTATCAATGCCTAGATCTAGTACACGCAGAAACATTCATGATTATAGTTTGAATTAACAGTCAACAAGCACAACTTATTGTATTGATATGAAACATCAAAGCGCAACTAAAATCTTTATCATTGGCCATTCCATTACAATGTTATTATTCCTTGGCCTAGTTTCATGTCTCCTGCTTCGTTGATGCTTATCTCCAACATCCGCTGGACATTACGTGAAGAGTCCCATCGAGTAGTAATAGTCTGATGAACAACATCATCATCATAACAGGTGTGAAACATCGCGACCATTCTTAAGCACCAACTAATTGCAGAGATTAGCAACCAAAAGCAACCATGATGTCACCATTGTTTCGGGCGCCTCCGTGATCTAGCGGTAGCGTGTTGGATCACAGATCACCCATCACCCGTGTTCGAATCTCGGCGTGGGCATATCTGAAAGTTGTTTCATCTTTGACTTCGCTTCATTGCCTTTGGAGGTCGCTCGGCCCATTTAGCCTACCTTGTACACAAAATTGGCCGTTAAACATTAATCAATCAATCAATCAATCAAAGTTAGCATCGAATCCACGACCGCCCCCCCCCCCCCCCAGGAAGGGTACGAGTATCTTGTGCTAACTCACCATGCAGAGAGTGCTCTCCATACGGCACTTTTGTATGAACTGTGTATGCGTTACCCTTAGCAACGCTATAAGTTAGTTTTGATGATAGCCAAACGAGAGCGAGATTTATATACACATATGTGGGCGCATATGTGTATGCGTGTGTGTACGTGTGTTCAGAATTTCGGATCCAGAAGCCGAAGCGAAGGAAGCGACACAACTCAAGGTCAAAGAAAGAGACCTTCGACGAATGTTGCGCGCCTGTTTTACTGTCAGGACCTAGTTACAACCCCCCCCCCCCCGAGAATAAAACGCCTCAAATATGGCCATTTCGCTGGCAGGCAAAGTTTGTGTCTACATCGCAGTGTTTTATGAAGACATAAATTTCACACCTCGACGCGAGGTGTGACGAGAAATGGGTAGGAAAAGGCAGGCCGAAGCCAGACAAACGTTTGTTAAGTCGTCTTTTTACGACTCCGATTACCAGTTGTCTTAAGGCTGACTTTGTTCGACGACTTAGCCGGAACTGACATATTTATGATCTTCGGCGAGAGCAAATGTCACTCGTAGAAGATGTGCAATGCTCTCGCCAAAGGTTTGCGCGCGTTAGTCAGATGCAGCGCTCCGTATCAGGCGCGAAGACCGGAAACGCCGGTGTCGTCGCCCGATATACGACATCCCGAAATAAGGTGCGCAAAACACCAGCCATTTCGTCTGCCTTCTTTGGCATTGGACGGGAAGACTGTCCTCGTTGTTGACAAGGACTCGCCGATGTGCCGTGTGCACGGTGAGATGTGATGAAATATCAAAATTGTGGAAATGTATATATATATATATCCTAGGTAAATAGTCCTGCATATGTGTCCTTAATAAGGGTTCTCAATGCATGTACACACATATGCGATGATCTATGTGTGCGTGCGTGTGTTTGTGTGTGTGTGTGTGTGTGTGTATATGTGTGTGTGCCAGCAAGCGCACCGCATATAAATGGATTTAAATAGACCAGTTAGACACTTAGTTAATAATTCTAATTAATTCCATATAAAGCAAACATTCATCAAATATATATATATATATATATATATATATATGCTTGGTGGTGTTATAATGCAATATTTGAATATTTCATTAATCGCCATGTGGCCAAGCCCCAAAACAAATAATTGCACAAGTTATTACGTTCCTTTCTATGCTACCAGGTGTATGGTGTGGTGATTTTTATATGTACATAGTGTCGGAATATACGATAGCTGACTAGCTAAGGGCAGGTAATACGAGCGGACGTGTTTACCGAGCATTGTGTAATAATGGTTGTTGGTCTTACCTGCCGCTGACACTTTGACAGTACTAAGTGTGTACTCGTGACCATTCGGATATGAAGAACGAAGACGGTCCTGCTTCCAGCAAAATGTGTCATCGTCAATTGTCGATAGAAAGAATGCAAAAGTGGTCCTGGAATTGACAATGGCAGGTGATTGAACGGCGAGTAAAAGTCTATCTCTCTCTCTCTCTCTCTCTGTCTCTCTCTCTCTCTCTAGCTCTTTCTCCTTCTATCTGTTTCTCTATCTTACATACGATTGTCATATGAATAAGGTCCGTATGTGTTGGTGCGTGCGGGCATTGGTCAGTAAATTCGGGCGAGCGAACGAGTGAGGCGGTGAGGAAGTGAATGACTGAGTCAGTGGTGAACGATGGAGTGAATGAGTGAGTCGGTTAGTCTGTCATTTAGTCACATCTAGTCGGTCATTTAGTCACATCTAGTCGGTCATTTAGACAGCCAATATGAGAGTCAATTGGTTACTTAGTGGTTTAAGTTAGTCATACAGTCAGTTGGTGGCCTGGAAGTTACGCTTTTGAGTAACGCACGGCGAACGAGTGGTGCAGAGAGAGAGAGAGAGAGAGAGAGAGATGGTGAGCGATGAAGAGAGAAAGACAGAGAGAGAGAGAGAGAGAGATGGTGAGCGATGAAGAGAGAAAGACAGAGAGAGAGAGAGAGAGAGAGCCGGAACACCATTACGCAAGTTCCCACGGAGCATGCGCTGTGACGTCGTCTTATCGTTGTAAGGTCTCGGCAGACGTCAGACAGTCGTAGAACACATTATTTCAGCACACAATGGAGCCACGATAGGATCGCCGTCAGCGAGAACCCGAACCGGCGAACCGGCCAGACAGACACGAACAAAAAGTACCCGAAAAGAGGGGGGAGAGGTGGAGACGATTGAGAGAAAGAAGGAGAGAGAGAGAGAGAGCATGTGTGTGTGTGTGTGTGTGTGTGTGTGAAGGAGATAGAGCAACGCTAAACGACACAACCCTAAACCATGTCGATGGTCTCGAACGGTAGACAACAGAGAACTACTATCAAACATTCGTCGGGTAGGACGCCGCTCCAGGACGCTGCTCATTTTGAGGCCGCCCTTGCGAGGGATTATCGCAATTGGCTTAAATTGATGCCGAATTGATTCTCGAGGAGGCGATAAACTGTCAAAGAGGATTAGGCCTCGGCGTAGATGATGGCCTCGTCGTAGTAGGCCTGTATCATGCAGTGAACGACCGTGACTAATCCGCGCCGGGTGTTCGCCGTGTCATAAGTTTATAAGAGCGGGCGATGATCGGTGGCCACATAACACAGACATCGTCTTAGCCCACGAATGTAGCCCGTTTAGAGCGCAGTCCGTTGCTCCATCCACGCTCCGTTTTATGTTTCGGTCACCGGATTATGCGGCAGAACTGTACGCAGTTGGAACGTTAAATAGACCAAACGCCATCGCCTCACGTCTCCGAGCGCGCGTAAACCGGTAGCCTTCTCGGAAACGGAACTAATGGCTCACCGGATGCGATCAGCCAATCCAATTCGTGCATCGCTGGGAGCTGGATAACGCGTGTCTCTGACGTCATCGGATTACGATCTTATCGCCTAGCAATATAATTGGGTAAGATTACAGAAAGGTTGCATGCTTATCGTTATTATTGTTTATGATGATGATGCTGTTGTTGTTGTTGTTGTTGCTGTTATATAAAATGGCATTGCACCTTTGTCCAGACAAAGATATTCAAAGTTTCCACGGAATCAGCTTAATACCAGAACTTGCTTTCGCTGTACAAAGAACAAAGAGAGAGAATGGCCCGTTAAAGTAGCCAAAACATCTTTATCTCAAACAATGGCCGGATAGAGCCGTCTCTGTACTCTTAACAAGTTATGTATTGTTATGCTGATCGTTCTAAGTATCTCTCCTTCGACTTCTAGGCTTGTAAGTTTCCTTAGCTGGATGATTCTCTTTAAAGTTGCTAATTTCTTCTGGGTTCTCTCGATTTTCGATCAGAAAGAGTTTTTCGTCGTGCCCACCTGGACCTCGAACAGTCGATCTACGCCGCTATAAGCCCGGAAGGGACCGTAGGATACACAGGGGAACTTTTTTTGAGCTGTGTATATCGTGTTGACGAGTTTCTAAATCAGATAAACAGTCCCGATACCGAGTACCTTCTTGGGGAACATCTCGCGGTATGACAATGCATGGGGGGGTAATGATTCGACGGATGGACTTCGTTAGGAAGTAGCCAGTTGGTCTGAGCATGTTTATACGAAATGTGTCCAGAAGCGTATCAACTAACGCACTCACACACTCACTTGCTTACTAACTGACTGCCTCTCGTTGAATGCCTCACTTACTAAACAACTGACTGACTGACTGACTGACTCAGTGACAAGTAGCCATGCAGAAAGACAGACAGACAGACTCACTCACTCGCTCACCTACTCACTCGTTCACTTGCTCACACACAGATTCACCCACTCACTCATTCACTCTCACACACACACACACACAAATACCCTCCTTCATTCACTCACTTATTCACTCACTTAAAATAAACGGTGAGGCAGACAGATAGATATAGATAGATCGACAAACAGACAGACGGATGAGCAACCAAGCAAGTAAACACAGACAAAGATATCAATAGATTTGGCAGACATATCGACATACAGACAAACTAAAACACTAACACACACAGAGAGGGATGACGCAAGAGGATTATACTTTCAAAATACGATAATGTGGGGGGTTTCCTTGCCTTCCGTTATGTTAGAATGATTTCTACAAAGCCATAAACATCTGCTTGGCTATAAAATCTCAGGTAAATAAAAATGATCTCTTTCTCTCACCCTTCCAGATTCATGGAATTCGGTCACAGTCTCGTACTAGAGCATAACTCGTCCTCGGTAAACGGGCACACTTCGGATATATCCGTCGCAGGCGCTCTACGGCCCTAAATCTATATCGTCCGCAGTTAAACGGACATTGTTTACGGAACAGCGCGGAACAAGGTAAACAGAACTAGAAACAGAAAACAACGACATCCCATATACGACCAAACTAAACTATTTAACATAAAATAAAGATTTGACGGATTCGAGATGACATGACACTGTGGGGTTTAATCTGGCAGGTGTGGCGTTTAAGGTGGAATGTTACACTGATATCCCACTGAGAAATGAGGTATCAAAATAACGGCATTTGGCTGCAGGATATTCAAGAGAAGCCATAACGTGTAGCGCATTTGTGTTACGGATAGCAATGAACGAAGAAAGTTCAAGTCTCGCAGCAGTAAAATTCGAAATCGAAAGAAGTAGAATACTGAAGTCGCTGAATATTTCAGTGCGCTATTCAAGTCAGATCGCGGAGAGTAGAATGTTCGTGATTTGGCAGAGAAGGATAGCATATTGAAATTCTGCAAGAATTATACATTCAAGTACTATTCAAGTAAAGATTGAAATTCTGTCAGAGTGAAATACTAAAAATAAACGCACGAGGAGTAGAATACTCAATCCAGACGCACACATCCACCAACACCACTCACCATTGAGGATATTGATACTGTTGCTGATGATGATGATGATGATGGCCATCCTCCGCCTTCTGTTGACACCGCTTTGCCTCCTGGCCGTCGACCTACGAGTCTCAGAATCAGCCATCTGCGAGCCGATTCGGATCCCGATGTGTCACTGGCTGCCCTACAACTTAACCAGGATGCCGAACCTGCTGTTCCACAGCGCGCAGCGGAACGCCCAGCTAGTCATTGAGCAGTACCAGCCTCTGGTGGAGACGAATTGCAGCAAGGATCTCCTCTTCTTCCTCTGTGCTATGTTCGCGCCCATGTGCCCGATGAGCTTTCGGCAGGACGTCATTCCGCCCTGCCGTGGCGTATGCGTCAGGGCCAGGGAAGGATGCGAGCCCGTCTTGAAGCAGTACAACGTATCGTGGCCGCGCGCGCTCGACTGCAACCAGCTGCCGCTGTACGACCGCGGAGTCTGCATCTCGCCCGAATCCATTGTGGCAACTTCACATTTTGGTAAGTGAACGTGAAAATAAATGTTTATCTCTTACAGTCAATGGTGTACATAAGGTAGGCTAGATGTGCGGAACGAGCTCTAATCACGAAGAGGCGAAAAAAGGATGAAACATCCTTCACACACAGACCATCGGGGGATTCGAATCAAAGTGCTGGAGGTCTTTTGCTAAAAGTAATACAGGTTAGACCATAAAGAACCCCGCGTTTCTACAAGATAAAAGGGGGTTACAGTCATTTAGGTATATCTCTCGCTGCTCATACCCGTGAAAATTTACAAACAATATAAAAATGCATCCGTAAATGTGGCAGTTGTCACCGTTTTGGAAACTCCAAGCATTTACACATTCGGTCCTAAATATTGCAGTAGTAGTAGAAGTAGTAGTAGTAGTACTAACAGTAGTAGTTTTTTGTAGTAATACTGGTAATAGTAATATATCATAACACACACACGATATATATATATATATATATATATATATATATATATATATATATATATATATATTATTAGTACCTCTATATAATACTACATTAGGGATTAGAAAAAATTGTAACCTGTAATTGTATGTGACAACAAAACTTCTTGATAATTATCACCGATATTAGGCAGTGTGTAATTTACATGGAAGTGGCTTTGTCAATAATTACTTTCATGGAATACTTTCACCCAGCGTGTGATTGTCGAAATAAAAAGGTAAATAGTGTGTGTGTGTGTGTGTGT
The DNA here is from genome assembly GCA_025642065.1 of Paralvinella palmiformis. Classification (NCBI taxonomy): domain Eukaryota; kingdom Metazoa; phylum Annelida; class Polychaeta; order Terebellida; family Alvinellidae; genus Paralvinella; species Paralvinella palmiformis. Next base: position 17,366 of record JAODUP010001062.1, read on the forward strand.
GTGTTCGAAATATTCCATCCGTCAGTACATGGACGGTACGAAGTACCGTATATTTACCACCTAAATAAACAGTATTAATAATTAAGAGGTTGCCTTTTGAAACTCTAAATGTATTTTAATATTATTATTATTATTATTATTTTTATTATTATTATCATTATTATTATTATTATTGCTCTTGTTGCCATGATCATTGTTCTTCTTGCAATGATTCATCGCCACCTGAAAAGTTAATTGAGAAGCCATAAACCCGGTAACATCATAAACCCGGTAACATCCACCGACTAATGTAAATTTTAGATGTACCTACAGGTAGTATTTATGTGTCTCTATTACAACAGTCGTAAGAAAACAATATCAACTTAAATTGTTTTTCCTATCCACTGCAGCAGATGCGCTAGCATTTCGAAAGTTTCGCTATGAATCACACAATAAAACAAAATCAGTGCTTTGTTAAATGAATTGGCTCGACCTATAAAGTCCCGTCCTTTGTATTTTCCATTATAATAATTGTTATTGTGCATCTATGCCGTATTGTTTTATTGTTCTTCTATTTCACGATGAACAGGTCAACTGTCAGGAGACAGTAGTCGGCAGTCTGATACAGGGATGGCCCCAGTTATCAAAATACCACGTAAGTGTCTATGATTTATAAATAAATATATATATATATATATATATATATATATATATGCTGCGTGCGTGCGTGGTGTTGTATATATATATATATATATATATATATATATATATATATATATATATATATGCGTGCGTGCGTGGTGTGTGTATGTTCGCGCGCGAACACTTGCATGTGTAGAGGGATATTAAAATTAGTAACAGTGACAGAGTTAGGGTATACTATTTGAGAGTGGGGAAGGGTACGCACAGAATATGTTGAGTCGGGTGGTTGCAGGGTTCAGATGTGGAGACAGACTCGATACCTGACTGACTGACTGACTGGCTGACAGACAGATAAAGAGACAGGCAGATCGACACACACTCCGCGTACCGAAACACACACACACACACACACACACACACAGAGTGAGAGAGAGAGAGAGAGAGAGAGAGAGAGAGACAGAGAGAGATAATGTCAGATGGAAAAGGGGGAAATTGCACCGACACAGACAAATACCCAAAGTCAGCCAAATAGATCATAAAAGCAGACAGATAAACGGAGGGACGAACAGACGAAAACCGGCGCAGATAGACAGACAAACAGATGGACAGACGTTGAGATAGACAGCGTGACGAAAAACACGCAGCTATCATAAAATGATAAATGATAATGGTTCTCACCGACTGACAATGTATGCCGTTGTGTTCCAGGTTGCCAGCACAAGACGATGAGCAAGATAAAACTGAAGACGATATTCACGGGTGGCAGATTCAGTTTTGGTGAGCACAGATAACATTACACATATGGCCGCCTTATCGACGAACAGCACGGCTCGTCTTTCTCCGCACCACCTTAATTTGTTCCATGCAGCCTCTATTAAGTGCACGGTATTTATATCAACAAAGCTAAATTGTTCCGGTCCATTCTGTTTGATTTGTCCCGTGACTCGGTGCACTTTTGAAACTATCAACTATTGCTCGTTAGTTTATCAGCGCAATAAGATGACCGAGCTGAGGCTGATAGGTTCTCGGTTCGAGTCCATCGACTAGCCGTTAGCTTTTCGCTTAGTTACTGACTCAATCAGTACCTCCACATCGCTGGCTCGAATCCGACTGATATCCGTATTTAAGCAATGTTTCCTATGTCAGCCGCTCATCGGCCATATATTTAAGGTGTGAGCATCCCCGAGGCTAAACGACTTAATACAAATCAACTCACGGGCTAAACCAGCTATTAATTATTACACACGCTACGTTGAATGAATGTTACGGAAAGCTGCAAACACCAAGTTAGGCTGGTGTCTTATGATCGTACCACATTGTACACATTCGCGACTAGTGTATATGAATTATAATCCTCGGATGTGAATATGAATTGCCATAACATTAGACATGTGAAGTCTCAGCTTCAAATGCATTCAATTTGTTTCTCAATTTCTACCTACTATAATAACCTATTGGACAACACCATACAAGCAAACTAACCTGCGATTCGCCTGCGTCTGGGTTTTGAAGTTCTGGTGATGCCTTTCAATGTCCCCTTTGAATTTTTGAAGCCACTTACAATAATAATGTTGACTGAATTTTCATTGCACAGCATTGACAGCCGTCTATAACAGAGCCGAACTGCTACCCGAAGGTATGCTGATCCTACACTTGACGCCCAGACTTATATTCTACCACAAGAGAGTGAAGATTAGTCGAGGCGTGGCCAAGGTTTACCTGCCCGAGGGGTGCCTTCCGATTAGGCTGAGGCCAGGTAAGAGCTACCTGTTCATGGGACACGAAGACAGACAGATGAAGCGGCTAATATTTGCCGGCAACAGCTACGTCGACGTGTGGAGACCAAAAACATTGAAACGATTAAAGGTAATCTAATTCGTCTTTCTTGTACACTAAATGCATTATAGCTGGGCTAGTAAGGAAGAGGGAGAGGGGACAGACATAATATAAACCTCTTTTCACACTTTAAAGTGCCATAATTCACTCATATTTACATTGAAAATAATACAATATCTCAGATAGCTGAGATATTGAAACGCTTCACTTCACCAGCCAGAAAAGTAAGGGAGATCAGTCAAATAAATACGTGAAAAAATGTTCTTCCACCATTAGTGTATTAGAATTTCTCCCATAGGAATAGTGCGCGCATCCGTGGTGTAGCTGGCAGCGCGGATAGCCACAGATGTGAACCAATCTTGAGTTCAAATCTGAGCCCGGACATGTATGAAAGGTGTTTCATCTATATCTTCGCCTCATTCCCTTTGAAGTTGTTTGGGCCTTTTGGCCTGCCATGTGGACAAACATGGTCATAAAATACCAAAAGTCCATTACAATAATTGCACATTATTACCAGCTTATCAAAGTTCAAAGCAAAATAAAATAAAAATACGTATTCACCGGAAGTTAATGATACACACGCATTGTCACCAAGGCATGACTGTTTGTTCTATTCTAGAAGTGGAAGCAGAAACTCGCCAAAGCCAAGTACAAGAAACGACGAGCAACCGTGCAGAAACCAACTAGAAAAAAAACGCGGAAAATGCATTTCCGCCACTCGGTAGGGGGCGCATCTACGAAGAATGTATTGCATAACAAGCAGGGTGGTAGCCGGTGAATGAGACACGTTATGCTGAAGCTCGTTTGTGAGAGTGGATATGTTATGACATATATATATTAAGCGTTTGAGCTTTTCGTAGCAGTATTAATGTCCATAATTCGACAAGATGTGATTAGCTTTCACTTGACAACCGAATTCGTGAGAAATGCTCCTCGGCATGTGATATTTAACGTGAGCTATTTTTTTTTAATAATTGTGTATTATGTTTATTGTCTGTTTAGTAGTTGTTGTGGGTTTTTTTTGGGGGGGGGTGATGGGGGGGGGGGAGTAACGTGAGTTGGCTCTATGCGTGTATGTGTATGTCTGTGACAATGGCTGGCGTTAACCTCAACATATTGTATAGACCATTGATGTCAATAAGTGCTTCTTGCATATTGTTTTTTTTTCTAAGATGGAGTGTTTTCGATGGCATTCAAATAATTCGCACTGTATTAAGCACAATTTCTTGAGGTTTTAGACAGACAAATGTCAACCTGCTAATTTTCGATGTTGAGCCTTAATAAAATATATTATTTGGTTCCATTATTCGAAGAATAAAGTTACTCAAAATATTATATTTTGGATTATTCATATCATCCTCATAATCGTCATCGTTGTTTCAAATTGCAATATTTAAAGTGATAGTACTTTTAAATAAGCATACAGTCATGTGATAATGAATTACAGATTAATCAAACAAAATAGAATAAAGGTGTAATCAAAGGACGAGAGAAGAAACAAACTAGACAAGATATCACTCGGATAAAACAAAATTGCGTTCACAGAATTAATTTAGATTATAATGCACTTTTAAACTAATAACGGGCAACGGTTCAAAGAATCACGCACACCTGTAATAATGATAAATTAACTTAAACCTGTTCGAACTTTGAGTTAGTATTGTTAATTTTTTAATTTAACATTCGTGATGTTTGGCTTATTCATCTTACAGCATAAATATATTTCACCTCAAAATATATTATTGAGAGAGGTAAATCGATAAGAACGATTCGTACTTTTTATCAAGTACGGAGGCGGAGTATTTCACTCTCATATAGTTAAAATCCTTACCCACAATTTCACAATAGACGCACATATTTACGACTCCAACTTTAATAGACTTCTGAAAAAAACTATTGACCAAAATAACAGAAAATGTCAACGACATAAAATAGCTTAGAATTAATAATATTTCCACAATCTGTTTGTAGTTCTGCTGATTTAGATGACCAAAGAATATGTGAATTGTAGGTGAAACACACAAAATGTCTTCTCACTGTGCAAACATCAACACCTGGTGGGCTTATTGGTAGTGGGCATACATGAACCTATAGGCACCCATCAAACGTTGCTTGTTAGTAGGAGGCAGGCGAAGCCATTATCTTGCGGGTATTGGGGAGAGAACGGTTCGATTAAATTCGGTACCTTTAGATAACATTCGATAAATGCCTCTAAGTTTCACTTGAAGAAACAACGTACCACTGATGCGAACAGTAATAATAAATACCTTGACCTTGTGATATGGTGTCCTACGCTGAGTGTTTGACCGGTAAGGCATCTACAAGATGAAGCACCAGTATCAGCCTTGACCAAGCTTCGTGGAAAAAATCCCGCTCTCTTAAACTCAATCCCGCCCCCCCCCCCCCCCGAATCAGGTTCAACACGGTAACTAACTTCGCAGATGCAGAATGCGGTTTTACCGGTTTATCTTTGTGTTTTTCCCGCATGTAATTTGTCGTAAGTGCGCTTACTTGCGGAATGTCTTCCGCTAAATAATGCGAATAAAATTGTAATCCAGGCAAATGTGTTTAAAGTAAATAGTGTTTTAGCGTTTGTCGCTGATTTTTATCAATTAACATCTCGAACATTATTACGCCATCACCTAGCAGCTTAAATACAACAGAAGATCCTAAATTGGAATGATATAAAATACGCCAGTAAAACTTACGTCAAATAATCAACAACTTATTATGGATATACCTATATCGCTGTAAAGAGCTTAGAGCATCTGATGATAGACGGTGATAAGCCTATATACATTCGCTATATACTTGTATCGGCATACATTCGTGTAAATAGTGAAACCATCATCTCTCTGACCAAACCTGCCACCTGCGTGTGTTATAAATGTTCATTTATCGTGAATGCCTATCTATATGACGTTCTCTCGCGTCATACAACAGTAAATTCAGCTTGTAATGATACTGTCCAGCTGCATTACATCATGTTGTTACTGTATTTACAATTTGTTAGAGAAATATTCCCACATACAACATACTAAATAATACTGCAGATACACCTATATCAATGTATAGTAGTATAGGGCCACCTATCAAGTCGAATCCTCTACAGTTTATGAAGCATCGACGCTGTTTTGATACACTTGTATTCCGGCTCATATTCACACCGGATGGGGAGATGTTAAACTACCGCTTATGATGTTTTATGATGCGATATTTAGTTAGGTGTTGTTCATATTGCTAATGAATTGCAACTTCCATTCACACGGTAAGCTACACCAACTAGATGATCTCCAAGAGTGTTGAGCCGAAGTGAAAGATGAAACATCCTTCAGATAGAACCCTGCCGCTGTCTGAAGTCAGGTTGTTGAGCTGTATAGCGACCTGCGATATCAGTGAGGCCACAGTAACGCCCCCCCTCGATATTGATTTAAGCGCACAAATGACTTTCCATTCAGTCGTAGGACAAGCTCAATGGTTCTCGGGAAAGAACCGCAAGCTGCTTCATCGCAATATGACAATACCCAGAATTTTTAAATAATCATCATTTATACGTTCACCAAAAAAAAACCAATGAATACAATATATCACACCAAATGTTAATTTAGTATATTGTTGCTTCATTCAAATTCATACCACTTTTTCCTCTATTATGCCATATAACATAAAATAAACAACCTTTAACAGCAACATAAAAGCTATAATATTAACACAACATATACAGGTCTAGTTGTTCTGTGTCTGTAGGGAGTTTCATCTATCAATAAAGGATTCGTCTCATTTGTCAATTAGGTAACGTCTAAATGTATAATGTGTTTCATTTGTGTAACTGAAATCACTGTGTATATATATTTAATGCACTTTCTGATTGTTTGTGTGTGTGTGTGTGTGTGTGTATGTGTGTGTGTGTGTGTGTGTGTGTGTGTGTGTGTGTGTGTGTGTGTGTGTGTGTGTGTGTGTGTGTGTGTGTGTGTGTGTGTGTGTGTGTGTGTGTGTGTGTGTGTGTGTGTGTGTGTGTGTGTTTTATAAAGATAGTTAAGGCGCTGGCACAGGTGTTATAATTTCATTCAAACAACAATTAACTCCAAACTGATTTTTAAAAAATATTTAATTGTAAGTATAATTAATTACCGGTAAAATTAGAGAAAAATTAAAAGAAAAAAGAAAATTTCTAAAATAATCCAAAAGATATATAAATATATATTTGATTAAAACAAAACCAGGCTTTGTGTCGAACACTACGGCCAAGAAAGATTAAACCTAAAATGAAGAAATAAAATATTAATACACAGTATGAATAATGTGTGAATAATATCAGCATAAATCAGAATAAATTCAGATTAATACTAATAGCAGCGATATAACACGACTCAACCCAATAGCAACGACCGGTTTCGACCTATTCAAGTCTTCATCAGGTTGCATAGAATGTCTAACTTTACCATATTGCTCGAGGTTTATATACACAATTTTTCAATAGGAAGCCACGCACTTAATCCTTTAGTTCTTTTTAACAAAGGATGGGTGCTATTTTAATCTCTTTGTTCTATTTGTGAACTTACGTAACCCGGTGTTTTGAAAACATCCCAACGATAATTGAATAGAATTTATATGTTTGTACAGGTGTGAAAGTGCCCAACATAATAAGAAAATAAACCTAAATGTACTTCAAATGAATTAGTCGTAGCTTCCCATTTGACAATTGATATATAGATATCTCATTGCTTTACAAACATAGTAACGGTGGGTTGAGATTTTTGTGTTTCGGGCGATTGACGCTTTACTGAAGTTGTGTTTGTGATTAACTTTTCCAGAGCTTCAGGAGACATTCTATATATTTTAAGGTATTTATTTCAACTTACTTGACACTAAATAACCCGAGAGGTTTTTATGTTTAGTGTAAGCTGTGATGATACTATATTGATAGTGTTCTAAATAACTCTTCGGTTGAAGTATCTTAAAATGTTTATTTATTATTCTTGAAGCCATATTGCCTGTTCTAGAAAACGGCATTATTAGAGTTACAATATCACTTTTTCCGACCGATTCTAATATATCTTCCGAACTTTTTTTTGTTTAACCCTGTTGGTTCTAATGATCCCAGGGTATCAATCCAAAAAAGTTTCTCGTTTTAGTCTATTAATTCGGTCCTGCCAATCAGAACCTGAGCTGTGTATTTGTTCAATCGGTATTAAAATATAATCACCGAGAGATGGACGGTTGTAATCAGGCAGAGAAGAGTTATCTGCGTGCACTTTTAAATGTGTATATAAAGAAGAAAGTCGATGTTTTCTTTCAATTGTAAATCGGTGGCCATTAGCTCTTATGCAAAGAGATGTACTAGTTTCGCCAACAAATTGTTTATTACAGAAGTAACACTGATAAGCATAAATAACGTTTGAAGAAGAGCAATCTATATCTCCCATTATTCCAAATGGTGTTTGGGTGACAGTGCTCGTAATATTTGAGCAATCACTTATTAGATGACACGTCATGCAGTTCATAATATTGCATGGTTTTGAACCCCAACGGCTGGTAGTTGGAATGCCGGTATTTGACCGACGTTGTTTTATTTGCAATTCCCTAACAGTTTTGCCTTTAATACCACGCATCCACCTTTTAGAATAATTTCTTTTACACAAGGCTTGAAAAAGAATACCCCATGCCTTATCAAAGTCCTTTTCGTTAGAACATATTCAAAAAAATCGTATAATTTGCTATCTTAATAAACCTTTAAAGGTATGTTTGGGATGAAAAGAATGTTTGTGCAACATCTGATGAATATCGGTTGGTTTAAAAAATACCTTGGTCAATAAGGTATTATTGTTTTTAGGGTCTTTGAATACAGTGGTATCTAAATAATTGACCGAATCAATACAGATAGAAGATTTAAATTTAATGGGTGGTTCATGTGTATTAAAAATATTTAGAAACTCAGAGAACGCATCCTTGCCATGTGGCCATATTATGAAAATATCATCCAAATACCGGAAGTAGGTATGAGGTTTTAATGGACATTTAAGTAGTGCCTCTTTCTCAAATTTTGCCATGTAAATATCGGCGTAGTGTGGTGCCCAATCCTTACCCATAGAAGTGCCTACTTTTTGGATGAACCATTCATCATTAAACAAAAAGTCATTACTCTTCAAAGATAATTCTAAAAATTTCTATAATTGACTATCATATATGGGGATAATTTTCATTACAATTTTACCGCTTGCAACTCCTTATGCTATTAGTATAGCATATTCAATATCTAAAGTTATAAGCAAGCACTTAGGCAAACTTAATGCTTTATTTTTTTCTTATATAAAAACACATACGATTTTGTAGAAAAAATTAAAGCATTAAGTTTGCCTGATAATTGCTTGCTTATAACTTTAGATGTTGAAAGTATGTATACTAATATAGATCACACTAAGGGATTGCAAGCGGTAAGGGACGTAATGAGAAATTGATTCGGTCAATTATCCATAGCAAATCGTTTTAAGTGGCTATCTATGAAAGATGTACATTTTTTATTCACTATTACAATCAGACACTATTACCTTCCTGGGGTATTACGTTTGGTATTGTCCAACAAATGTCTCTTTGTGAATTTTAGGGAGCATATAAAAATATCGAGGTCTTGGCTCCTGGGGAGGTGAAAGGAAATTAAATTGTTTTTCAGAAATTGCACCCGCAGATTTAAGTTTATTTAAAATACCAGTTATTTTAATCGCCGTTCTGGGGTATATAGGCTCATTAACTTTTTCGTAATGATTATAATTATTTAATTGACGGTAGCCTTCAGTAATATAATTCTTTTTGTCCATTATTACTACTACCGAACCTTTATCAGCTTTTTTAATTACTATATCTTTATTTTACGTAAGTTGTTTAGTGTTAATTGTTCTTCAATTGTTAAATTTGTTTTTTTCCGTAGGACATTTAGTTCATCTATTTCTTTTGTAAAGTTATTTATGCATTCTATTAAATCGGGATCAGTTCCCTTGTCAGGTGGAACCCAGTTAGACTTAGATATAAAACTTTTCTGTGGTTTATTAAAATTGTTACGTTCGTAGCGAAAGAAATATTTTATTTTCAGTTTCCTCCCGAAATCCTTAGTTGCTTCCAAAATGGGTGCTTTAGAAATCTTAGGGGTTTGAACGAATGTTAGTCCCTTACTTAGTAATTTTTTTTCTAATGTCGTCAAAAGGTGCCTTGAAAGATTTAAAATGTTATTAATTATTTTATAACAGGGGTAAGTTTGACCCTCTGAAGACCTCAGTTTACAAAATCTAACCAGTGGTGAACCATTGAATTTGCCGTGTCTTCTTTCCATAGAATTCCCATTACACTATTAGAATAAATTTTGAATTTCTGAGTACCCAGCTTGGGTATGACCGTAGCCCATTCACAATGACCCATAGATCGATTGATTGATCTAGCTATAACTGTAAATAAAGCATATATATTAGTACATATTATATATATTATGGTAATAATTATAATACCTCCGACAATAGCAGAAATAATAGTATTTTCACTCAGCCCAAAATAGCTAAATGTGTTTTACCTGGGTAAATTAAGGCACAGGCACAGCGAATCTCGAACCGTGAATTCAAACTCTGGACGTTTCTTCAGGGGACTGAATCCAGAGTGGCGACTTTTCTTGCTGAGATATGTATAATGTCTCATCATTCCCTAAGCCGCCAAGCAAAAACAAAATACGAATCACCTACAGCCGTGGAGTTTGGGAGTAGAACACCCAAGTCAGATCTCGGCAGTAATGAGAATGTTTAGCTTAATTATCTAAGCAGCCCTATTTATAGCTATTTTTCAATTGTTGTATCTTTCTTCAAAGCAATACTATATAAACTATTTAACCCAATTGTCACTCTCTTCAAAGATTTTTACAACGGGCAGGCGTCAGAAGCGACTACTATTAAAATTGTTTAGCTTAATTGCTATTAAAATACTGACATCTGCGCTGAAGCAGACGGTACTAGCGCGTCATAACTTCCGTACTGTTTGAACTATGTTATCATTTTCAAACCTGACCTAACGTCTGCTATGGTAGTTCTTAAATGTTATTTATGACAAATAGATTAGGACTAATCTTGAATGTCATAGTACAAACTGAACATAACTGGACCTAGGAAAGATAATTCTATTCCCACATACAACCCAGGTGAATTTTATATGGAACTAAAATTATTATATAAAACACACCAACTGCGCGAGCCGTGTCCAATGCCACCGCTCGAGATGCGATGCAGTGTTTCTATTCCTGAGTCAGGAGTACATGCTTTAAGAGCGTACTGTGTCTGCTACAGTCATTTAAATGCTGGATAACCAGGCCAAACATCTAAACGGCGTGCCTCCAAAGACGCAAATAGTACATGGATTATACAGCTCTAGATCAATTTTTCTTGAATGCAGGGACCGGGAAATATGGTCTCCACGCATAGAAAACGGAACTTTCTCAACCGCAGCATAATATACCTTGTGATATTTGCTGGAGGGTCAAATACCTCATAAACATACAAATCCAATAAATACTATGACCTACTCGTCACTATTATAACAATTTACATCGGCGCTTTAGCAACCGTTATGGTGGAATTTCCGTCCTATTTATTAACATTTTCAAATCCGACCTAATGTCTGCTATACAAACTATAATTATAAAATAGGGTTTTACTGATGACAAGGAGACTAAAGTTAGCCTTGAATGTCATAGCACAGACTGGACATTCGATATAGCGTTGTTTTGGGTCTTCAGAATAATTATCTTCCGCACTGACGTGCAAAAAATAGTAACCGCCATGGTATTGCTTGGCAATTCACAAAATAGTGTTCTCATCGATACTGACATCTGCAACATCCATACATAGCTTATTCAACGATACACACATTTTAATTAGGACGCATATGCTGGCCAAATTACTCATATATCGCACAGAGCCACCTAGAGACAACGTTCTAAAATGGTTGCCGTAGCGACAACAGGCGCGAAGTAACGTGTCGTCGGATTTAGGGGCAATTCCTTAATTCAATGTAAGTCAATCGAGGGAACAGACCTGATGTGGCGCGCACAACTTCAACTTTCAGGAATTCCAGGCCATGATCACAACAATATCGCGATACTTCTCGACAGTTATACACCACCAAGCTCAAATTGGACAGCTGTCGTCGTCTCTTAACCGGATGTTGTTCAATTGACGTCCTGCAAGTGCGATCGTACATGGCTGCAGGGCTGTCGTGAAGGATGCCGATCGTTTTGAATAGACCTAGCAGTGAAGGGGGTTGGAGTCCCTGCCGTATGCAGCACGAATGTTCTCTATGTGTTCCAGAAGTGGACATTCAGCGCCGTACATACTTCATCTGGAAGGATTATACAGATAGGTATCGACAGCGTCTTTAACCGAGGGAAGTAAAGCTGTTTGGCCAATTGAATGATGCCATCAGTGGTCAAACAGTTACAGCTACTCAAGTACAGCTCTTCCACATCTTCGTGTACATTGTTCTGTAGCAACAGCAGCCGAGTATCGCTGAAGTGATCCGGTACATCCACGTGTCTCCATGGTGAGGGATCGAAACTGAGTCAGTGCCATCTCCAAGACAGAGACATTCCTTGTTCAGCAAATATAAAATATTCAGCAGGAAAATATAAAATCAAAATTATCCTAATAGTCAGTATGTATGTCCAGTTATTCGGCCTATTTAGCCTATAATATGCACAAAAAATATAACTGCATACCGGACAATAGAGAGCGACAGTAACAATTTTAAACCAGTAGAGGGATAAACTGTGTCAGTAAACGTATATCCAAACCGTCATCATATTTATTATGGAAAAATAATTTAATTTTTTCCCACCTGTTAAAAATAGGATGCCGCTATTCGTTAAATAGATAGATATATTACTGATTGGTGGAATCAAACCTAAAATCTAGATCTTACTCTCAGAGTGAAACGTAATATTAAAATGTAATAAAAAAATTCGTAACTACCCAGCAGGCGAACTACGTAGCATACACGTGAATTCTACGTAACTGATACACGTAGAAATTACGAATATTTTTGGTGAAGTATGTTAGTTGAATCTACATAATTTTTTTCTACGTGAAATCTACGTCCAAATTTACACGTAAAAACTACATAGAACAAACCACAATTTATTTAATAAAAATTCAACTTTTCAAATCGTATTATCAGCAATGTTAAGATGAATCTAATCTATATGACATATTGCAGGTATAGCACCTGTCTAAATTGAAAGGATGGATAATTTAACTACAATTATTATAGCTACATAAGATATAAACACATATAAGTTGTATACAAATATACTCAAAATATTGGTCATATAAGTATTAATATTTCACAATATATCTAAAAAATAAGAATATTTTGGGAAAACTTTAACATCAGTGGCACCAGCAATTAACAAGATAAATTTTATATATCATAATAAAGGCACATACATTGTAATAATCTTATTATACAACCAAAACCAATGAAAACAAGCGCTCTCTTGATATAGTTCCGTTTCCCCTGTAATCTTAGTATTCTGTGACTTTCGATAGAGGTCAATTAAATACCTGTGTCCCAATTTAAAGACATCAACAAACATGGAGAACACTTCCTGGCTTCGATGCATCATGGGAAATATTTGCACGGCCATGATGATCATCATAACGTGATGTTGCTAAGCCCACACGTAGTATTTACGTAAACTGTACGTGTTGAAAATTACCAGTGGTAAACACATTAACACGTCGCTATCGACACGATATATACACGTAAAAACATGTCGCGATACGAAACGAACATACAGTACGTTTTATTTACATAAACTATACATATACGTGCCGGCAGGAGTTAGTTATATGTATATTACACTATATATTAAGATGTATATTCTGTATTATCCTATTCTTACATCTAAAAGTTGGGACGTTTAATAACGGGGCTAGACACACCTGGGCTATAGGACTAGGGGTGATTCCATAGAGAAACTTATCCCGCAAACATATAGTTATGAGCTCGGTTCGAACTCAGGACCGATAGGCGGACCAAGAGACCTTTATAGCATATTGGTAGAGAAGCTTGTTTGTCTATAAATTCAATTTCTAACTATACCTTATCAACGGTTTTATAAATGTAACCGTTTGTGGGTTTTTTGTTCCGGTCTTAATAATCAGACGAATCACTGGGGGACAGATTATTGAGTCTATATCCACATAAATTGTATTTGTAATGATTGGTTACAAATTGCGAAAGGATCAAATTTGCTATCTCTGATTAATCTGTATTAAATAGGAATACCATTTTCAATTTTAAAGCAGTAATAAAACATCCTTAAACCTAAAACATCTGGGTATTTAACCAATTCAGTCAAGGTCCCTATTCTCTGGGTCACAGTGCGATGATCACATTTGTAGGGCTTCTGCCTAACGAGACAAATACCACCAACACAGGTATATGCCAGATTCGAAACCACAACCTGGAGTCTTATAGCACAGTGCGCTCCGACCACTGTGCTAATGGAATGCCCCAAAGAAACTTAACTGCTAAATAATATCATGATTTATATAACCCAATCAAGCACTATCACATCTTTACAATTGACTTTTAGCACTCTGTTTACTGTCAATGATTCCCATCTGTATGATCCTATCAGCATTATATTCTTTTAGCTTAATTGCTTAGAATATATCAATTAGCTGCTGGTTCAGTATATGTTATTACTGGGAAGAAATCCAAAATTAAAACTTCCTACACGTTCTACCTTGAGAATAGCAAACTGGGATCTAGTTCCATGGCCGCAACATCTAATGAAACCCTATCACCTAGGTTTATTTATCCCCTGCCAGAAAGCAAGCATTCATGATCCACATTCAAATGCATACATTGGCTATGATTCTTTGGGAATGTTCACCAGGCCAATCACAGTCTCTCATAAAGCTGAACAAAGTAAATGAAATCCCGTTACAATGATACAAGTTGATATGTATCATCAGCTGCGTAATATGTCACAATAAACATTTATTCATTATATTTTGTGATTTTGATTTTTTTAACTTTCATCTTTGATCTATTTTAGTTAGAACCATTTGCGGATTATCATTATATCAGAATTAGTATATAGGTGTCAGGAGTTTCTCATAGCAACAATCTTAAGTGGTTGTGGATGGGACCTGTGTCGACTTGCTTATGTGGCTGATGATGCTGCTGTAGTTACCTTCACCTCCCTGGACATACAGGACAGTGAAGAATTTACTGAAAATTGTGTCAAGTGATGAAAAGACACTCTTTTTTTAACATTTAGGCTTTCCTCTGATTATAGAGATAATTTTACATTAAAATGTCATATTCTGTTGGCGAAATGTCAGGGTCGGAACGCAGAACATGATTTTGTCGGATTAAAGGGTCATTTATAATGGAGCTAAATCCACCACAGGCAATAATGTGTAGAATAGTGGATTTGTCGGATAAACGATGTCCGGATTAATGGATTCTGACTGTATTTTTTGAAACTGTTAAAACAAAATTGAATTATATATGTGCATATATTACTTATATCTTGTAGAAGATCTGTGCTGTAAGTTATTTAGCCACAAATTTATCCCATTATTTCAGTATCTTGGCTTGGTCTGAAATATGCATATATATTAAATAGCTCGATTTCACTGAGGGGACCTAATTAGCCAATGAAAGGGAAGATTGTGTCTTAACGATGTTGCTAAAAAACACAAACCTAACATTTCATATATTCTTGACGTGTACATATTGTACTCTGACAACCTATACAGGGATCTACATGATGTGGTTGTATCACTTTAAATAATGACACTATCACTGTAAGATTATTTATCTATAATTCACAATATGGTGTATGGGGTGGAGAGGTTTTAATTACTTGATATGAGTAGATTCAATTGACTTATACTTATTGTTCTTGTAATATATACTAGTTTCTTGTGATCATCTCTCGTTGAACTACATACAAGGGATTAATTCTTGTTGTCAACTTGTAAGTTATTTCTGATTGGCTATTATTTATTGCTTTTATTCAATGCAGAACTACTCTGTAAGCTTAGCGAAAGCAGAGAGCTTAAAGGGACAATCCACCCTCGGAAAATATTTCTTAAATATTTAATGCTTATAAAAGTAATAAAAAAGTACCACAATAATAATCACAAAATATGCCTGATATCACAGATATGGGGAAATAATCCAAATTACTGGAGGGCCGCCATTATGGCTGCACCGGAAGCTAGATTCGAAGGCAGGAAGGAGCAAACTGAAATGCTCTGACGTCATATAGACGATCTCTATATTGACGCGGATTATAGTTTCTCTTGAGCGTTAATATCTGAGCCATTTAAATCATTTTCCTCTTGTTAGGCTCCTTCTGGCTGAAACTGATATGGTTGTATGTCATTCATGACCTAATTTTTACAACCCAGTTGCGTTATGTTCTGGAATAATTCTTTGCTCACACTTGTTTACATGATTGTGTATGGGCTCTACAGACTTCTGATCCACCGGATGACATTAAATCACGTCAGCATTCAGGAGCTTTCGGTCTCTGTCTAGCTTTAAAATGGTGGCGCCCACAGGCCATTAATCAGCACTTAGAACTGGAATATTTAATATGTGGATGATCATTTACACATTTTGACATTATTTATGATATTTGGGAGTATAGCTGTATTAGCCCGCAAAATGTTTTCTGATGGAGGACTATCCTTTTAAATATGTAAAGGCGTTACTCTTGCCGGGCCATTTTGGACTTTGAACCAGTGGCGCACCAAGGGGGGTACTGCTAAGATAAATATAAGCTCTCTGATTGTCCGCATGTGACCGTGTACATGTGTGTCGCATGGTTGAAATGAATTGCCAATACTAGTACTATATGTTACATGACCACATACTCTCAGGTTAATTAACACCTTAATTGTACACACATATTATCGAAAAAATAAAGCTCTGTAAATAAAGAATTAAGTCATTTCACAGCCGAGTCACTTAATTCATAGCCTACAATTTGCGATCACCTTACAGCTGATCAGAAATAATTGAACGTGATTAAATTTTTAAATGAAAACACTTAGATATATATGAAGTAAATGCATATAAACATATTTTCATCATGTCAGTTTATCATGGTCCAATAATCTTTATTTATTTGGATGAATACATATATATATATATATATATATATATAAATATAGCTATTATAACGCAAACATAATACAATTCATTACAAACTTCCCACCATATATTCATCAAGTCTGTTTATCATATATTAACTAAACAAAATCATAAGATCATTTAAAGTCTACACCCCAATAATATAGGCCAATATAGGCCTGCCCAGCAGAGAACAAAGAATATACATGGAATATTAACAATGTTTATGTTTGCGTTAACATGTTAGAGATAGAGAAATTAGTACTTCCATACAATAAGCCGCATCAAATATCTTGTGCCACTGGTTCATCTATAGTTACAATCAGTCATTCGTTATCAAATGCGCAAAATAACCCAAATTGCTTCCACTACTACACTACTACAAAAATATGACATTTAGTCCAGATCAGTGAACTGTTTAAAGTTAGACAGAATATACACAGAAATGTAATAAACACTGTAATAAACATTGACTACTGTGACCTATAACTCAAAATCATCTATCACATCCAATACAAGTAAATCTGTATCCAAGAGATTGGCCTGTTTACATGGTATCTCATCGTCATAGAACTTCAAGGACTGAAACAGAACAATACCTTGTAAAATAATGACTTGAACCAAGGGCACATACAACTCTTTTCCTTTTTATCAAGTTGATTAAAGAATTTGATTTGTTATGCATTTAAGGTATGAATAGAAGTATACCAATTAAAGCACATGAGCTGAACATTCAAGTACTAATCCAGGTGCTGGTAATACTTTTTTGTATTAAGATATGAAATGGGGTGACCACATTTCATAATTAATTTTATAATACGAATTTGTAATATGTTTCACCATTAATATTTATAAATATTAATTACAACCACAGGTGGCCCTGTCTTCTGTATAGGTCTCCTATCTGTTAAAACATTCCTCCTTGATTTCAATGGATGCATAAGGTGTATTTGGTACATCAAAAATAGTTGGAATAGCATTCTAGACAAGTTTATCTCTTGTCTGGTTCATGAATTCCGTTTCTGTGAAGTGCATAGCATACGTTCGACAATTAGTATTCAAGTAATTTAAATCCTTCCTCATCATATATCTGCACGACAACATTTAATAACCCATCTTTTACTTCCGTCAATAGAAAAAATAACAAAATGAATGTTTCTACCACTATTTGAGGTATTTAATAATTAATTTCATAACATTTAAATTATAAACAGTGGATTATATAGAAGTCCATGTATATCTATAATAATAATAATAATAATAATAATAATAATAATAATGTATATTTAATAAAGCGCCCTTACTAGCAGGAGCCATTCAAAGGCGCTGTCCAAATAATATGTAATATAATAATACCCCAAATAATGTCTGTAAAAACCCTGTAATGATTTAAAAGATAATAATTATTTATCTGTGAAAGCGACCGTAAATAGGTGTGTTTTTAGAAGAGACTTAAAATTTCCAAGAGTCGACGCATTTCTAATATTTGCCGGCAACTTATTCCACAAAGTGAGGGCTGCAACACCAAATGCACAATCACCATATGACTTGAGCCGAGACGCTGGCACCTGCAATAGTATCTGACTGGATGACCGGAGTTTTCGGGATAACTTTCTAATGAAACCAGTTCACACAGGTATTCTGGCGCCATATCATTAATAGATTTATAAGTTATTAACAGAATCTTAAAATGGATACGCTGTCTAACAGGTAGCCAATGTAGTTTTTGAAGAATTGGGGTGATATGATCATATTTTCTAGTATGTGTTACAATGCGAGCTGCACTATTCTGAATTCGCTGAAGGCGATTAATGTTATAATCAGATATGCCATATAACAGGGAGTTACAATAGTATATACGAGATGTAACAAAGGCATGAACTACAGTTACAAGTGATTCTTGTGTCAATAATGTTTTTAAACAGTGGATGTTCTTAAGATGGTAGTAGGCAGCTCGGCATACTGATGTGACATGTTCATGCATGTTAATACATTGGTCAAAAATAACCCCTAGATTTTTTACTGACCCATTAGGGGTAATCGAAGATGCACCAATCTGTAATGCTGGTGTCTTTAGGGATTTAACACAATGTGGTGATGCCAAATATAAAATATTTGTTTTATTATCATTTAGTTTTAGAAGATTTTGAGTCATCCATAGCCGAATATCGGCAATACAATGTTCTAAAACGCAAATGGGTTTCACACTTCAAAGAATCACGGAGAAGAATGCCGACTCCCCCACCTTTTTGTGAATCCGAGCTGCATGGTGGAATGAATATCCAGCTGGAGTCACATCACCAACAATTTTCTGGTCTGAGACATTACCAGTCAGCCAAGTCTCTGTAATGACAAGAGCATCAAGATCCATATCCTTAACAACATCAGATATTTCATCAGATTTATTACAGATCGACTGACAGTTAATAAGACCAATACTTACATTTTGTACAGCTGTGGCATTATATGGTGTTATTGGCACAGTGATCAAATTACTGGCATCAGACCCAATCTGCTTTGGATGTTTTCCACTACGTGGGCGCATCGCTAAACAAATAGTATTACCACCATAGGGTCGTAATGCAAGCAACTGATCTCTAGTATAATTCATTATAATTATAGAAATAAAATAAGTGAAAAATTAAAAACAATTATAAATAAAACAAAACATACACAAGCAAAAACCGAGTTCTTATGGGAAACACTGGAGCGGGCGATAATATAGGGCGTCAAATGAGCAGTTAAAAAGAAAATACAAGAAATACAAAATAACTAAATATAATCAATTTATATTAATATAAATTATATCTATATTACATAATATGCAAAATATACTAGTTTCACTGGTGTAACTTATCTAATAGCTAAACTATCCGAGAAATATTCCGGTGCCTTTACATCGAGAGCCGGTCATACTTCCCGCCGCGTAAGCTACTTAAGCTATAAATACACGTAAGCTATAAATACCAGTTGCTTACGCTTAAAAATAAATATGGATGCAGGTGAATACTCAGCCACTTATAATTACTGTAATTAGGGGAAAATATCTGATTATAGTCTTGTAATTTTTGAAGTCCAATTATATTATTAACAATAACAAAATACAAAATATACCATCTTCAATCGCTCTAGTACATGTAACGGTATCTTATGTATATCTTGCATACTCATTTTGCGATCAAACACCAGAGGTTGTCGAATAGGCTAATTATAATAATAATGGTCATTTTCATAGAGATCAGCAATCCTCGGCAAATCGACCAATCAATCACGAATTGGCTACCCCTTTGACTCCTTTCGTAATAACCGTCAACGGGCGCCGTGATTTATAGTATTCTAATCTATTAAAATCGACTTTGGTGGCCATACTGAAATGCTATTCTATAAAATCAAATACTGTTTTTAACAGTTTAAAAGCAGATTAGTTTGTTGTGACTGCAAACATAACAAAGAGTGAACTGCATTGTAAGAAAATAATGACTCCCTTTTCAGGGTGAAATCCTGAACAGGATTTACTATTCAGTGAAATAATCGTTTGTTCATGCATGGTCCCTTAATTTTCGCTACAAATGTATGGGACAATGGAGGAGGCATATTTAGCCTAGTAATATAAATATTGAACTCACAACTTATTTATAACTGTGGTCTAACAAATAGGACAGTTTAAATTGATCTTTCAGATGAAAAACAAAATATTTGAAATACAGACGGCTATTTCGTATTATCAAACTCACACTAACATATAAATTTAATTAATTTCTCTCGTATTTATGGCTGGCATCTGGACATTCTACAAAGAAGAAGTTTCGCCGGATTAACGTGAAGTATTCTAATATATGGTTAATAACCTTATCTACTTTCATCACTGGGAAAAGACTGTGGTTATATCCAGAGCTGAAGTTTTGTCACCGGGGTCAAAGGTAAGCCAGCCTCTGATTGGCCAATACTTCGGGAATCTTCGGAATGAAAAGGACCATAAAGGCCTAATTTCCCGCCAAAAACAACAACGCTTTAAAAGTTATTTTATATGTGTTCCTAATGCTTACCGATGAAAAGCTATTCCTTTTGTATTACTTTCACGCCCACGGCTTATGCAACCATCGACACCACAATAATTCACCATGTTTATAAATCTGATTTTGCAGTCTGCGTTCCTTTTTGCCCCGGACGGAAGTTTGGACCTGGTTGCCATCAAATCGGCGGCCGTGTTTGGTCTAGTATTTTCCCCCAGATCAATGGAAATAACGGATTCGGGACTAGCGCATGCGCGTTAAGTCCTCAGCGCATGAGCATCGAGTGCTCGGGCCTTTAGCGGAAGTGAAAACGGAACAGGTTTCCGATGCTTGGCTACGCAACCACTTCGTTGATTATAACACATATTATTATTATACTTTATAGAGCATATTCTAGACTAGAGTCCTAGTATTATGCACGTTTTATTTATAATTCATTTAAAGATTCTTTTTCATATTATATCTGTACACATTTATACAAAACAGCAGTTAAAACATCTGGCATTTGTTTTTAAAACACCAAAAAGTATCCGTTTATGATACATCGTATATCTAATCAGTATGTTTACCGCGTCTAGTGATCTGACGAGACTTATCGCATGGTGAAATCATGTTTTGTAATCGTTTCGTGCCGACGTTGCTTCGTAACATTATAGTTCTTACCGTAAATTTTAATTTAATTTATACGTCTGGAAACAATACCTTTAGTATTGGCATAAGCACATACTACCTATACTCAACAATACGGATAGAGGTTCGCCGTGGTCAAGTTGTTGTTTGATCGGGGTGAAAGGTTATGCCTTTTATGGGCTCGATCTTGATGTGTGTTTTGTCTATATGCATTTCATAACGCGTGACCGGAATATGGAGAACTGGATCCGATTTTATTATAATTAAGTGTGGTTCATGTAACATAATTTTATTAACTTAAATTAATCCTTGTGGGATAAATTATCAGCCTAATTATTTGTTTTTGTAACTTATAATTATTATAACTATTCAGTACATTTTTGCTATGCAAAGTAAGTGTCCCCGCAGCTTAAACGAGCATATGGTCTCTTGTGCTCAACTGGTGGCGTATATATAGTTTCTTGTGCTGAACTAGTGGTTGTATGTTACTGGCTCATGTACATCGATAGGTTTAGTAAAGTATGGCCCGTAAGTTAGGCTGGATTATGGGGGGTCTTCCATATTCCTATCATACCTCTGTAGTTGATAACACTTATTTATATGCTCTATTGGTTTGTTTTATCACGATAATACATATAAATAGCGACACACACACACACGCACAAGGTGATGATGATGTTGATTGGTGTATTACGGCCACTTTTGTGCACATGGTAGTCTAAATGGGCCGAGCGACCTCCAAACGCAATGAAGCTAAGTCAAAGATGAAACAACCTTCAGATATGCGCACGCCGAGATTCGAACACGAGTGGTAGTGATCTGTGACCCAACACGCTACCACTAGACCACTAATGCCACACATATACACCCCCATATATATATATATATATATATATATATATAGTAATAGCTTTGATCTAGCGTTGCCTTGACGTTTGATCTAGGCATATATTGGTAACATGGTGACGCTAGTCAAATTGATATTTGGCAGAAACATTCCATTAATATTAATGAGACAATCTGTGTGTGTGTGTGTATGTGTGTGTGTTGTGTGTGTGTGTGTGTGTGTGTGTGTGTGTGTGTGTTGTGAGGGGGTTATCCAATTAAGTGTTCGCATCGTATTTTTAACATGCTATTTATGTTTAACAAACAAATAAACAAACATAAATATCTCACTCGTATTCAACATTTTATGACTGAAAAACTCCCCACACGCTGATATATAATGATGAAAGGCATACGACTGAATTGATTTGACAACAGATGCCTAATTTTGAACATATTTCGCGTAACTTCGTAACAAAGAACACTCAAAACAGTAAGAATAATAAATAATAACACGTCGTATATAACCTATAGTAATACTTGGTTTGTCAACATCCCTTCACGAGCTCTGATGGTAAAGCGCCATAACATTCCAATTAGCGTTGGGTTTAGTGGCTACTTATCCATTTCAGCACCTCAATTGTCTAATTAGATGGATTTTGCTGGATATCAATTAGCAATTATCATTTCTGGCTACCTCTTTAGCTGACAGAATCGTCCTACGATCGCATGGCAGCGTGTTGTATTCCATGTCTCCTACAATTTGTCTATTCCAATTCCAGTTGCGCTTCCATCTCTTCGTCGTCTTCATCGCTGCTGACCGACTCCCCGAACAGGTCTTGGCCAGTCTTCTCAATCGCCTTGTGACGGCTGGACATCAGTCTCAACGTTACTATGTCGCTGGTGTCCTGAAGGCCAAACACCACCAGACGGCCGCCCATCGCTGGCGTGAAGCACTGGATGCGCATGTCCGGCGTGAAGACCCCCAGCACGGCGGCGTCCTCGAGATCCCACAGCGAGATGTCCCCGGCGTATACCACGGCTCTCCTTCCGTCGTCAATGATGTGTATCTGACTGTGGTCGCCGAAGTTCAATGTCGGGTAGCCCTTGATGCGGCGCATGCTCCTGCCGTGCGCCAGCGGTTCCCAAATTCTCAATTCCTTGGTGCTCTTTCCGAACACGATGCGGCTAGCGTCGTTGCTGATGTCGACGCAGGTGACGTTCTTCTCATTGCGAAGCCGCTTCCTCACGTATCCCTCCCTGGCGTCCCACAGAGTCAGATAGCTGAGCTTTGCCTCCTCGTCGTAGTTCGTGTGTACCAGGTGGCTGCCGTTGACCGTCATCGCCGATGTGTACAAGAAGAGCATGCTGCTGTGGTTCTCAAGCGTCTGAACGTGCGATTGGCTCTGTACATCGAAGACACACAGGTGGTGAGCGTAGTGCGACGTGATAACCGTCGATAAGTCGCTACTGATCTTAAACTGCTCGATGATGTTGTCCTTTTCGTGGTGCAGGTCGTCCATTCGTTGCTTCTCAATCAGAATCTCCTCGTGGTGACGCCTCGCGCGTGCAGACTCGCTCTCGGCCCGCCGGTCCCACGGGCTCATTTTGGCCGTGGTAGCTCTCTTACGCCTCCTTTGGTCGGCCTCGGATGTCTCTGCGTCTCTTGTCCGCTTCTCGATGTCCCTGAAGTTGGCTTTCATTCGATGAACCACTCGGCCCGTACTTGTGCTCCACACCACCAGATGGTTGTGAGTATCGCTAAGACCCATCAGCTGCTCGTCGCTGAGGAAGACGTACTCGTGCGGCAAGGCTGGCGTGATGTAGCAGTTGTTCAGTTTCTGAATGTACTTCTTCTTCAGAAGATCGTAGATGAGGAGTGTTTGATATACGGCCGGACTGTTATCGGTTGCACTGGAGAAGCCCTTATCGGTCAGTACCAAAATTGTGGTATTTCTTACTAACATCACGTCGGTAGAATTGACCAATCCGCGCTCTATATGTACGGCCTTTCCGGCGCATCTCCCTTTGGCAATGTTCCACACGGCTATTGGACCGTTGTTCATACTCTTGGCGATGACGTAGCGCGAATTGCCTGTCATCAGGATTATGTCCTCTAACCCGTCTTTAATCTTCCCTTTGGTACCCGGTTGATTAACCATACTGGTGAGGTTCCAAATTTTCAGGGTACTGTCATCGTTACTGGCCGTTAGACAATAGCGAAGATCTACGCAAGCTCCCAAGTGTGACACTTTGGCATGTTTACCGACATGCTTATGTTCCTCAGTCTCGATATTCCAAATAGCAATGTTCGAGGCGTTATTTGCTTCCGAGGCGCATATGGCGACGGCATGAGAACCGATGTGGTTCACCAGCAGCTGAGTCACATCATCCTCGACGCAACCACGCACATCCCTGATGAACTTCCCACTTCGGTTATCGAACAGCGCCAACGTGTACAATTCGTGCGTTTCCATGTACTGAGACTTTAATGCCAAAATGAAGTACTCTGGTGTACAGGCCATCGCTGTTATGCAGCCGGATTTCTTTGCCGTCAGAGTGAGAACGACGCGTCCCTTCTTTACATTCATCACGTACGCCTCGCTGCTGTTTCGGTTAGCGTGAAGGACCAATGCTCCGTAGGCGTTGGTCCCGACGACAATCGAGTTCTCTTGATGTACGCCTGTATCCTCTATTTGGTCATCGCTCAAGAACACCTCCTGGGTCAGCGCGAATTTGCCACCCATGGCCCACACTCTCATTACATTGATGCCTTGATAAAAGGCCACCAGAAGCATGCCATCCGCGGCCATCACAATCGTCGCCGGATCTTCGTATTCATCGATTACTTTCAGACATTCGCCAGAGCGCAGACTCCAGAGTCGTACCTTGGCTGTCTCAGAAGTAATGGCGATGGCGTAATTTCCGCCGATCCCGATCTGTCGGACGTCGGCTCCGACTCCGTGTATCGTCTTAATCACACGACCCGACCTCAGTTCCCACGTTTTGAGGGTGTCGTCCTTTGATGATGTCAGACACTTCTGGCCATCCATCGACATACATACGGCCGTGATTGGCTCCGTGTGGCCCGAGAGCTGGTCAAAGAGAACGCCACTAGGTGGTGTCAGGCACGTGATGGATGGAATTAGCGCCGGAATGGATCCGTTTTTAGCCTGCTCGAAGAACTCTTTCAGCGCTGGATACCTAACGGGATCACCCGGAGCAGTTGGTACATCTTTGGTTATGATGTCGTGCATTCTCCCGATTATCTGAGACGCCAACTGTCTTGGATCCTTGATCAGCGCCGATATCGACAGGTGTAGCGTATCTGACAGTAACTTCAGATCCAGATCGGCAGGCTCTGCCGTAAGAGCCATACGGAAGTCATCGTAGGCAGCGCGCAGACCAATGCCGGAGATCTTTGCCAACAGGAATTCGAAGTTACAGAGACATTCTTTCTTCAATAGGCTCATCTGCTGCGAATGGATGAAGTGATAGGGCAATTCATTCAACCTTCGTATATTGTACACTCTCGTTGTATCGCCGTCGGTGGCGCCGCTCTCTGGAATCCTATACAGTGGCTGGCCAAGTGTGTAGCGCTTGGAGCCGATTTCGTTTCCCTGATACGGTTTCGGCTTGTCCGTCCACATGTCTGCGAAATATTCTGCTAGAGCCTTGTGATAGGATGGAGCTTTGTCCTTGCTCTTCATGTATCTGTCTTCTGCCGCTTCGCGAAAGGTCATGTGAGACCACATTAGCGTCACACAATCGTCGGTCATCGTCTCCACGAGGTATTCGTCCAGTTCCTTCCTCAGTCTGGCCCACAGAAGTGTTGGAAGCCGCCGCAGAGCGGGTTTGCAATGGGCCATCACATCGGACATTACCATGTCATCAAGAGATAGCAGATCTTCTAGCTCGGCTTCGGTGAGCCCGCACCTTGCAGCGGTGATGTAGCCTAGACCTCTTCGAACCAGGGATTCTCCGTGATCTCTTTCTAGCCTGCCGATGAAGACTGTTATCACATTTTTTACTGCACCACCCAATCTTATGTCGGCGCCAGGCATCGTGGATGGCCAGGTGAGCGCCTCTCGGTAGAGAACCCTCAAATAGAGCGGCACCTGACAGGTTCTGTAGTTTCGGACCATGACGTCCCTCTGGTCCTTCGTGATCACCCTACCTGCGGCCTGTAGCCACTGCTCTAGGATGGCCATTGCTTCCGATACGCCCATGTCAGCCAAGTTGAGGAAGCTCTCGGGACACGTTGCTGGAATTAATCGCTTCATTGCTTTAAGACACTGTAACGAGTCGTCCGATAAGGTGCTCACTATGAAACGTACGTTAGGCGGCAGCTCGTTTGGCAGCCAAGATAAATTTCTCCCATCGTAGTCATCTGAAAAGACATTTACGTTTATTATCTCTCTCTCTCTCTCTCTCTCTCTCTCTCTCTCTCTCTCTGTGTGTGTGTGTGTGTGTGTGTGTGTGTGTGTAAAACTGAGTACCTGTCAGTAAGTGTAGCGAATCAATAAATATTACAAGCTGCCTTTGTGGTGTCGCTTTTGATAACAGATAGCTGAAACTGTTGAACAATCCTTTGTAATCCTGCAAAAACACGAGGAAGTGTTTATTAATTATAGCAATAAAGAAAACAGTGGTGATTATGATGATGAAAATAGTTAATGAAAAATACCAACTTGTCTTAAAGATTTCCAGGCCAATCTCAAATCTTTTTTCTCTCTCGGAGCAATCAGGTTTCATTTCAAAATTTCAACATGCAACTTAACAGGGTGCTGTATAACCTTTTCTTCACGACATTTCCCTAACCTGACCTTGTAATAAAAATGTCATCAGCCCAATCACACTGTCGCTCTTCATTTGCTGTGCCCCGAACTATTTCATTCAGGGTCTTTCACCGTTATTTTTTACATTTATAGAATAAGCTGTACATATCATATGTTGGAGTCAGTGAGAGGATAGCTTCGACTTCGACTACACTGGCCCTTCAATATTCATTGTCAATACTGTGTTCTATCTATTGCATTATAGCTATTGTATGCATGCCTATGTAAATGAAAATTGAAAATAAACTTCTGTTTAGTTCATAGGCCAAGGACTAATTGGTAACAAGCTGAAACTTTCAGGAAAGATCCAGAAAAGTGGTGTAAATAACGTATTAAAAGTCCCCAGAATTCCACCTTGTGATAACTTGTGAATCCAAGATGGCGTCCAAAATGGCCGCCATAACCTAGTTTTAATAGACTATCAGTTCAGTTTATTGAACAATTCTTTTACTGAATCACGACAGTTATTGTTTAAGTTGGAAATGGCTGTGGAATAGAAAACAAAAGAGAAATCTTTATGTTGGTCATGAAGTACCTTATGCTTTCAAATGATCGAAGTTAGCAAAAGGTACTAGTTATAATGGATCTATTTGATATAATGAATATCTGTGATGATGCGTATGTATTTAGATTAGAAGATATATTTCATTTGTCAGATGAAGTCGTTAGACGGTTTCGGTCTGATTTAAAATCGGATTCTAAGTGAATTTTGGTCTGGTATTCTATGCTTAGTATCCCATAAAGTTTTGGACCTCGTCATATAAGTAATATACACCTAATCTCTTGATCGGTGCACATAAAATATCACCTGTGTGCCAATGATACACAGTGGTATTTATCACACGATTCTGTTAATGAAGCATATTTGTTTTTGTTTCAAAACACTACGCTATATTAGTATTCATTTGACTGAGCATGTTGTATTACTACGTAGTTATTATCACAATAACAGATACTATATAAAGCCGTAACGTACAAAGGGCGCGCTTTGGACAATTGTTCTTGTGTTTGTTCAATCTTGTATGGACCAATGTACCTTGCTGTTAAATGGCATGTATGATTAAGCCATCAATCGCATTCATCAAATGAAAAACATTGCTAATCAAAGTAAAACAATACTTAAAACTATGATCTTTCGTCGAGCCATCAAGGCGCAGTTAGTTAGAGCGTAGAACTCGTAACCTTCGTAAAGGATAATAATACTGTAAATCGCCTTAGAGCAGCTATCTAGCTGGATAGGGCTCTATATAAATGTCACGTATTATATATATGTGTGTGTGTGTGTGTGTGTGTGTCTGTGCGTGCGTGCGTGCGTGCGTGTGTGTGTTACAGTTAATCTGTATAATCGGGCAGTAAGTATATTACCTGAAATTTTCAGCTAATCAGTATTAAATCTCTGAATATCTGAATATTATATATATATATATATATATATATATATATATATCATCGTCACAATTATTCAAAATCCTAGACTTTATGTTGACTGTCAATGAGATAATATATTGATTTCAAGATTTTACAAACAATTTTAAACTATATAAATATCAAATTGATCTGTATGATTTCTTGTTAATCAAAAAGGCATGATATGCTGATAATTGTGTTTAAGCTTCGTATAGCGAGGTTGTTTTTTCTAACAAAACAAATATCGACCGTAAACATTTAAAGTCTTGGTTCCCTTGTATTTTAATTATGCTTTTGTTTGTTTATGCTCTTGTTGTTATTTCATGCTTAAAAACATTGGCAGTAAGAACAAGACACCCATCAAATATAAATGTATCGCCTACTCACTGTACTTTGTTTATGGTGGATATAGAATATGTCGCATAAAATAGAAATATGTTAAATTTGAAATACAAAACAAATAATTTGATCTGCGCTTTAAGAGTTACCAGTAGTTAGAATTCAGCTATTAAATGTATATCATTTTTGTTCACAAAGTATATGTGATAATAAATTTGCGTAATCAAGACTGCGATATTAAATTATATTTTTAACGTGACAAGCGTAAATTCCGACTGTTTTCTTTGATATGAAATTACGCAAAGGGTAATTCCCTAAGAAAATTACGATATGTGATAAATAAAGTTAATCTTAGTATATAACACCAGGACTTCTTGATATGATATTACAATTTCATTTTAATTTATTCGGTATTATACAACAACGATCATTGTTTGGAAGCAAACTTATAGAATGGTCCATTAAAATTGCCCCTTCTCAGCACAAACTACTTACACACTCACACACTGTTTTGTTTAGGGCTGAACAAATTCACAAAATCTTTAGTATTGAGAATATCTGGGAGAAAGGGTAGCTTATATTCAACACGGTTGATATAGATCTTAGAATGAGGTGGTAATTTCTGCTCTAACAGTAGGTAACTGTAAAAATTGTGTACTTACGTCAGGAAGATCAACTGTACTTTCTTTGTAGACGTCGCACAGCTGCAGACAAAGAAAGCGCAGTAGTGTGCGCACATTCCTTGACGACGAAGTAACGCCTATGAATCGCACGACTGTAATGGCATCCGATCTGGAAAATGACAAAATAATCATTAACCGTCTATCCGGGATTGAATTTGTTTTCGTTTCATGACTTATGATCGTGAAACAGGGATAACACACGAAAGTGTAAACACTTATTTCCAGTGTTGGCACCTTCAGTGGGTGGCTGTTTGTACTCCTCCTTTACCACTCACAGGAGGTCAGTATGGAATGATGGGATCAAAATGCCCTGAGGATAGTCGCTGGAAGAGCTTACTATTTCCTCAGGCGATCTTCAATGTTCCCTTTTCCCCTTTTAACTATTTCAGTGGAGACTGCTCTACTATTCAACTTAGTCAGCCATCCACGATGTTGTTAAACTTGAAATTAATCTTAAGAAAAGTTTCCATTGTTTTACGTGACTGAACGTGTGATCCTTAGCGGTTAGGGTGTGCGTGAAACAATATCAGACAAACCATTCGTCAGTAATAAACTATGAATGAAAATGAAGCAACGTTTAGTCTAGCCAACTCGATAACCTACTCACTCCTTAACCCATTTGTGGCATTCTTTTGCGGCTTTGGCCATTAGCTGGGTTTTTCCACTGCCGGCTTTTCCACAGACAACCAGCGGATATTGTGTAGATGATCTGATATATCGTTTGATGGTAGTTAGCAAGCTTTTCCGACCGTAGAACATCCAAGCTCTGAAAATTCACAAAACATAAAGGTTTTTCGGGCTTTGATGAGTAATCAACACACCTAGGATGATGCAGGACGGATTGTATATTATACAGGGCGGCCCAAAATTCGCTTTGCCAATCAAACCTAATCGTATTTCTATAAGATAATGCTAATTATGGGCCACTATATAGTCGGTAGGATCGGTGACCTGGAATAGCTATCAGTCTTAAGAATAATCGGTTAATCCTGATTACACAAATTAAAGTTACAGCCTGTTTTACCTGGCGATAAATTTACTCGTAGCACAATCCGAAACACACTTTGTTTGATCCTGTAATTGTTTTACTTATGATAGAATAATAGGTGAGCGTATTTTTTTCTATTCTACGTTGTAGTTATTTGCAGCAATCACAAAAATACGCGTATATCAGGATTTACAGCAAAATACTCTTTTTTGCAAATTTGAGGGGACTGAAAATAAACTCCTCATAACAATACTTACACACGTCGAAACATCACTTTACCTTACAATGCAGACATTAGTTATTGGTAATGTTTTGAGTAGAATACTAGTACCGTTAATGTTAACAAGAACAACGAACAGTATTATTTTTCATTATATATATATATATATATATATATATATATATATATATATATATAAAATATATTAATATATATATACTTAAAAGAGGTATAATGTTCTTTTTTAGGATTTTCACTTGAATGCAAGAGACACCCAATCGTGAGAAGTCAAACACACTTCTGTGCATAGGAACATTCCATGTATCAATATTCCAAGCAAGATTATTCTACTGTTTGTAGGTGGCATGCCACATGGTTTGACCATATCCAATAATTCTTACCTATTGTAACGGGCGCCTCCGTGGTCTAGCGGTAGCGCGTTGGACCACAGATCACTACCACCCGTGTTCGAATCTCGGTGTGGGCATATCTGAGGGGTGTTTCATCTGTAACTTCGCTTCATTACCTTCGGCCCATTTAGCCTACCATGTGCACAAAAGTGGCCGTAAAACATCAATCATCATCTTACCTCTTTTGACAGAAGCCGACGTGCTGTTCAACCTCAAGAAAAAGCTCGTCTCTGATATGGGCTACTTCTCGCTCGTTTAAGTCTATCCGTCGAATGATCTGTCGGATCACTTCGCCAAAGTCCTTACATAGTCTGTCCACGTAGTTGACGTGATCCCGGAATGTAAACGTTATGCCCTTTCTGTGCCAAGGAATCTTGTACTTACGCCGGTTTGTCACCGGAATCTGTTTTAGAAAATTTAGTAGTATTATAAAAGTACGTGTAATAATAGTAATAGTACATGTAGTAGTAAAAATATAAATAATAGTACATGTAATAATAATAATAATAATAATAATAATCCCTTATGTTTATGGGATTCAATGCTGCTGTTGTTTCAGATTCTGCAACTTCTAGCACTAAATTAATACTTTTACTATTATCACAACCGTTACAACGTACATTAGCACTCTTACTATACTTAGTGTTACTACTACAACTAGTACCCTTTAAATTAATGATAGTAGCCACAACAGTATTAATCGTAATAGATATTATTATCACGAAATCAGTACTTAGTATTGGTAGAAGTATTAGAGGTTGTAGGAGAAGTAATAGTTGTAGTAGTAGTAGTAGAAGTAATAGAGGTAGTAGCAATAGCAACATTTTCGACAACAAAAGCAACTACAGTTTATATATGTAACATGCTTCTTAACTTGATAATTGTTATTTACACTTTATATCTACAAAACATACCGTATCAGGAAGTGTACAGGTCTTCCAATCGTCGAGAATCGACTGTTTCGTCGCATCTACTGTGGATGTAAATGGAAGAAGATCTTGATAGTCCTCTAGTTTATCATCAGAGACACCGGCGTGTATGTCCTCAATCTCACGCTGAAACCAGTACTTGTGACAGAATGTCGCTTCACATCCACGTGACAGGCCGCGTTCAAGTTCAATTTCAGTAACTGAGAGAAAAAAAGAGAAAAATTAAATTACTTGAAACAATCACCACCTGTTGCATTGTTTTGTGTCTGTATATATATATATATATATATATATATATATATATATATATATAGTGTGTGTGTGTGTATGTGTGTTGTGTGTGTGTGTGTGTGTCATGACCACACACACACACACACCGGGGACAGAGAGAGAAAGAGAGAGAGACGGAGAGATGCAATCTTCCTATTGTGCACTCTGCCTGCGTTTCTGTACACTTTTACTATCTACCATGACGATATGCTCACGCGTTATATTATATTTCTTTATAACGGCTGGCTCGTCAAATATCTGTTTAGAGACTGTACTGAACAGATGTGTCAGCTTCTTTCGAACGATCGTCCACTGTCGTTTCGCCTCATTTCGTCGCTTTACGTCAGCGCTTAGAATATCTTTGTACACAGAACTGTAGATAAAGATAAGCATTTCTATTATCAGTTGTCACGAACACAGCATCACAATATATGTAGACGAATTCAAACTGATATTACCTACATTACATTCCAAGTACATTAATAATAATGATGCTGATGATGAAGTTGATAATGATAATTTAGTAACCATTTTACTCAAATTTGAAAGTAGAATTGAAAAAGTAAAAAGAATGAAAATGTATTGAATATAAAGATGATTTATGGGAATCAAATATATTATTAATAATGTACGACTCGTGTTTGTGCACGGATCACGCCTAAACTCGTACGCCTTACCTGATTTTCTGCAATTTAAACACAGCAGGTACGGCATTCTCATCCAATTTGTACCAGATTGGCAACAGAGTTGGATCGATGTTGTTCGCTTGTATTCGACAGTTCTTCAGGATGCTTGCTTCCTTTTGAAGTTTCAACAACGCGTTTTGGTCTCGCCCCTGGCTGCTCTCCCGTCTACTGTCAAACCGCGACGTTTCTCGAGAGGGGATATTTGTTTGACTCTCGCCTCGTCCAAACACTGACTGCTTTCTTCCATTTTGCGATGCCTCGCTCGTATTTCCTGTACGCTCGGCCATTTCTGCCTAATTGAGGACGAGCCATATGCGTTATGAGGTAAGTAGGGTTGGTGACTATACTAGTTTTTTATGTCGTTAATGTGAAGCCAAAAACGAAGTCGACTATTCTGAATCGGGACAAATGTTTGGGACTGTTGTCATACAAGGACATTGGGGATAGGGGGTTGTGTGAGAAACAGAACACACACAAGCGCACACACACACGCAGACACATAACACACTCATATATATATATATATATATATATATATATATACTAACTATCTGGCGCACACACACACGTTATTAGCCTGATATACATATACATATACATATACGCATGCACACACGCATGCACACACATAAATCGCACGCACACATACATAACGTATACATGAAAAATCACACAGAAGTAAACGAGATCTGTGGATAAATACCCTTTCTTTTTGTCTATCGATGGCCGCCTGTTTTCGAGCTATTTCGGCAGCTGCCTGCAGCTTGGCCTCCTCCAGCCGCCTTTCTTGCTCTTCCTCGGCAGCTGACAGTAGTATCTCATACTCGTTAACGGGGATGGCAGTAGGTAATAATAGCTCACCTAGCTTCTGACCGAGGAATATCTATAACAAAGTAGTAGACAGAAAGATAATATGCTCAACAGTTTGTTTTGTGTTGAGATTATTTTGTCACTTATGTACAGATGGCGGAATAAATGGACCGAACAACCTCCCAAGATAATGTGGTCAAGTGCAAAATGAAACACAGTTTAGATATACACCGGGTGGGGTTTGAACCCAGATGCTGCAGGTTTGTGACTGAACGTGCCAGCAGTTGTGTGCGTGTATGTTTGATTGTATAATTTTTGTTTGTGGTGTTTTTGGTTGTTGTATTAGTCTGTTTTGTTGCTTAATTTTGTCTTAGTGTTTGTAAAAAGCTATCAGTCTCTTTGTGTATTTGTCTATCTATTTTTTGTTCTCTCTTATGTATGTATTCCCTTTCAGTGTATCCCTTTTTTGTCACATACCATAAAATTAATCCCGTGTTCGAATGAATGGCAATGTTCAATGACAGTGTTGATAAGAGAAACCTGATTATGGTCATCAGCCATAATCTCCCGATGACCCCAATGCAGATCAATGATGTGAAGGTCATAGCCCTTTTCTTGGCCGTATGACCTCAGTTTAGAATAAACAGTTTCTATCAACCTAGAACGCTCGACTTCGGAGTCTGAAACATTTATAATAAAGAATATCAGAAACGTACACTCAGATATTAATAATTATTTATAAGTTTAAATCCCTATAAATATAACACAGAGGTTTGAAATAACCTTTAGAGTTGTAATTAGGCTCAATACGCAATATGCTAATGGTTTAGTTTAACTCTCGCTTCAACAGTATAAAATATGGAAATTACGCCGTGATGACGAAACTCACCCGTAGACGAAGACTGTATGTAAATCCTAATTAATCTAGGTGTGGTGTTTAGTTGTACCCTAAGATCTCCTTCTAACAAGCGAAGTCTCGTCTCCTTTAGCGTCGGCTGGGCTTCAGAACGAGATTCGGGAAGATAGAGCATCGGCGTCGTGACAGGACTAACCGCGACGTATTTATGATCTACGACGATCTCAGGCTCCACGAAAGGCTCAAGAAGGTCATCTTGGCCTTCCGAGTCACTGGCATCGCTGTTTTTCTCGCTGACGACGCTTTCGACCTCTTCCTTGACGTCATCAAACTCCGACCGCGATGCTTTCTCCTGCTTTCTAAATCTCGGCTTAATTCCGGGCAGCGGCGGGTTCGGATTCAAGTCGTTGACTGGTTCGTTTGAGGGAGACGATTGGGATTGTACAGTGTCTCTGTTGTCGGTTGGAATTTTCTGTTTTATCTTATCGCCAAAATCTGTGTAACTACTGAACGGATCAATGGGGGTTACGAGCCGCTGAAGTATAAATAGCGACCATTATTATTAATCGATTCATACTTCGCAGGCGTTAAAATCTTTAAGGAAGATTATTGGTCAGATGTAACTGGGCTGATAATAATTTGGTAATCTTCCACTTCGAGGATCGTTAGCTTTATATTTTACGTTGCCACACCCTTAAGAATGCAAAAAAATATATAATAATGATATTAATAATCTTAGTAATAATTTGGAGGGCCAATAAGAACATTGTGCGTTCGAAGTGCAGAAAATCATTGAGATCATTGAGAATTGAATTTGAAAGAGGTGTTTCTATTATAATCACCTCTATCTAACGATATCTCGCCAAACAAAAATTTGGGTTGCCGAGTTAGATATAAAACCAAGTGTGACATAAGCCAAAACGCAACCACCTTTAGTAATATCTAACATTATGACCTGATAATAGAGATTGCGTTGCAATCTTAGTAGTGGATTTATAAGTAAAATCTTGAATTGCGTCTCGTTGTCGGCCTTATTTGTTTTTACGGTTTCTTGTGATCCCATCAACTTTTCGAGTATTTGACACTGATTGTAGACTTGGCGAAGGCATACGACGTTCATCAAAAGCTCGGATCACCCAAATAAGTATTGATTAATGGCTTATATACATTATTATTATTATTTAGTATTATTATTTATTCTGGTATTGACCGCAATGTGAAGAATCCCGGCCAAAGACAAATGTGACTTACACATAATCTGATGTATCAGCTATCACATAGTCACAGTAGTGTTACAAACTCTCTGAACATTCAATCATCGACCAAATATTTACATAATGAGTAAACCCCCTTTGACTGATAGATCAGTATCTTTAGACTTACCGGTGTACTTCTCTTCGAAGTTTGCTTCCTGTCACTGTCCCTATCACCCCTCGCTAACAAGTTGGCACGCCGTTCTAGTCGACGATTCAACTTCCTCTGGAGCACCAATAAATAAAGAAATAAACTTAAAAACAAACGCATATCTCGATATCATCCGCTTTGTATGCAGCTGAAGGACACATATTACTCGTGTCAAATTACAGTAATAAGAAGCGGCCACAAAATGTACTACGTTTTAGATTTCCATGAAGTTATCCCCTATAAGTTGAAGTCAGAAATCAGTTTCGCTTACCCTGAGATGGTGAACAATTTTCCTCTCGGTACCAATGTCAATATAACGCCTCTCTCTTGGTAACCACATACTGTTCGCGCCCTATATATAGAGAGAAGTAGAACGAATGTTATTTCAATCTGCAGAACAGAAAATATATTAACATGCATGTGTAGCTGTGTTGATTGCTAATACAAATTTAGATGTTAATTACCCTTGGCATCCATAAACTTCCTTCTCCTCTGATGAATGTACCTTCTCTATCGATGGCTCTCCTGCTGTCAGACTCGCCATGTTCCTGTATTTGATGGGTATTAAAACGATATTGAGATCAATCACGCTACGGATTAATGGTTATATCATTTAGACAGTGAGACCTGACTTATCCGTCATCTGTGTACAACGGGCAGTTGTTATTGCCAGCAATCAGTCATTCATTTTTGTCAGCGATAAATATAACGTTGCCAGAAATGTATGTGGACATCTTACTGTGCAATTTGGGTACAATAAAGAAAGCCTCTGGGCTGCCATCATCAGGCAGATTTTACTTTGGTTTAGGTAATTAACAACCATCCTTTATATTAGTATTCTTAAATAGTAAAAGTGTCGCTTGTTCGTACGGCACCCGATACAAAATTCGGCAATGTTTGTTGTCTTGATTAAATAAACCTTATTGTAATCTAGGTGGTTATTCAGTTCGTTTTTGCTTTAATGACATCATCACTTGAAGAACATCAATTGCATTCGCAGTTCGAAAAAAAAAAACACCATTAAACTAGTATCCAATAGGTGACCACTTAAGCAAATCGCACCCACTTTACAGTAATCTGAGGCAAATAGGTTCCGATTCTTCGATTTGTGTCTTTTTAATAACAGATAGGATTGAAAGGAGTTACCAAACGAAGGCATTATATCAATAGAGGTTCTCTACGCGTCATACATAGTTCGGATCAATTATATATTTTTGCGTCGAAAGGCCTCAGACACGCCCGCGTACCCCCCCCCCCTCACACACACACGCACGTACACACTTAAAACAATCCCATTTCTTAGCTTACGAACGATTTACACCAATTGTACATTACAGGTTTGGTATTCGTCGAAAACATAGTTGTCCTCAATCCTCTTCCTAGATATCCTATTCCTCTATCTATAACAAGCTGGTCATGGCGAAAGTGCTATATATTTAGTGTACGGATATGTCATTTAGCGAAGGAATTCAACTTCGGAGTTTTGCCTATGCGCTTTCCAATTCGTACTGTATCCACCAGCCGATGTATTATTGTGAGTCTAAGTCGGGCCATATTAATTGTTTTTTTCATGGACTGCACGCTATTTCGGCGTATCAAAGGTAGTGTGAAAGTAATTTATTGGATCAGCTGCTTTGACGAATTAGGCCGAGCGCACTTCCATTGGTAATAATCCATTAATTTTAGATGCTTATTGTGGTAGGCTGCGATAAAGAGGATATCGCGCGAGTATCGTTGTTAAGACGTTCCCCCCCCCTCCCACGGTTAAAGCTGCTAAATGGATAGAGAATGTGATAATCTCGGTAGTTGCTGTTGTTGTAATACGATCAAGTCCAAAACTGCTATTAGTTCTACTGATGCTACTACTCGACCTCCCCCTCCTTCTACTGATTGCACCACTTCCACTACTACTACCGCCAACCACTAGTCATACTACTGAGTGGACAACACCATAGCAAAACGCTTTGGTGGTATTATTAGAAACCCGCAGTGCTGTCCACATCCACAGCATGAGGTCGAATCTCTGTCGTGGGGGGAGAAAGGGGGATATTTCATCTGATTAACTAATAATCGCAGAGAAAGACTACGTGCTTCAAGTGTGAATAGCTCCAATTTTAAAGCAAAATTCGCCACAACACAGAACATCTACTACTACTACTACTACCCCCACCATCACCACTACTACTACTACTACTACTACTACTACCACCACTATTACTGCCCCACCACAACTACCACAACGTCTACCATAACTATAACAATGAAAACCAAAGCATCAATAACAGTGAGAATTGAAAGAAGTATAAAAGTAACATTAATATTTAGACAACCTTGAGCTGATTGTAAAAACATCTTCTAGTTATCTCTAAGGTTGTTGACAGTGACAAGTAGATATAAACATTAGTTGGAAGCTTCCAAAGCATGTGTACACTGATCATAGAAAACATATGTTGTTAATAATCTTTCTGGGTAGGTGTTATCATGGGAAGGTCTTTAAATGTGATCCATTTTCCAGTAAGCTAGCATAGGTAGTCGTTGTTACTATAGTTTTTGGACATTTGATAACATTACGACGTTCCAATAGCACAATGACCTGCGTAGCCCCAGGTTCTGATATAAAATTCTAGTGTAACATATGTCGATAGGATATTTCATTCTTCAATCAACGCTTTGGCAGGATCATCTCCATTCTTTTTTTATTAGTACCTTGGACAATGTACTAAAGTTCACTCCAAATTAAGAGGGCATATATTTAAAGTGTGTATATCGTGAACAATTGATAATGTTCTGTTACTACAACATATACATTGTTGGCACTACTATTGTCATTTCCTTAGCTCGCATTTTGAACATAAACTATATTTGTAAAAACCTTATGATATATATTTATTTTAGCTAACATAATAGAATAACAGACCAATATTCACAACAAGTACAACCCCCCCCCCCCCACCACTCCGTAGAAATACAATGCCGAAACTTCTTTGTATAACTAGATTTGTCAGTTTGTTTCTTGTATTTACAAATATGTACTTTTCTCTATCTGATCACATGGACTAAACATGCATTATTATTAATATATATATAAACTGTTAAAATTATTGAACACATATAGGTAGGCTCCGTACTAACGTTTACGTGTAATAGTATAGATGAATCAATTTGTTTTAGATACCATTTTGAAAGTGTCATTCAGCTAGAAAATCTTGGTATTTTAATACTGCTAATACTACTACTACTAGAAGTGATAGTAATAGTAGTACTGACTAGTAGAAGTATATCGTTATGGAATGTTCACACGTGACTCTCTCTCTCTCTCTCTCTTTCTCTACATATATATATATATATATATATATATATATATATAACCCATCAGCAGAAAACATAAACAGGTCTTCAAGCTCCCTGAAGATAGCGGCATACTATCTTATAAATCAAATAGTATAAGAAGACAGCTGTCGTCTTCAACGTAGACTTCATCGGGTGTTCCTATTTAATTGATGGTTTGTTATATACGGATACAAATCAGTATCAGTGTATTCTACGCAAATTTATTGAAGTATCGTTCACTGAAACACTCGGCATTATAATGTCCATAGATCTATTACGGCTAACCTACCTCCGTATTCAGCGGCTCTGCTATCCAGTCGGGCAGCGGTCCCGTGTTTTTATTTATAGCTGGCAAGAAGAATCTTAGCTCGGTTTTCCGCTGTTTGATGTTCGTTGGTCGTCTCTTAAATACTCTAATTTTGGGAAGCAACACCGAATCGGCAAACCTGACGCGATGTGCGACGTTGTCATGCCTACGGATACCGATTGTCATGATGGTGCAGTCTCGATGTCACGGACAAATGGAATCAGGATCAAATACATGTTTCGTGTTGTAAGACGTCACGAAGAGGCACTAGTCCATTTTGGACGTTTTCCGTACGTCCTCCAGTCAACAAAAACCGGTTGAAAGCACGTGATCACTCCTCCTCAAATAGATTATCGCTCTGTTGTTAGTAATGTTTCCAAATGGATATGTCCGCGTAGAGTATGGCCAAGATAATCTGCCAATCCTTAATTGTCTCTAACTATCTCAATATACACACATCACCCAAAGGCAACGACAACAGCATACATATCACTACCTACCAATCGACATTTGATTTTGTAAACACTTTCAAGCAGCTCCTTGTGGTTCATGGTTTTAATCCGGAAAGAATCTAGCACGGTAAGTACGGAGCAGAAAAAATCAAGAAAGAACTCGTTCTGCCCTATCGATTCGGGTCACGAAAAAGCAGTTTATATTGATCTTGAGAGCACGGCCATCGTCTTTGGTTGAAGATCGTCGACTAGTCGTGGAACATGTTTACAAAGGAAGATAAATAGAAGACGAACTGTTGAAGCGCTAAAGGCAAACAGTACGCCATTGAAATTATTATTGAAACTGACTCAGAATGCGCTGTGGCCCTTTCTTCGGCGTCGTGAGGTATTCAGGTAAATGTTGATCTCACAATATCCTCCTCGCGCTTCTATGTCTGTGGGGCGCGATGTTTGGACACCGCAAGGATTATTGCGAATATGCTAGAAACATAATGTCGACATCATGTGAGGTTTGATATTAGATAAAAGAAGAAGAAAAAATCTCGCCAATAAAATAATTATCGAGGCTTCTCACTTGAATAGCGTTATTTGAATGAGATGCAAAATTCAACAGGACCAATGGAGTGGTTATGTATTTGGTTTATTACTAACCGAGTTTGGGTTAAATGCCGCGGCAGTGCTTTATAAGGAGTTTGTTCAACGTATATTGGACTGTCATACCGCAACACACACGCGAGCGCGAGCATGCGCA
The DNA here is from genome assembly GCA_025642065.1 of Paralvinella palmiformis. Taxonomy (NCBI): domain Eukaryota; kingdom Metazoa; phylum Annelida; class Polychaeta; order Terebellida; family Alvinellidae; genus Paralvinella; species Paralvinella palmiformis. The sequence goes on from JAODUP010001062.1 coordinate 58,158, forward strand.
CACACACACTGACTCACACACAGAAAAGCACAAGAGCATGGGTGATTGGAGTTCATTACGACCATCAAAGACCGATTCAATTATCCCTGGCGCCACCATGCGGCTGCATTTCACACTACGGTCTCGGGTTAGAAGTCTAAGAATCATTGGGTTGCATGGCGATTTACGCATGTAGTGACCGATAAATGTTTATTTATAGTCCGTTAAGAGTATCTGATCTCCAGATCATAATTTTGCATTTAATAGGAATGGCAGAGACTTCATCCAATATATATATATATATATATATATATATATATATATATATATATATATATATATATATATGCTACTAAACTAAGTAACATTCAGGGTGATTTGCAAGGCTCTCGTGGTCCAGCCTGTCTAGTTCAAACTTATTTTTTCTAGAACCTTTGCCATCTGACATGACGATGTGAATGGCTAAAATCAATGATCACATAGATTATAATTCAATGGGTGATTCCTATTATTGTAATTTTGGTATTTGTGCATGATATCTTGTATTGAAAGTGAACTGTTTTATTTTCTGAATCAGCCGCGTATTCGTACAATGTTTACTACATGTAAATGTCAAGGGTGTTAATACTCTAATGTAATTAAAAAATAATAATATACAGGTGATACATATATAATTAGTTCCCAGGTAAAAGTACAAATAATATTTTCAAAACTCGTTTAAAATCATTTATTTCATCCATTGAAACCCATGTTTAAAAAAGCCTGCAAGTTAATATAAATCACCAAGGGTTAGCTGTATCATTGATCTGGAAAAAAATGGCCTGTTCAATCATTGGGTTATATCGTGATACGTATTGTGTTAAATCCTTTGGAAAGACACAATCATTCAGCTGAAATATTAGTCCCGTGTAATATGAAATAATTAGCTGAAAGATTTTTCTAACCAGCTACCGCAGTTGATAACCAATGCAACACATTTCACCTGGATCGGTCTATTGGGAATTTGGATACTTCAAAGTCATCCCGTTATTGACTTAAGAGAAAGAAGTTAATTAAAATACCCCAAATATAATTTCTTTATGTTTTAATGTAATATCACTAAACTGTCACGATTAAACAATTCACTAATTTGTGAATAAATGACTATGGAACAAAATAAATAAATGCCCATAAAAAGTATACTTTCCTGAACATGTAAGCTATGTGATGTTTATAGTACATCTGTCATAGTGACAGATACTGGAAAATGTGATCATAACACCGATTTCTTCAAAAACTACAATGGTTACTTGTTATGGAAAGCATCCACTTCAAAAAGTTTCATAAAACTTCTAAATCCTTCAGAGACATGGCACCTGAATACCTGTGTAAACTTGTGTCATTTAGGTAGTCATATCGAAAACTCGGGTGATCGAATCAGATAATACTGCAGGTACCCCTGTCTCGGCTCAAGTTAAATGGGGATTGTGTGTTTAGTGATAATAATAATAATTATTAGTAGTAGTAGTAGTAGTAGTAGTAGTAGTAGTAGTAGTATTGTTGTTGTTGCTGCTGCTGCTGTTATTGTTGTCTACCTATTTGTCTATCCATCTATCTATCTGCCAATCCATCTATCAATTTATTTGTCTATATGTCTGTCTGTCTGTCTATCTATCAATCTATATATCTATGTGCTCAGATGACCTGAGTTGTGGTTATCACGGTACGGCACTCTTAAATGACTGATGTTGGAAGAGTGCCTTATTAAATATGCTTTATATTTATATAAGAATGGCTAACATAATATCCACTTGGTCACCCCAATAGGAGATCACTAGGATAATATATCCCTTGACTGGATGGATTGATGGTAATCTACTATTTGATATAAACCAATTGTTTTGTTTTAAAGTCTTAGCATTAACATTATGCCATTGTTTGTAAAAAGGGATCTACTGTTAGGGATCTGCCTCATTAATAAGTATTGTAAGTAAGAACATTGTCAAAATTATTTACTGATATCTGTGTGAGTGCTAATTTCAGTTGCGCATTGAGTAGAAAATTTCCACTGCAACATGTGACTTGTATTGTGTCCATGTGCTGTCGTCAGTGTTTAAATTAATCCCTGCCTGTGAACGTTATTTAGAAGCATAATATATATATATATATATATATATATATATATATATATATATATATATATATATATATATATATATATACCATATAATGGAAAAGCTAGTACGGCAAATCAGATGATGGGATTAATAAGGAGATCTTTTGTTTACCTGGATACAGAACATTTCACAAGATTGTACAAAGTAATAGTTAGACCACATCTAGAATATGCTAACCCAGTGTGGGATCCCGAGAAGGAAGAAGGATATAATAACCTTGGAGAATGTTCAGAAGTGGTTCCAGGTCTACCATATATAAATTACCCCTATAGGCTGAAAAAATGTAATCTACCACCTTTGGTGTATAGACGCATAAGATATCATTACAATGTTTAAGATGGTCTTTGAGGCATCTGATGAGCAAGTGATACCAGCTATAGTTACAGCAGAAGAGGGTTTCTAACAGACAATAGGGCATAGGTATAAGCTGCCAAGAAACCATAACGAGACCCGGCTGAGACAACACTACTTCAGGGAAAGGAAAACACGATCCTGGAACGGCTTGCCTAATAAAGTAGAGGAGGCTCCTAGTATGCAAGCTTTTGAAAGGAGACTAGATAAACACTGGAGGGATCTCTGAGATGGGTCACAAAGATAATTATGAACTAACAGCCCCAAATTTCTGCTCAAAAGACACATAGGACTAACAACCTACGTCCAGCATCTACCTAAGTAAACCTAAGTAAGTATATACCTCTCATGCTTGAGGTGTGCTCAGATTATAGAAACACATAACATACTGACCCTAGTATTACAGTCTATCGTCAAAAGAATCACTGCGTAAATAATTCTATGATACTTCAAATGGGTAAAGTGTCAAGAATTGTTTATCGGCTTTTGTCTGTCTGTGTGCAACAAGCCATTTCGGAACAGTCCAGCAAACTGCCATTACATTCATATAGTCCATCAACTCCTTTGAACTTCACAAGTGTTTACTTATCTGTCTAAGAGCCGTTTGACCTTTCTTCAACCATTGCATCCATCAATACTCGAGGACTAATAAATGGCAGACGTAGAAAATATAAAGTACTTATCTCAATTAATACGTATGATACTAGATACGTTGCTGTACTGTAGAATGAAGACACTAAAAATGTCATAAGTATGCCATAATAAAAGACTTGTTATTGGACTTTATTCTCTAAAATAAATTTGTCTCTCTGTAAGATGTACATTTGTTAAGTGAGCACGATTTGGCAGACAATGCGTATTTCCCCGTTTCTATCCAGCGTGATGTACAGTCCAGGTGGTCTACCTCCAGATGGTATTATTATGAGTCTGAGTCGGGCCATATTAATTGTTTTTTTCATGGACTGCATGCTATTTCGGCGTATCAAAGGTAGTGTGAAAGTAATTTATTGGATCAGCTGCTTTGACGAATTAGGCCGAGCGCACTTCCATTGGTAATAATCCATTAATTTTATATGCTTATTGTGGTAGGCTGCGATAAAGAGGATATCGCGCGAGTATCGTTGTTAAGAAGCACCTGAGTTCGAATCTAGGCGTAGGCATATATGAAGGTGTTTCATCTTTGACTTCGCTTCATTGCCTTTAGAGGCCGCCTACCATGTGCACAAAAGTGACCGTAAAACATCAATCATCATCATCCAGAGGTATATTCTTTCGTAGATGTAGCAAATACGATTAAGTTTTAACACGCAAGTTAGATTTATATAGCACAATCATGTCATTGAAATTCGGTATCGCTAATTACTAAGCCGTCCTTATTACATATTCGGTCATCGTAAGCTTCGTATACATTAATTGTTATGACCTCAACTACGTGAAGGGATTGGTAGCTAGGTGTGCTATATTGATCGTTTAACTGATTGACTGCCTATTAACAACAATCCCGAAGCTGGAAGGTCGATGCTGGAAGGTTGCTGCTATTCGCGTTGATATATTACATAATTAATTGATTGTTCGCAATTAATAAGTTCGGGAAACGGATTAGGTTACAAAGAGTTATATTGGCTGAGCTCTTGATGGGCGATAAAACAAGCTGTTTATTAGCATTACACCTTTATGTCTGATTGGATTCTTTAATCGCCAGATCTATAAAACACCTTTTATCTGCATTTAAAAGGGCACACAAAACCCTTTCTTTTTATGTCAACTTTGCTTGAAAGGGCCTTTTCATGTAACCAGAACATAAATCACTCAGTATGGCTCAAATACATCACGGCATTAAACACATCAACTGGCCAATACTATAAACAGCTAGTTCTTTATGGTCGTAGCATTCTATTCACTAACAATTCAGAATTTTATCACGTCGTAGGTGTCAATTACACGAGCTAGAGAGGCAACCAACAAATTGTTAGAACGGAGCACGTTTATAATACATCATTATGTTTCGATTAATGTGGACATCGTGGTTGAGCAAATACGATTAGTTCATTTGGTGGTATCAGTTATAGGATAAAGTTAACGCAGTTCGTACTAATGTAGCAGGCTTTTTTAACATCGGCCGGCTAGTCTTAATTAGCCGCTGGCGTTTGTCAGATTAAGGTTGTGTATCGCATTCCATTGCACAACAGATTACGTAGATATATTCAGGTATCAATTGCCACTAAATAGATATGTACTGTTTTTGCCGAATTTTGACAGAAATCTGTTTTTAATGAGAAAACTATAATATAGTAATGTAATATAATCATAATGAACTTCTATAGCGCCAATATCCTCGAAAAGAATCGCGCTCATTTTCATACCTAGTACAGACGTTGGGCAATCTCTTAGTCCAGGTACGATGGAAAATTCACCAACAAATGATCGGACGCGGTGAAAACTTTCGAGGGATAAGCAAAAGGCGAGTTTTCAAATGGTGACGGAAAGAAACAATGTTATTTGATGATTTCAGATGTTCAGTGAGTCAGTTCTAATGATATTTAAGAACTGTTTAGGAAACACATATATGGTCGGCTTCCTTTTTATAATAATATACTAATGCATGTTTATATAGCGCCAGAACCAGGTAACCCTGTTTTGAGGCGCTGTACAGTATTATTATCCGTGACTCTGACCTGTTTCCACCCAGCACACATCTCAACTCCCAAGGGAGCATACAACACTGTCGGGTACTCATTTTGTTTATGGATGAGTGAACCAGTCGCCACATGACAACATTGCATCTCCCGGAGATTCGAACCCGCGACCCTTCGGCTACGAGTCCTACGCTCTAATTGCGCTATCACGGCTCGATACCGATAATTGTAATAACTTCAACCTATAATAATATCCAGCTAAATAACTAAAGCCTTTTACCAGACACTGGCCGATAATTCGCTTCATTTAGACTAAAACGGAAGCGCCTTAAGACGTTTCGAAAAGAGAAGATCGTTATTGCATTTCAGTACCTCTAATGACGGAGAGTCGAGTGGTGTCTGAAAGGCAATTATAACTGTGTTTCAAAATAAGAATGGGTTAATTGGTTGAGTTGAGCTTGATTTGGCCGAGGGATGAATGTCATGGGATGATCACACAAACGCATGTCTTAGCAGCATTAAAACCCACAACCCGTAAGCTTGTAGAGCAATGCTCTAATCGCTGTCCTGTTGGAACATCGGCACAATCATAATTGGCATAGGTTACTGGTAATATTGATATGATAGTGGGCATCCCTTCATAACAGCCAACCACCAATGTTATTATTGGTGCATTCTATAACAAATAGCCGTTCATGCCTTTTACCGTTTATATCAATATTACCTGTTTATATCAATATACCGTTAGCCCCATCTGGCTGTCATGACACTTTTGACCAAGCTATATGTATTTTACGACATATCCCGCAGTATGATAAAAACATTTCATATGCTACGTTCCTTAGATAAGGGGAAAAGTTAGTTATTTGCGACAAACATATTTACGATTCAGTTGCCTAGCACTCTAGAGTGATGCCGAGTAACCCCATCGTTGTTAGGGGCGTAGCAAAGAAATGTCAATGAAATTATAGTCGACTTACCTTAAATATGGTCGTCTTTGCCTTGATCATAGGAAATGACGTCATATCTCTGGCCGTCCAGCCAGTCACATGAGTGTGCGATCTATTCATTAACTTCTTCTCGTGAGCTACTTTAGGGAAGTTCCGGCTTCTCGTTGCCATGATTCCACCCGCCGCTTGGTGTATCTTGGCTTTCTAAGTGAATCAAGCTGCTGCCTGCCGAAGTATTGTCGCCCAGCATAGGTGTTGAAATAGCATAAAAGTACAGGGTTTATCACTAAAAACAGAAAACGGTATTGAAGTTTCCGCCGATATGTGTCTATTTGCTACAATGAACCAACACCACAATAAAGGATCCATATTAATAATAATAATAATAATAATACTTAAAAATAGTAAGCACACCTTATTAAAACAGTTAGCATGCTACACGGGCTGAAATTGTAATAGGGACATTACTAAAAGTGCCCATGTAGAAACTATTGTTGATTAATCACAAACGGTTTTCTCCGCGTTCACAAGATTGCCAGCCGCGCAAAGAGGATTATAAGTAAACCGATCAGGAACGTTTCGTTGAGGTAGCAATCCGGTAATTCGCCAACCGAGATTGATCTGATAATTACGTTGGCTAGTTGAAGTCAGACACACACGTGAAAGAATGGCACTCGTAACGGATTAACACCGCATGAAGTGGTCTATATCACACGCTGTGGATTTGTTGGCTAATGTAGAGATGTATAGGTTTTGTTGTTGTTGGTGTTGTTGTTGGTGTTGTTAACTCTGAATCTTCGACTGCCGATACTGAGGTATAATAATAAACGGGTAAAGGAATTCCAGTTTGAAAACATCAATATGACATTTGTTTTAAACAATGCATAATTAATACATATAACATATTTCTTATTTACATGGTTGGACAGAAACGAACGTAGATCGACAGGCGCGCGCACGCACACAAACACTCATATATATATATATATATATATATATATATATGCGTGTGTGCGTGTATGTATTGTGTATTAAGACATACCGGCATGCGCCCATACATACATACAAGTAGTTAGTCAGTTAATTCGCAGTTATTTCGTAGTGGGAGGTGTGGGGGGAGGGGTAAAAAAAATCACAGTTAAACAATTGATGCTTGCAGTTTACCTTTCAGGGTCTGAGGCAATATAATCCAGAAGTCCGTATTCCTATATTCGTATTTTAATGGCTATTCGTCATCTGCTACCATTAGCCAAGCTTCTAGTTTTATTCTCCCGAAACATCGACTCCGGAGACACATCGTTTTTTTTTCTCTCGATCAGTCTACATATCATCGTAAAATATAATCAGGTTTAACGGCAGGACCAGAAACCACCATACGACACAAAATGTCGAGCTAGTCATTCTGGGCTAACCTAACTAATAATTATTGCTGAGATTCTATTCAAAAATGTTCGCGTACACAATATCGCGCACAACGCAACGAGTGTTCGAGTGCGTGTGGTTTAATTCTCCCACAGAATGGCCGCTTGTTGACTGTCAGCAGCTGCGAGGCTCGATAAAAGAAACGCGTGTCTGTATCTAACCCGGGGTGCGTTAATACAAACACTAAATAAAACGGCTTCTTTTCGGTGTAATCTTGTTTGGCTTATCGAGAACGGCGCCGTCGTAGAGCTGTCGGCGTTTCTGTGTCTCTTTCCCAGCTCGTAATTGATGGGGTCTCTATTCAGCAGTTCAAGGCTGTTTGTTAAATGCTCTTGGCCACTTGACAATAAATAAATAACACTCAATAATGAGGTTTTCTCTACTAGGAAAGGCTCTTATTTAAGGGCTGTTCGCCGAACTGTTTACACCTTGGGTTTTATCTGATGATACTTAGCTGAACTTGGCCCTACCAATACGTCATTCAATGTGCATAAATTATCCCCGACGATGGGAGGATTTCGTGAACTCCATTCTTCAACGTAATCATTCTGGTCAAAGACGAGTGCTTGATTTGTACGTCACCTCTTTTAATGCTAGATATACTTTTAATTGTAGGTGTGTCGTATAAATCCCCCCCCCCCCGTTTGTTGTTTGCGAATACCTGAATCTATTCTTTTAATCTATAAATAAGCACTTCCGTGAAGACATACTTTGTTATCTGTGTATTCTGGGTTTTTCAATTCATCATCAACATGGAGCCCTTTAGTGCGCTTTGCTTTTGTAAATAGGTGTATATTACAAGGTGGATTACTTTAATGGTTGGATTACAAACCACTTCAGATTTTGTCACTGAAGCATATATTACAGTCACGGTCAGCTGACTATTGTAAACAACACTGCCGTCTGATTTTGTTTATGAACAAAGCGTAACTAATAATATCAGTGAACACCCTTAGGGTACCCCAAGAGAAGTACGTCGCCGCAACCACTCGATCACGATTCATTATGTTCGTGACCGCGGTTTGCCTCTAATAAAAAAAGGTTCCTAGTCCACAGGGTTGATAAGTCCACAAAGGTGCTGGTTCTTGAAAAGCTTTCAAGTCCCGACAATGTTGTTTGGAGGGCGAAGAAAGCCTCACCTAATTTTTCAGTCCTCTAAGCATCGCCACTGATAGGAAGGCATTTTCTCTCAATCGAGTATTATAATCCAGTCAAAACAAGTTCTTTTGTTCTTTGCGTGCACTCGTGTAGGTATTTCTAAATATATTGACCATCAAACGCAGATAGGTCAGTTTATGTACGCGATGATGAGCAGGGATAGAATTTCATATCCAGATTAGGCTTTAATAATATGTGTATTAGTTAGTATAATAAGATTTGAACTCGCAGCGTGATTTTCTACGATAGTGTGTATGCTAATTTTATGGTATGGCCCAACACAGAATATTCACCTGAAGAGAACAAATTAATTAAGGCTGACATATGCCTAGAGACTTCCTGTTATTATTCGGCTCATATATTTAGTAGCCAAGATATGTTTAAAATAATTATAAATGTTTACATGTTTTAGTTATTTATTTTCAGCCTTTCAAGACCCATGATTTGCTACTTCCGATGCCCCCAAATGGTAGACTTTACATTATTTAGGGTATTATTAAATTACATATTATTTGTACAGCGCCTTTGAGTGGCTCCTGCTAGTAAGGGCGCTTTATTAAATATACATTATTATTATTATTATTATTATTAAAATTCTAAGCCCGATTGTTAAACATTTATAGGAAATATGTAGATCACCTAAACGTATTTTGCGTGTTTCGGCCAGACATCAAATACGTTGGACCGAGGAACCGATCCCAGATTCGTATTATCTTCATGACTGTAGTGAACAATCAACACCGCTAAAATTCATCTGACCTAGACGCATTATATGATGAGTGCCAAAAGTGTTCCGTGATGACACACTCCTCAAACGGTTACGAGATCAGATGGATTAACACCTATCTATATAGTGACCACCTATACGACGGTTGTCACATTTCGACAATAGAGTATCAAGTAAAGAAGCGATTGATGGTACTTCACGGTTATCTTACCTGGCGAGAAGACCCCCCCCCCCTATATGGGAGTATATATACAGATGGCGTTAGCATTAACAATAAGCCCCTTCATTGATAATAGATCTCAAGTGTTCTTGATAAAAAGCTTGGAAAGATTGACGTTCAAACTGCCTCTAAGAACCATCTAGCAACCAAGGAAGCATTTGTTACGCTTAGATCAAGTGATTAATAATAATAGAAGTTGGCAAATTAATTTTAACATAAATAAGCACAAAGCTGTGGATGTTTTAGATTAGTTCAAGATAGTTTGGATATTTTAACTAATAATTGCTGCATTATTGTTAGCGTTATACACACACATCACAGACAGATATAATAAATTCTTCTATACAAAGAATATGAACCCCCCCCCCCATGAACATTAACGACTATTTTATTCTTTACATTTATAGAAATTTTTATTTCTGTCCAAATCTAAAACTTTTATTGTATATGATCAAGATGATTGATGCTTTACGGCCACTTTTGTGCACATGATAGGCTAAATCGGCCGAGCAACTTCTAGAGGTAATGAAGCGAAGTCAGAGATGAAACACACTTCAGATATGCCCACGCCAAGATTCGAACTCAAGTGGTAGTGATCTGTGGTACAACGCACTACCAACGAGACCACGGAGGTTCGTTGCTGGTATAGTGAGAAATACTGTCTTAGGGTTGTGAGACAATTTCACGCCTGAAAGCGATATTCGTTTAATAGGATGGTGTGCCAAATAATTAAAGGTGATCATATTGATGATTTTAAAATGTCTATAATCACCAGATTATGTTTTCACTTTGTAATGAAGTAATTACAGAAATATATTTTTATCTTCATGCTTTATATATTTATTAGATATAAAATATGGCGTTTTCATGTGAAATTTATAAAATCCATAACAAAATGATCCCTAACATGATTAATTGGCATGTAGTGATATTCATACATGTGCACTAAAACAGCAATATATATATTTTTCTTGCGTTTATTCACATAATGCTAATCATGATTCTTCACAAGATAACACACAATCATTATAAACTCATTACATTTTCACTAAATAAAAATCACTGCAAGCATATAATGTAAAACTCAGACACGATTTAGCACAACCTGCTCAAAGTAAACTGGAAGTAATGACTATATATATATATATATATATATATATATATATATATAAAGATCTACAAGCACACACATGTATGCATACATAGGTAAAAACAACCCTAACAAGCATTTATGGCTACCTATCAGAATATAAACATACAGGTGAAACATATTTTGCAAAAATAAATATGTATTATTCAAATAACTATTCATATCTGTTATCTACACAATGTGGATAAATGCATGCAGCCAAATTCATACAATAAAAATACATTTCAACTTTTCCAATCCAAACAGCAGTTTAAATATATGTTGGCTTAACACACACCTATACACAATCTACCACAATTGTTATGTAACAAAATTTTATTAATATAACCAACAAAGCTAATAAATAATAATGGTGCTTTGAATTTGTAGGCAATTAAAGAAGATTTTCATGTATGCTGCAAAACATCTACAAAATTTTCTGATGACCAAATCTACATTGCGTCATTTGAAATCTGTTAACATAATAGTAATAATAATAATCGTGAAATAATCATATTATATATATTTCATAGAGTCTATTCTAGCAGGAACTATTCAGAGATGCTGTACAGTTTTAATTTGTTTTCTAAACCAAGTCTACTGCATAGTCATACATTAAATATATTTACTTTTGTCAAGCTGCATAGTCACACATTATACATGTTTATTTTTTACCAGCTGTAAATCAGGTTTATCATGTACAGTTGCCAGAGATGACTAGAGTCACTTGCCATTTGGAAAATAAATCACATAAATAAAAGGCTACCAATTACTCAACAGTCACAAAACCGTAAGACATATAATTGGAAAAGGCTAGATAAATGAATGACTCAGATTGCTAGGCTAATAACATAATATGAATAAGACTACTTAATTTAGATTTGGTGCTAGTCTCATCTAGGTGAATCGGATGATAAACTGAAGTGTTTTATCAAAGAATAAAGCATCTCATTGGTATATGCAATACTGATATACAATCCCACAACTTGGAAGTCTGGCATGCAATGTACTATCAACTGTACTACGTGAACACACACACATAAACACACACACACACACACACACACACAAACATGCACAAAGAGAGAGAGAGATACTTTTTATATATATTCAGTCATGATATGGACGGCCATGATACTTCCTATGCAACAACATGGTTATAACCAGGTTAAACTGCTGTGAATGATAAGCAATTTAGTATGCTGCATGCAGACATATGCAACAGAGTCTGACTAACTAAGTTAGACAATTGTCTCACCTATTGCCATCTTACTAGTCAAAGGACCCTAATAAACAAACATTGGGCTATCTTTTATTACTAACAAGAAAAGCATCCAGCTTGTTAGGTATAATAAATGTCTATTATTTTACATAATACACACACATATAGTCTAATGCGTCACGGTTTTTGGTCCCCAAAGATTTCTTCGATTAAGTAGCAAACTTCTGTTTCAGTACTACATACTCCTTTCGACACCCATGACGAACTGAAAATAAACAATACTTGTATTAAGTATGCTATCATTATGACAACATTATTATTATTATTATTAAGTATGTTATCACATTAACAACAAAAATGTAAAAAGAAATTGTTTGCAGCACAACACAACATGGAACAAAACTAAAGTTATGGACATTATGGAAATAATGAAAAACAGAAAATGGACAGGGGCAGGTCACATCATCCACAAAATGAAAAATAGATGGATTGCAGCATTGACAGTTTGGACACCCACATGGGTGGCAGAAGAAATCGAGGAGGGCAACAAAAAAGGTGGACAGATGAACTACAACAGAACTGGGTCAACGTGAACTGGTATATGAGAGCAAGAAACCGAGACCTTTGGAGGTAACATGTTATGGCTTTCATCCTGCAGTGGACTGATCATAGCTGAAGATGATGATCACTATGATTTAAACATTTTTTTAATGCTTTGATTGATGATTGATGTTTTACGGCCACTTTTCTGCACATGGTACCATAAATAAGGTGAGCAACCTCCTAAAGGTAATGAATCGAAGTCAAAGATGAAACAACCTTCAGATATACCCATTCTGTGATTCGAACACGGGTAGTAGTGATCTGTGGTCCAACACACTATCACTAGACCATGGAGGCACCCCACATATGAGGCTGTTTGCAGCAACTATTTGAACACTTTCTCGAATGCTTTGATGATAATGTTTGTGGTACAGGACAGTATCAACCTTCAGGTTATCACGGTGATTAGTGGTTGTATGTAGTAAAGAAATAATGAAAACTATACTTATAGTTTATCTCAGTGCTGAAGATGGTGACTAGTCACTAAATTATATGAATGACAATGAATAAATACAAGTACATATTAAATTAATATCTTATATATACTTTAGGAATGAACTGATTTTGGTCGGTTCAGTTCTTGTTATCTTAGATTTCAGTTTCTGGACCAGTTGTACACAACACCTAAACCTGAAGTGATCCAGAGATACTGTTTAAACATAGGGACCAAGTAAATTTTGCCTTTATTTCAAAAATGGTATTACAGAAGAGTTTGATGAAGACTAAAACACAACAAACTGAGACATTTTCATAGATAATTCAAGGTTGTCATTTATAAATATTTCACTGGATTATTTACAATCAGATCATTTATCAGTACAAATTCAAATGACTAAAAGCATATCATTTCATCACTTGCTGACTATTAGATGGGAAGGGACGTCACCATTGGGCTTGATAACTTGATATGGTTGACATGATATTCTATGGTAATATCCTAGCTGAATACAAAATGTTTTGTGTGTCTATCATAGCGAGTCATTATATGCACGAGAATCATTGTATTACATGTATAGTTTTTCACAATGAATGATGTTTAAATTATATAAAAATTTGACCGAAATCAATTGTGGATGTTGGCATGAATAGTTGATTGGCTGAAAAAATTTAAGATTTTAGTTTGAGTACAAAAGTTTATTAAAATAACAAATCTAATTTTAAAATAACTTTTTTTTAAATCTAGATTTTTTAATTTTAGAATCATATCCAAATAGATAGTTCAAGATTTATACTCTCTACTACTGCTCTATGTTACTCATAATTAGTTACTCATAAGATGGTGAAATAACATAATATTATTTGGGCAATCGGAAGAGAGAATATTGAAGATTGATTCCCAAGTGAGCAAAATAATGGAATATGTTGGCCCTGTTTCTTGAGGAATCATGGGTACATTATCTAAAATACATCAATATTCATAGCACAGATACAGTTCAATGATAAACATTTAAACACACAGTAATATTCTAGAAAATGTTGAGTTTTGTTTTGACATACTTTAGGTCCTCTTCGGTAATATCACTCAGCTTTTTTCTGTCAGGTATCATTTGGTTTTTCTTCGAGCTTGTGAGACAGTGTCTGGGATAAAAAGAACATGGATACATTTACTTGACAGGTTATTAAGTAAACTATGCAGTAATATTGATCAAGTATTTTTTATCTCAATAGAAACATAATCATGTTATTACAGTAAATACATAGTTACTGACACAATATTTATTTTATGTACAAATATTTTACTATAATATTCATCTCTAATGGTTATAGGATAAGTTTCATTATAGCAAAGTAATGGAATTAATCAGATTTACTTACTGTTTAAGATATTTTTTGCAGCTGGTTATCACTGATGACACCATCTCATCAATTACAGTCTCATCTTCATTACCACTTGAGGTGTGCTTAAATTCTTGTATTTCTCGAGCATGGCTGACGAGATCTTCAAGTTCCTATTTATAAAGATATATTATGGGATACATTTTGTCTTAAAGTTATCAGTGTTAGTGCCAGATATAACTGGAACTGAAGGAAACAGTAAGTAGTATGCATGGTGACATGTAGATCTGGATTCCCTCTCTCTGAGACAAACATGTGTATGTATGTGTGTATGTATGTGTGTGTGTATGTATGTGTGTGTGTATGTGTGTGTGTGTGTGTGGGTGTAGCACACACACATACACACACATGAGAGAGAGGAGTGGGAGGTGTGAGAGATTCACATACCAGAAGACAGACCAACAGGGTGATATGGACTTTTTCTACTTCATAATACAGGCAAATATTGGAAACAATAACTAGAATAGGTTGAGTTGAGTTATTTAGTCTTGGCATTATTCACACCTAAGACATGAGACTGAGGAACAACTCACTAGGTAAACATCTCACAAACACAGCTGTGAGTTGGATTTGAACTCACAACCTGAAGTTTTTGTAGTGCAGCATTCTAACCACTATGCCATCAGATCACCAATAATGATGAGCCTGAGCTATTGTTAAATACATCTGACATAAAGACAACAAATTCCAACTGACAGCAATCAGTATATCATATGACTCACTTCTTCATCTTCTTCAAAGTCATCAACATATTCGTCTTCGTCTGCTGCAACCTCGTCAGTCATCACCACAGAATCATCTGTCGTGTCAGAATCATATGCTTCATGATCATCAGGCAGCTCTTCTGGAATTTCTGTTTAGGTAAATAATGATTCATTGATACTAGTAGTCTTATTGTAAATCATGAGGCTCTTGGTACTTTTTTCCAAGAGATGTTGTCATCAACCTGCGTTTTGTTGAATATTGTCTGAGGTTAAATACTCTGATGTTGATCATTATTATTGTATTTTGACTCTTGACTTCGATATTGCTGCCCCAATAACAAAAATGTCGGAGGAATGAGCTGCTCAAAATATTAACAGCTTGATAATTAGAAAAGTTTCTTATTTCCTGTAAAACAATTTTTATCATTTAAGAAGAGGTTTCATGAGGTCTGGAATAGATTTTTTAATGGTAACTATAATTTACTTTACTTTTGTATAATAAACATATTACTGAGAATGTCTGGTGGAAGTGGGTCAAATAATAATTGTTTTAATAATTTTAATAATAACCATAATGTAGATAAAGGTCTTGTGGAATGTGGTACTGAAGTGCAACAAGCTCATATCGGCCTCATCTGGGAACTAAGCAGTTATAGTATTGTAAGCTTTGATTTATATATAAATATAAATATATTTCAGTAAAAGAGCATTAAATATAAAACACTTCTAGCATCAACTTTAATCAATAATAAGCCATTAATATGATTATAATGTTAATAATTATAATAATACCATTAATAACAATGTTCACATACACTGATGGATAACATTCAATTTCATTTCACATTTTCTGGATAGCTAAACATTTATTCTAACTGCTTTCAAATAGATTGCATAAAGTAATATTTGGATGAACAGCAGCTTGATTAGATGATGATGATTGGTGTTTTATGGCCACTTTTGTGCACATGGTAGGCTAAATGGGCCGAGTGACCTCCAAAGGTAATGAAGTGAAGTCAAAGATGAAACAACCTTCAGATATGCCCATGTTGAGATTCGAACACGATGGTACTGATCTGTCATCTAACATGCAACTGCTAGACCATGGAAGCGCCCCTTCAAAATGCCACCAAATAGTTATTCTTTTGGCCTTTAAGGCATCACAAATTTTGCTATGTAATTATGTAAGTCAAAAGTGTATAAAATTAATTTTTGTAAAAACCATACTGCTCAAAGAATTGTGATATTTGAAAGTTTACTTCTCTATTTAACACTATCTTCTTCTATCTAATAAAACACAAAATACAGATATTTCATTAAATGAGAAATAAAAATATATTTTACATTAAAGAAAAAAAGAGACATCTTACCTTCATCACTATCTTGTTTCACTTGTATCTCATCATCAATCTCCTCATCAAAGTCATCCTCATAATCCACAGTATCAGCTTCAATTCTTTGTTTATCATCTATGACTTTGAGATCTATTTTTTCAGTGTCTGCACTTATTGCATTAAACGTTGACAATTGCTCTTTTTCTGAATTAAAATCCGTGAATGTGCCTCGGGCAGATTTGGAACAGTTAGAAGCTGTGATAGACCAGACATAATGTTTATCAATAAATTAGTAAATACGACCTATTTTGAGAATACTGCACATCTTTGTTTTTGTTGTCACATAATGCAAATGATGCAGGAGCAAATGCGGGCAACATAACTGGTAACATATTAATGCATCTGGTATTTTCATTAAGATTTCAGTAACAGCAGCTGCTTAGCAAAGCAGATGGCTTGCTTCAAAAGCACCCAACATTGTATAAGATTAAGAGTGTGTCAGTGTTTGGAGATCTGATTAGAAAATGGATCTTTAAAATAATATTTATTAACCAACAGGCATACAGTTTATTATAATATACAAGATAACATGGCACTGATTAGGTTTACCTGGTTTCTGTAGTAATGCTTTATCAGGTAGATCAAGGTAGTGTCTCTTGGTTACATCAGATTTATGTCCATTCGACTTGATTGCTGTAACTCCGTGAAGAACAGGACTATGATTTGTCTCACAAGAGCTGTTATTAATGTAAAAAACAAAACAGGATCTTCAATCTATTCATATAAAATGGCAGGAAATAATACAATTAGTATTGACTAGGAATTTATTGAGACATAACATTGATTAAAAAGTATTTTTGGGGGTAACATTGAAGAACAGAAATATCATGTGAGAAAAATAATTAAGTGGATTTTAACAAAACAAATGGTTTTATAGTTGATTAGAATTAGTGAAGCCGAGAACACATTTATTTAAATTATTGGTATATTATCAAATTAAATAGAAACAGAATTAGTGAACAGTATACAATTTATTCAGTCTTAGAACAAGTGTTCAAAACATCAGCATTATAAAAATTACTCTTTTTCCTTGATAACTCAGAATATGAGAATTAAAAAATAACATTTCTGTCAACATTCATGTTATTACCTTCAAAACAGTTAAATATGAGATGCATCATAATAACTTACTTTTTGTTAAATTCCTAAGGGGTCAGCTACATTTAATATCATTTTCACAAATGTACACCTTCTCCAACCCCCACCTTTTTAATATTAAAACAAACATACAGCCATGTCATAATTCCTCCCTACATACAATTTGTGAAAATGATTATAATTATCAATGACTCCTAAGGTCATAGAGTTACAATACCTTAACATAGAAGCTTTTGGTGTATGGCTATTCTTGCTAGCGCAGCATCTATCATCAAAATTACTTGGACTTGCTCTAATTTGTGTTATTTGCTCCAGTTGATATTGCTTCTCTTCTATGAAATCACTCAACATCTCAGCGGTGGATGGGTGAATTAACACTTGCCGAGCACTACACAAAACAGCGACAAGACAGTTAATAAACGATTTATGTAGAATGCATATAAACATGTAGACCCAAGTTTAAATAGGTGCCAAACTACTTAAAGTATAAAGAATATGTTCTACTAATGGCTAAGTATAAATAATTACTTTCAGAAACAGGTTATATTCAAATATATTCATAAGGGGTTCAAATAAATGTTTTCAAATAAATGTCAGCCAGTTTGAAAATCTTTTACAATTAAATTATTAAATTTGTGTTATAACATAAAACAAAACTATATATCTTGAACATAATCACAGTATAGCTATGACAAGGCAACTAACCTCGGCCTTTCATCAGGATTCTTGACAAGGATAACTTTGATAAGCTCACCCAGACATTTAGAATATTGAGATGGTATTGGCTGGAAGTAATTCACGCATCACACATCATTAGTTACTTTATGGTAATAATGCATTATCATAGAAAATTCCTAATCTCTTTCATTACAGCATGTCACTTTTATTAACTGAAAGGTGAAATATAAAAATTATGAATGATTATTTTTACTATTTGCGGTGTTGACATGATGTTGCTAATTTAAAGCACATATTTATTACAGTAATACATCTGCAGCACTGAATCACAAACATGTAGTGAAGTCTGAAGAAACCACATATGTTAAATTAATACCTTTTTCTCACAACTATATACAGCTTAAAGGTATTTTCTAATATGCCCAGTTTGTCTTAAAGGACTTACCTCATAGTCACCCCTGATTATTTTGTAGAACAGGCTAATAAGATTGTTTGCATCAAATGCTGGACGTAGAGCGCACATCTCGTACAGCAAACACCCAAGTGCCTGACATCAAAATAAACACCAATTGATAGAAATGTCTTCTATATTAGTACACAGTAAACATTAAACAGGTGCAAATTTGTATTGAATCTCTAACAGATTTTATTACTTTCATTTTGTAGATTTATTTTTTATACAGGAACAGAAAATCTAAGTGATATTTAGCATCTAAGCTGACTGAGGTAAGCACATTTATTTTTATATTTGAGTGTGTATGAGTATTTATAAAGTTAAAGAAATTAAAAACAGCATATTTTAACTGATAAAAATTTTCATGAAGTATTTGAAAATGATGAGTATTTTCCACAATATTTTTCAATTTATTCACCAAAACAGTATTCTAATATATCTGGGCAATTGATTATCTCTGGCATATCATATTCTGAAAATTATGACTACAATAATCATCAAAAATCTAAACAAGAATGCATGAAAAGAGTAGTCATAAATAACATTTTGCTATAGTTTGCATAATATCAATCATAATTTTTAGTTGGTGATATACTACAATATGTATACTATTCACTCAGTGGTTAATTAAAAGCACAAAAGTGCAAAAGCCCACTTTAATGGCAGCTGTTAAAAAAAAACTGATTACATCTGTATATCATGAAATTTGTCATTCTTGACATCATGCCGGACTCTCACTGAATATTATATTCAAACATATTTATACTGTTTTTTCTTGCATTGTGATATTTTCACTGATTGTCAGAGTGATTAGTTAGCATTAATGTGTTGTCATCTGCACCAATTGAATTTGATGCCTATCATTACTAGGAACATGCTAAAGCCAGAAAGGTAACATAGCACAGATAATAGCATTCAGAAATGCATGTGCTTCTGAAATTGTATAATACTGAAGTGAAAGTATTAACAATTTTTAGCGACACACACACACACACACATATATATATATATATATATATATATATATACAGTAATGTAGATTGAAAAATAATCTGGGTACTTCTGTTAAAACTACTTCCCAATTGCACTAACACTAACTTAGTGTTAGTGCAATTTGGAAAGTAGTTTTTATTTATATTACAAATACTTTTTATTGTATCTATTTTTGTATTTAATGTTATACATAAGTATTTGCAAATTTATATGTATTTGAAAAGGATATGTATTTAAATACAAGGTATAATTATATTGTTACATTAAATTACCTCTTTGTTTTTTAATGCAGTTAAGTAAATAAATAAATATATAATCATACCAAAATTAAAGGGTCACTAAATTAATTAAAAATTATCAAGTTTTAGAATTTAAACAATTATGTTAAGCTTGTTGCAATTATTAAATCATGATGTAGTTTAATCCTTCCATACCTTAGTACAAGAACTTTTTTTAATCTTTTGTCAAATTTAAAAGGTAATATGATGCTGTTGACTAACAGATAACAAATTAATTCACTTGGTTTTAGTTGTGCAATTATTTCAAAGATTAATAAAACTGATATTGTATCCATTGAATTTGAGGAATAATATTGGCCAAGCTTACTCTAGACTTTGTGAACATTAGCCTTGCCATATCTGGATATCAGGTAACTGTTTAATCCATCAATTAGGGATTTTTTTAGCTATCTGATATCTGGTTAAAATGTGTGGGTTAGCCAGATAATTAGCCACCATCGGTAGTAGGTATTTATGTACCTATATGTACAGCACATACATAGTTTGCTTTATATATGTAATTTCAAAGACAGGGGAAAGTGCCTTAAAGTCACCTGCAAATATGTATGTAGTACTTTAGCATCAAAGATTTGCATACATACAGTATGCCATATTTATTTATAAGTGTAAGTCTGTGTCAAAGTTCTGGCACACATTCTATTGTGGTTTTAGATTCCATTGGAAAACACTTAACTAAGCTGATGTGGATGTTCTGGATGTCGATTAGGCTGAATCAAATGGTCTGAAGCTTCAACAGTCCAATTCTGATGTGATAGAGAAGATGAAAAAGGTGGTGTCCATATTCCATAGAAGTCTTCGCAAGAATGAGATACTGCGAAAGCACATCCAAAGGGACTTCAAGAGAGAGTTGAACTTAATCCTAGATTCCATGACCAGATGGAACAGCTTGCTAGTTATGGTGGAAAGGTTTGTGCAGGTGGAGAAATGTATCAGAATGGCTCTCATTGAGCTTACATCTACAATCACAGCCCCAGACAGAGAAGTAAAAAGCCTCTATGATCTGGTTAATGTCCTTCAACCAGTCAAACATGCAGTAGAAGAATTCTGTAAGAGAGATGCCACACTTCTTACAGATGAAAGGATCCACAGATTTGTTCCTGTAAAGCTCTCCAGTACAGATATTCTCCATTCGCTACATGCCTCTTGTCTTGCGTTTGGGTCAGAATGAAAGAGAGGAGGAAGAAAACTCTTATTCACCTTCTTGAATATTTACACAATCCCATATTTCTGCTGGATGCCGAAACTGACGCCTTTGGTGAATATGCAAAAAGGAAGCAGGTGTACTCTCTTCCTGCAACTTTGTTACAAAGACTGCTTGGAGTGAAAGAGCTTGTATTGGAACATGAAAGTCAATTGGTAGCTTCAGCTTCTCTGACTGAAGAAAATGTTGAAGAGAGAGAGGAAACATTTCTGAAGAAACAGCTGAAGTCAGCTACTATTCCAACTACCCAACCCTCTAGTGCTCTATGTCTTAGCAAATGGAGTATGCAAAAAGAATTTGAGGTCTGGACAGGGTTGTTTTTAATGTTGTAAAGGCATAAAATAACTGAAAAATACTTTCAGTTGTGCTAGTGTATTTTATGTATACATTGTAATATACAATTGTTTAAATGTGCTTGATCTGTTTGCAGTTAATAATGATCACAGAAATAATCACTAGAACTACAAATATGATTTGGAATTAATTAGCTTTAGCAAAAAACTGCCTAAGTTGGCAAGAAAAAGCAACTCATTAATTGCATTAAGCCTACCACAGTTAATAATGATCACAGAAGTGAGGAATAAAATTACTCCTATGATGTTGGAGTAGTTAACTGTATCAAAGCAATTGCAGCCTGAGTTGTTAAGCTCCAATCACAGTGCAGATCAGGTCCTTAATTGCAATCTGGCCCGTGGAGCAGTGTTGATGTGCAAGCTGATTGGCCAACTGATTTTTACCTTATTTACCAGATGTTAACCAAGTGTGATAGAATGCAGGGGCATTACAGCAAGTGCAGCAAGGGGCCCAAGGATAAGAGCTTGGGCCCCCGTACCCATAATCCGTGCTGTTCGGGAGGCCGGAGGTTCCCGGCCGCGACATTATAGTAGGAGGAGGTTTTAGTCCAACCAGGCAACTGTAAGGTTTTTTCTCCTCCGAAATTGACTTCTATACTAAACTGAGGTTCCACCATACTAAACATTGCATAGTACGCCATTCGTCACAACAACAGTAGCCAACACCAGGTGGCTGTGCCCAATAGGCGAAAGCCAGGGGTTTCTACCCCAAACTTCAACAAGACAAGACAAGCAAGTGCAGCAATATGACTTCTACCCCAGCTCCTGCTCCTATGCCAGCTTCTACTCAAGCTCAGAAAAGACCTCACTTCCAGCCTCCACCTTCAAAGTGGTGCACAGTTGAAGTTGTACAGCTGCATATGGACCAGCACATTGTCAAGACTTCTGCTGACACCAAGGCCTCTGTAGATGAGAAGATTGCTCAGCTTTTCTATGGATGCAACCTGTCCTTCAGTCTGGTAGAACACCTACTGTGGAAGGGGACGTCATTGAAGCTTTGAGGCATGGCTACCCCTCTCCAACCTGTAAGGCACTAGCTGGTTCACTACTAGACAAGGTCTATGATTCCCTCTCAGAAGACATGATGGGGAGAAGGCAGCTCTGGTCTCTGATGGCTGGCTAAACCAACACAATGAACCCATTATTGGGACATGAATTGTATATAACATTCCTAATGAGTTTGTTGTTGTTTTTTTCAGTAGGCCATATAATGACCAATATCCTACATTACCAGAGGAGATTTTAGTTTCTGACAGTTTCTGACATTGTCCTGTCAGAAATACCTTTCTGACGTCAGAAACCCAACCCTGGGTATGAGGCATTAGAAAGAGTGGCCTGCCAACCTGAAAACTCTTTATGAGGCACTGCTTACTATCCAGCCCACTTCTGTCAAACACAGAAAGGGTATTCTGTGTATGAAGACTCTTTGCTACAAAACTCAGATCCATTCTGAATGATTCAACAATTGATGCACCTTGTTTTATCAAAAATGCTTTGCTGAAGAAATAAAGAACAGCTAAAAGGCAGACTCTTTTCCTTCATCTCATTTGGTTTGTTAAGGTACACAGGAAAGAAAATCTATTTTTAACTGTTGAAGGGATTTTTAATTCTTCCAAAATTCAGTTAACTGGATTGTAAAAACAGAAAATATCAAGATGCAGATGCCAAATTTTTACAGCTATCCATCTAACTCTAGTGGACACCCAGTGATATTCAATCATTACAGTAATGATGATGATGATGATTGATGTTTTACGGCCACATTTGTGCACATGGTAGGCCAAATGGACTGAGCGACCTCCAAGGGTAATGAAGTGAAGTCAAAGTTGAAATACCCTTCAGATATGCCCATGCTGAGATTCAAACTCAGGAGGTAGTGATCTGTGATCCAATGTGCTACTAACTAGACCATGGAGGTGCCAATCATCACAATACATGGATTTCACAGCCAACAGCGTAATAATGCCAATTATAAAATAATATTTTGTACATTGAAATCTAACCTATGACAAAATGCATAAAAGCTGTGAAACCGAAATGTTTAAAGGTTGGATTGAGTTGTATAGCCTCAGTGCTGGTCACATCTAAAACATATGGCCAAGGGACAAATGATGAGCGAAACATCTTGCCAACCAGATATGAGGTCAATTTCTATCCCATGCAACATGGAATGAGATCATGTCAATCTTGATATGTATCTTGATGTATTATCTGAAATCAGTTTGATACGTATGAAATATGCTGATATATCACACAGTAAAATAGGTGGGGACTTCAATACAGATTTGTCACGTAGAAGTTCATTACAAACTATTACTAATACTACAGCTCTTTTATATTATTTACCAAGAGAGGGCTTAACGTTATGTTCTCAATGCACGGATTATGAAATATTATATATCTACGAAAACCGTTTTACTGGAGCCCAGTCTAAACTTGACCATTTAATACTGTCTGAAAGCTTCTCTGGTGATGTAAACTGGTATTGTTCAATACACGAGGGGGATAATTTGTCAGATCACTGCCCAATTATCATGAATATTGCAATGAATATTAAATATGATCACTCGCAAAATAGATGAGATTTAGTGAGATTGAGCCACTGACGAATGTACTACACAGTAATGATTTGTTGTGTAAATTTCATTTAGAAGATATTGATAGATATTATAATTCCATTATTTCTGCATGTATTACTGTAGCTTCAAGCTGTATTCCTAAGACTAGTAAGCCTAGATTAGCTGGCTGGAATGACCATGTCAAAATGTACAAAGAACAATCTGTCTTCTGGCACCGTATTTGGATTGACAACTGTTATCCTAGATGATGTATAATCTATGACATCAAGTGCAAAACACAGGCCAATGACAAAAGAACTGTAAAATATGTCAGTAAAAATCAATCAAATCTCAGAGCTGAGAAAATGGCATCAGCTTTCAAATGCCAAGATAAACGTGATTTTTTGGGATGAAATGAGAAATATAAATGGTAATTTTACTACTACTAGTATGCTGAATGTAGTTGATGATGCACAGGGTGATGAGTAAATCAGCAGGTTATTTGTTGACAAATACAGCAAGTTATATAATAGCATTTCTTATGATGCCAATGATATCTATGTAGTCTGTCAAGAGTTGGAATGTGATATTGAAACTTCTTGCAATAAAGGTAATTGTAGCTCATTACATAACATTACAGTTGATGACATCTTAAAGCTGGTGGAGTGGAGAATGCCTCCTCTGATTTTTTATTAACAGCTGCCATGAATTAGCTATACACTTGTCATTATTATTTAATGCTATGATGCGTCACAGACAGTGTCTTCATAATATGTTGCTATCGACACTTGTACGATTGCAATAAATGATAGAAAGTCCCTCAATGACAGTAATAACTATCGGTCAATTGCATTGGGCAGTGTTTTGGGGAAAATTATTGATAATATTATATTGGTTTCAAAGCCAAGCATTCAACCCCGCATTGTACTTTGTTCTCAATGAAGTAGTAGATTACTATCTTAATAATGGTTCATCAATCTTCCTTGTGTTATTAGATGCCTCAAAAGCTTTTGATTGGGTACAATATATTAAACTTTTAGAATCCTCATTAAACATGGTCTATGTTCAGAACTGCCCGTTTCCTGACATATTTGTATACTTAAGCTGAGATTCCATATACGCGGTATGCAGATACAGCAAAAAGGAATAGCATGTAGACAGACGAGCGCAATTCCATATTATTTTAATTTTATTTTATTAATAAAACCTCCAAATAGGAGGACACAATACACAGCACAATAGTGCTCAGGAAACACACAATCAAATATATCTCAAACTGTTTACAAGTTTAAAATATTAAAAATAAAATAAAAGTAAATTGAGCATGTAAGGGTTATAAAATCCTTTGACTAGAATTTGTTTCACATTGTCGACTAGGCCATCGTTTTCTACAGGTTTACACTGTCTTTTGACTTGACTAGAATATATATCATCATACAAGTATCTAATCATTGACACATCATCCTTTTTACATTGTACCATTGTTCGGCCAGCAATGCTGTTCATATCAGATTGTCTCAGTGATAGTATATAAGAATAGAATTTTAGTCCTTTCGTTTCATTTCGAATAAGTGCTTTCATTACATCCCTCTGACTCTCTCCTATGAACTGGGATATTATTTTAATATTCATAGCTTGTAATATGGATGTATTGCTACAATATGATTTCAGGTCAAGGGCAGCCTTCAACAATTTAGTTTGACACTTCTTGGACATATTCATGCATGATATTTCATATGTAAGCACAGGTCTGAGTGCTGTCATTCACAAATAGCATATCGTGTCAGGATTTGTACCACGCTTACACAGGCCCCTACACCTTGGACATCATAAAAGGATCTGTGACAGGCACTGATGGGGAATTCGGCATGATGGAATGGATTATCCGAAATAACTACCTGGAGGTATTGGATTCTGTCACCCTCTGCTAGTTTGCAACCACTGAGGAACCATCCAGTTTGTTGGGCTTTTCGTCCAAATGTGGCACACTGTGTCTTGGTGGGGTTAAACCAAAGTCCATGTGAAACAATATAATTATTTGCACAGTTAATCAGCTTCTGGAGTCCTGTTATACTAGTACTTGTCAGTATCAAATCATCAGCATAACAAAATACGTTATATGGCACATCATTAATTAAAATTCCTCAAACTGGACAATTTAAAATGTCGATAAGTTGCTGATAAAATAGATTAAAAAGAAAGGCAGATGACAATGTCCGGATGCGGCATGCGATTTGTCCTGCAGCTGCATACCGATGCGGATACGGCAAACTGAATCCCTCCATGTAGCGATTCGTACGGCAAAAAATAAAAACCGGATGGGGAATCCAGAATATGATGTCAGGGGCAAGTATTGTTTGAATTTCTCTACATCAAATTATAGTTCAAACTTTTGGCATATTGCTGAATAAGCATTCTAAGGCTGTAACAACAGGATATTGTTTTAATAATAAGTATTTTTGGGAAACTGACCCCCTCTACACAAACACACACCTGTCGGTTTTTTTCTTTGCTATCTGTATTTCTGTTGTATTGCCATATTTTTAGCATGAGAGACTGAAAACACATGGGAATGCACATTCATATGGAATCACACAAATCAGATGCCGGATACCGCATGCCGCATCTAGCGTATATGGAATCCAAGCCTTAGGGTTAAATGGAATGGCTGTTATAGTGATACATTCGCAACATCTAATGGTGTCAAAGAAGGAGGCATTCTTTCGCCTATATTATTCAGTATATATATGAATGAATTGCTCAATCGACTCAAAAATGCATCTATTGGTTGTTACATTGGTAATATGCTTGTCGGCCCCCAGTAGAGGTTCAATAAGTTTAATGCTTTTGGGCCACACAATTAGTAATAATAATATCAATAACATTGCTGTTTGTAAAGCCACTAGAGATATGGTAAGGAGAACAAATTATGTACTGAGTAAATTTGTTTCTGTAATTCAAATATACGATCATTCATTTTTTGCACCTACTGCACTAGTTTTTATGGCTCCCCCTTGTGGTGATTAAATTCGCCAGCAGTAAATAGGTTTTATGCAACATGAAAGAGTTGTATGCAAAAAATCTGGCATGTACCCCCTAGAACCTATTGTCGACTGTTGGAACATTTATATGGAAGTTCTGGCATAGAATACGAATTGTTAGGAAGATTTACATAATTTTACCATTCTATTTGTAATAGTAAAAACCAGTGTACTCGTCTATGTTCTATAACATGTCAATGACCCCCGTCACAATGAACAGAAGGCAGTTATGTGAAAAATTAAATATTGGTGGAGAGTGTTTGAATGAATATAGCAAATCAAAATTAATTAAACTATACGATTGTAATGATAAATGTAAAACAGATGAATTTACACATAAAGAACTATGTCTAGTTAGAGATGGAATACTGAATATTGATATAGATCTTGATGATGATGAGATACTTTGTTTCATTAATAGGTTGTGCCTAGACTAGCATAAAGTTAAGTTTTATTAATTTTCTTGTAATTTTGTTTCCTCTTTTGTGTCTTTCCTTTGTTTGATACTTCAGCAATACAATGTATTGCATTCTATGTAATTACTAAAGACATTATACATATTGATACAAGAAACTTATTTACCCAGACATCAGCCTTTGATGAGTAAGGTATATCTTGGCACATCTCTGGGGCCAGGTAACATGGAGTACCTACACATGTCTTAGCCATATCCACTGTCTGATCCATCATCTTTGATATGCCAAAATCACCTAGATAGCCAAATATAGGTACCCAATTTATAGCATCACACACACACACACACAGAGAGAGAGAGAGAGAGAGATAGAGAAAGAAATATGTCCTGAGTTTTAATGCAAATAAAATATCATAAGAAAATCACATCTTTATCTAATCCAGTATCATTTAATCCAACTATAGCATTAGTTAATGTTAAATATAAATACACCAAAAGCTGCCATACAAACAATGTAACTGTCCAAAATATGACTAGTCAAACTCTTCACCTATATCATCAGTGATGTTTCAGTCTTCATCTATCATAAATGGGACTCCACATCAGTGATTTGTTATAGTCTTTACACATTAATGGAGCTGCATATTTATTTCAGGCATGCAATATTGGTTAAAGTCTGTAGAACTTACCTATTTTACAAATCTTTTTCTTGGTTAGGAATACATTCTGTGTCTTTATATCTCTGTAATACAAGATCAGAGTAATTACATAATATATCATCATATGGTACTATATTATAATTAGTGCAAAAAAGCACTTTAGACATATCCAACAAATGTCTGCACTTAGCATGATTTCTCTAAACTGGCAGCTGCTCACTAATAACAGGTAACAGTTGTCTGTATGATTAGCATTATTTAAAAAACATTAATATCAGAGAAATAGCAGGTACAGTATAATTGTGTTATAGTCAGATATGAGGCCAATTCAATTCTGGAAATGATTATTTAAAAAAAATTGGAATTGAGAAATTTTGAATTGGAATTGAAGTTTCCTACAAAAAAATTAAATCCACAAATAAATTTACCATTTTTACAATGTTAACACTTACATGTGATGTTACCAAATATAGTGGAACCAAAATGATTCAGAACTTTGATTCCTTTTATATATATATATATATATATATATATATATATATATCAAATACCCACACCAACTGAGGCACCCCAAGTGAGCGTTTAACTAATAAAATGGTCTGGATACCATGGGTTCTGCCCACAACACTGTGAAACCACCACAATCTGTATAGAGATATTGCTATTTAGGAATTAATTAATGTTATCATCTCACACAGAATCCCAATCTGGAGCAAAAACTTGCCCCTCCTTTCCTAAAACTGTGACTACTATAGCCTGTCCCAGACCTAACTGTTTTGATAACAATTTGAGATATTTTGTAAACTTACTATATGTAAGTGGTTTAGTACCCAGCAGGGATGTGAAAGTAAACACAGGATTTGACCCCTGCTAGGCAGAACTAAGCAAAAGCATATAAACACATCTTTGATGATAACAAAATACACTTTTACATGGGGATGCACTCAAGACTATGCTCCACCACTTGATATCTTCAAATATCTCATTAGATAAAAGCGCCTTGTGGTTAGGATTTTGCAATTTTTTTCCACATTAACACTTACATGTGGTGTTACCAATATACTGGAACTAAATTGATCCCATATATATATATATATATATATAAGATATGCACACTGACTGTGGCACCCCATGTGAGCATTTAATCAATTAAAATAGTCTAGATACCATGGGTTTCACCCACAACACTGTGACACCACAAATAGCATACCTGTAATCTATATAAAGATATTGCTATTTAGGAATTTATTCTTGTTCAATGTTTAGAATGGGCAAACAAAATTGAAATCGATAAATTAATTTACCATTTAATTTTTTAATTCAGAAATATTTCCTACTTATACCTCCTCATGGTAAAATGTATTAGACAAAAAAAAAGAGTCGGAAAAAAATGAAATTGGAATTGATAAATTTGATGTGGAATTGACCAAATTGAATTGAGTGGAATTGATAAAATGGAATTGACTCCATGTCTGGTTATAGTTATGGTGATAATCATGTCTTTCCTTTAATTCTTAGAGTAAATTTAACTTTAATCTCACCTGTGAAGTATCTTCTTTGAATGTATATAGTGGAGAGCCATAGTCAGCTGAATAAACCACTAAAAATGTAACAGATGCAATTAAGAGAGCTGAACATACAAACCACATTGTAGCTAGGGTAAACATAGTAGGTGTTTGTTGTGTTAAGTCTCAGATCTAGACATATCTGAGAAAGGTGAAAGTTGCTGTTTTAATGGCTACTTTGTAGGATAGATGTGCAGGAATCTCTGATGGTAATGGAGCTAAGTGAAGGATGAAATATCTTTTTGACAGAGCCCTGCTGAGGCTCGAACTCAAGAGCTAAAGATCTGCAATCAGCTGCATTAACAGTTAGGCCAAGGAGGTACCCATGGTCACCATAGGGAAACGTGAGAATCAGACGAAACAGCCCATTGATACAGCTACCACAGGAAATCAATCCCAATGCCTTGGAAGCATATATTTTAATGTGCTATGTGAAGATTCTGACTGGGGTAAAGTATCATTACAGTTATGTAATAAATCATAATTAAAGGCAGCTGTACATTAGGATTTGCTCGTAATGAAATAAAATAAGTGACTGATAACAGGATATTTTGTTTAATGTTTTTCTATATGGATCTGAAAAACAACTAAGAAGTAAACTGTAATTGAGCTGAAATTCAAACTGAAAAAATTACATTTAAATCCTTTTCAGAAAAGTTACTGAGTGAAGAAAATACTACTAACCTCAAATATCTGCTTCTTGGGAAAATAACTTTTTTTCTGAAAAATAAATCTAAATATTTCATCAAATTTTATACAGATAGTAAAATTAGAAACTTGTTTTAATTATATCAAACATCACACTTTTTACATATTCTGTTATTGCATGTAAACAAAACAAAAAATCCCAGAAGTGGCCAAATCTATTTGATGTTAACAAAATGACTGATGCAGTGACATCGATTCAAGAATGAGTTAACTTAATTACCCTGGCAGCTTCTGATATAACTTCATCTAATGTACCACCATCACAGTAATCCTGAAGTCAAACATAGGAAAATATTAGATAACCTGTAAAATAACTTAAATTTAAGAATGATTACAGAAAAGACATCTAAAACTAATCAAACAACATAACAAGACCATTCTCCATCTACATAACAAACTTAAAAACCCGACCTGTATTATACAAAGATTTTCATCTAATTCATCAAAAAAGCTATCATGATAGGCAACAATATTGGGATGCTTCAGCCCTGCCAAAATCCTGGAAACATAAAATAGAAAACAACAAATTTAAAGAATCTCTCCTACTCTACATTTTTGTGTGGATGTGTTTGTGTGAAGATGTGTTTGTGTGTATATAACAGCAGCACTGAAAAGGCACTGGTACAAAGACTAAAAAAAGGAGAAAATATCCATCATACATTATAACAAATTATTTGAAATAAAGCTACTTAGTACAATTTCTATATGTAAATCTGAATCATCTACACTGAGTTTCATACAAAATAAACATACTCAATCCCTTTCCCAGGGTCTATCTCTTTCAAGTCATATCTAGTTCAGATAGTAATATCATGAACTAAATTTTCCTAGGTTTATTCTCAAAAACAGCTATATAGACATAAACTTACTTAGCCTCCCTAAGAACTGCTTCTCTTGTTCTGTTCTTTCTCTTCTCATCAAGCTGAATTTTCTTTAATGCATACAACCTGAGAAAAAAAATCAAATGAAATATTTTCAGTAAAATAATATTCAACCTGAAAACAAACACTTCAAATTATTAGTTAACAGTCCAAGTTCTTAAGTATTCATGATAAGACAGTCTAGTATAGACGATTACATGAGTCAGGCTTCACTTAATCCCAGGCAATGAATGAACATCAACATATATCCTAAATCCAAATTATTTTATAATGTTGACAATTTCATATTACATGCAATGGTAATGAATAGTTTAGTAAAAAAAATTTAAATCAAAGATGACTTATTTCTTAGCACAAGTTCTGTTACTTTTGTTTCTATTAGTTTCATTCAGTTCAACGTCTTGACAGTTTAACTTGATAGGACTGACTCTAGTATATAGGTCAGGCATGCCATTTAACCAAAGTAAAACAGCATTATATCAGTCCAAAGATTTATATCAAGTGTCACACAAATCAGCTTGTGAAGAGAATGATGACACAAAAGTGTGCTAAATTTGTGCTCTCTCTCTCTCTCTCTATATATATATATATATATATATATATATATATATATATATATATATGTACATACACAGACACACAAACACAAAGAAAGAAACTTAAAACTGTGATTCAGATGACCGATGAACTAGATATAAATATTTCTATTCAGATATTTAGTGAAGAGAGGCGGAATAACAAACATTTAGACTGGACTCAGTGCAAACTCCAGGTTTCTTCCAGATAAATAACACTATCAAGCAGGAAATACCAGTAACAGCAAATCGTTAAAACCATATTGAGAGAATTACATACCTCTTAGTTTCAAGATGCCTAACCAAGTACACTGCTCCACAAGCCCCATTGCCAATCTTGGTAATTATATCGTATGTTTCCATGTCTGTTTCATGTCAGTTATATATACTGAAATAAATAAATAAGACACTAAACAAAAAGAAAAACCTGAATATTAGATATTAGGCCTATTTATACTCTTCATACTCTTTCCAACTGAAAGTTGTTGTTATGCAATACATGAACAATTCACCAAAGCACCAAATTGTATATTTAAAATATACACTATATCAGTATATGCATGCAATCATGGCTAAATTAAATATAACAGCATAACTGGAATAAACTTTCAAACAAAGTATATAACAATGTGTCATCTCATATAGTTTTAATAATAATATTTTATAAGTTCCAGTTATAATATGACCATTATATCACACACTTAAGTGTTTTAGGTGTAGCACAAGTTTAATATTTCATGATGCATAATTTTAAGAATGCATTGTGTAATGGGAGACTGAATAAAATGCATTTTATTATGATTATAATATAGATAAATAAAACAACTAAACTGATCCTTGATTCTTTCAGCATAGACAGTTGTGATCTGCAATTGTGACCGATACCAAGTTTACAGAATGTGTATTTCATTAATAAAATTCAACTAAAAAAATATCTTAACTTGCTAAAGGAAAATGTAAGAAGCTGAAGAAATTAAATGATTGTGCTATTCGGTCAGATAGCATAACAACAGATAAATAGTATGCATGATTGTGGTGTGAACTGTTTTGAACAATTCAAAAATAAACTTCTTGGCTCACAAGAGTTTCAGGGCTCAACCAGAACCACAATATAAATTGAAAGTATATGAACTTTGGCGTTAACATTATTTTGGATAAGTAGTTTAAAATAGAAGATTAAAAAATATATAAACAAATATGTGATATTAAATTTTTTCTGAATTTAATAAATTTTGTGTATTATGTGGAGTACTTTAGCATTCAACATGTGGACCAGTACTATGTCTATTGTGTATATAAATTATGTTAATATCATATAAAGTAGATTTAAAATTAATACCTATGTCTTGCCATGGTAAATACAGTAAAGAATTACTTAACAATAAATCAACTACTTGATTTATTACCAAAATATTGTCAATAAATTTAAATAAACCAAAATATTATATTTAAAAATATAAAAGAAGATTTTTTTACATCAACACAGCCAATAAAAAAATGAAAGAGATGAATTTTTAAAATTTTAGGGTGTTGGTTCAGAGAGTAATCTCATATTCAAACTGAAAAGTAAAAAAACAAATGTCCATATTTAGAGAACAAACTTTGTTATAATTTAGTTGTATTAATCTTTAATTTTACCACAATTTAGTTAAGCTTTTGTGGGTTAAATCCTAATGAAAACCTAATAAAGTGTGGAATGTTGCCAACGAGTGGAAGATGAAGAGCAAACTCAAAGGTTATATTGCCCAGATTTAAGAATTAGTAAAAACGATTTAGTAAAAATCAGGTTAAATGATATCACACAGATGTTGTACATCTAGTATCAGTAATAACTGTATACATCTTTGAAGACTGAGTCACCATGATCTAATTTATAATAGAGGTATAAATATGTTCATGAGTAAATAGATAAAGTCAGTGATGCACATAATCAGGAAATCAGACTTATATAATTTTCATCACATTCAATAAGCTTTTTATCACTGTTGATTCACTCCATGATGATGTGATCTGGCTCCTAGCTTGTCACTTTTTAATGTTGTTGTTGATGAGTTAATGATGAGTAATTTAGACTTAGTGGTGGTCACACCTGGGACATATAGCTAACAGGCGACTCCTTTAGTAAACAAATCCCATAAACAAATGTACAAGCCAGATTGGAACCTATAACCTGGAGGTTAACAATGCAGCACTCCAAGCACTGGACTATCAGAGTGTTCATCACCTTCCACTGAAAGAGGAAAGTCAGAAGAAATTTGGAGAAGCAGCAAAGCACATTCCAAAAACTTACCACGAAATAACTTTATGATGCCGAGAACCAATTTCTTTAATATCTTCAGCTTAATGATGAGCAGGTCACAGATTAAAATGTGTTGGTGTGATGTGACATAAAACGATAAGAACAGAATGTTTTGTAATTACATCACTTAAATCATTTATGAATTCATAGGTCTATGAAATTTGGTCATTCATTGCATGACATCACCAACTGTAGCTAAAAAAAGCCAATGTGTGTAAATATTGGATGGTAAAACATAATAGACAATGGGGTACTAGCTTGAGCTGCTTTTGTTCATATGTCATTGTGCTATATGTATATAAATGCATAAACATGCAGTTATATCAGTCTCCAGTACATCTTATTATTAAGTGTTAATCAACACAAAACACCCACTAATACATTTTAACACAATTACTCTGTAAATACATAAATAACCACTGGTGTTTTAGATTAACAAAACAGGTCATACTTTGTGAACAATTAATTGGATTTTTTCAATTCATGAATGCACAGTTGCCTTAGAACCTGGCCATGTTTGTTCATCAGATCTTAACACGGTCTTTAATCCGTGAGCAGATCATTAAGATCGTGGATGTCCTATGTCCTGCCAAATTATGATCCTTACATCAAAATGAACAGATTCATGCAAGAAAACAATCATAATCATTGTATTAAACAAAACGTAGAATAGCCATATAGTTTACATCCTTTCAGCTGTGCCATATTCTTATTTTAATGCAAAGTTTATCATATACCACAGAAGCCCACAAAGCCAGTAGAAGTGTAACTGTACGGGTTGTCATTTAATGGCAACTTCCGGCACGTGATAGATTTAACAATTGAATGACTTGCTCATCCTGGGTCAGGATTTGAACCATAATATTAGAGGTCAGTTACTGATGTCAACCATTGCAGGGGTACAGATTGAGACAAATAAGTTAGTGGCCCACAGTTGGTGGCCCTTATCCAATGTTAGTGGCCCTAAAGGGGAGTGGCGTGGCCAGTGAGCTAAATGATGCAGGGGTGCTATTAGCCCTACCTTTTTATTTGATGTTTGAGAGTGATTCTCAGGTATATTTCAAGTAATATGATGTCTTTTCAGGAGGGATTTGTGAACCACTCGCCATACTGACTGGTGGCAAAATAACACAATCTACAATACTTTATTTAGCTCAAATAGAGAAAATATACATGCTTGACTGTCAGATTAAAAAAGGAACAACAATAATAATACAGATTACATATAAATTTTCAAAAGTGTATCAATTAATTCCTCCAAATCCAAGTCAATATCCAACTTCAAACCACGGTCATTATATGATAACCATGGTCTTTCAGCTTTCTACATAGCCAAGAATCCTGAATTTTACGTCCCTGGTGGTAAAATTCCAGATTCAACCATTTGATTCAGTGTTCAGGCAGACTTTCCCAAGAAAAATAGGTTAGAAGGTGAGAGGGGTGTCCGAGACACATGAATGATGGATACAGCAATGTCACATACACATTTGGATTTGCATGCGGCATATGTAGAATCTTGGCTTTACCACAAATTGTTCGCAGTCCGACAGTGTGATCGCCTGATGGGCAAGTATTTTGAATTAAATGGTCGCCCTTACCAACACATAGTCGCCAGGGGCGGGTTGGTGACCACTAATTTTCAGCCCTGCCATTGTTCCAGCTTAGCAACAGAAATGGCAAACCACAATCTAGAAGCAAATGTAACAGACAGAAAACAGAAAAACTTTAAACTATTTCATTGTTCTACAACAATGAGAATGACAGTTGTATTGGTACACATACAGCATTAAGTCTCATTTTTTATAGATATTGTACTGAACTTTCTATGTTGTGTATACTGCACATAACCCACAGAATTATACACTTTATCAGGACTTGCACAATCCATATCAATGTTATAAACACGGTTTGCTGACATAACTCAAGATCAAACACACAATAAAATTTATGTTGTTATATTGGTATTTTTTAAATCCAAACTTGCCAGTCCACTTCGGCAGCTAGCTTCGTTACAAGTGTCAGCACTTCAGAAGGGGGGTTGTATCTTTTCTTGCATGTCATCAGTCTATTTTAGGAATTGCCAAGCTAAAACTACACTGATGATGTAGTTCACGCATTCTTCTGGTATCTCGTTTTCAAATTGATGATATCAGCAGGAAATTACAAATGTGATTAAATTGTGAAGTCGAGCATCATTTTCAGCATCAAATTTTGCTTTGAAGGTAAGCGGGTACACTTTTAAAAGTTTAAGAAATTCTATAATATACATTTATGTACATATTGGCCAGGATTTAGAAAAATCGGACTTCACCTGCACTTTTGTAAAAATATGTTCGCTCCATGCAAATGGCGATTGCCGCCATGTTGAAAAATTCGATCAGTTCCCAAGGTCACTCATAGGATTGAGATTATTTGAGTGATGTGTGTAATTATATATTAAACGTCAACATTCTTCTTGAATGTAAGGATATAAAGCTGATCAAACTTTAAACACATATTAATCGAGTTTTGGAAAAATCTGTGACAGAAGTAATCTAATTCAATAGTATTAGACTATTATTACTATGATTTTTAATGATATTTTCCTAAATCTATAATATTTTTTTTCCAGGTGTCCCTGACTGTGTTTAACCAACTGTCCGATGTCTTTAATTACCAGAAGGACTTCATATAAATAATTTTCATGTATAAATAATTTTGCTGTCTCTAATTTCTGTTTATATTTACTGAAAATGTTTTTAAACATTGTTCAGGTGTGAATAAAACTTGTGTAAGATAGTTGTCATGGTTGAGTGTCTGTGACTAAATAAGTAGAATAATTATTTATTCAATTTTGAGGCCATTAAGTAGGTTAATTAGTGATTTCAGAAGTAACTATAATATCTTTTCAGATAATCAATATAAACAAAGACATTACTTTCCCATCATTACTTTATATGATGTCTTGTTGTGTGATCTCCTTGAACATTTTATTAAAATATATAGTGTATAAATGTATTTATTATAACAGTATTTCTTTTACGACATTCAAACTGGCATCAATTTCTTAATATCCATCACATAACAAACATGTAAGTATCATTATAAAGGTATGCCATCCTCTTTCCTCTGGTTGCAGCCTGTATAGCCATGTACCTATATTATATATAGAGAGATTTGAGGTCTATATACTTTATGTTCAATTTAATATTCACATCATTTTGCTAGATAAGTGGCCTATAGATAATAGAATAATATATCTAATACAGAAAATTTAAAGATAACAGCGAGACATTTGGTTGCCACATGGTTATCGTATGATCATGCCATTCATGGTAATCATCAATACGGTAATGATTGCCAAACGCCAAACGACCTGAAATTCAAACGGGCAGTCAGTCTAAGTCTTAAATCCACCCCGGTTGCGAAACGAGACTATCCCGTTTCGAAACGGGACCGATTCAGCGATTTTGATCATTGTCAAGATGGTGCGTAACATTGGTACAATCATACCAATGTAATACGCCTCAGGTTGATATCGGTTTCAGAAGTGTCAGTTGAAGTGTCTTTTTGTTCATTCAGAATAAACAAAAAATCAAGAATGACATTCTTTATTCTAGACTCTACCTAAAATATAATTTTGCCAGAATTCGCAGACAGAACAAATTTGAAGTTAACAAATATCAATTATCATGAAATGGTGATTATGATTCAGCATCAAACAAACGTTTCATGACAAAAACTTCGACAAAGATGAATGAGAATAATAACGAGTATTAGACGAAAATGGTAATTAAAATGTACCGTTTTATATTAGGAAACACCGCTGACCTCCATGATGTAAACAATGCTTATTTTTACCTCCTTTTCAATAGGGAGTTCCAGATAAAGTATTCGCTAGGAACAGCACCAGTTTTTCAGCCGTAACAAATGAATTGTATTTTCCCTTGAAATTGATGTTGTAAGTATATTTTATCTTCAATCAGTGGATAAATATTAGACGAATCTAGCCATTTGAATTTTGCCTACTCCATAATCTGCCTTACGAATCCATGATATTTCTCATCAGGATCACAACAGAAATAAGTGTTTTAACTTTCTTGTGCTATCCTGATATTTTAGTGTATCTATATATTTTACTGCTATTATATGTGTTTACATTAGTATACAAAATAAATCAAACAAAAAATAAATTAAATGAAGAATATTAATCATAGATAATAACCTAAGTCGGAATGGGCGCGTTATGACAAATACATACAAATATATCATTTACTTGCGTATTGTAAGACGGATTATTTTACACTTCTTTACTACGAGCCCTTTTTTGATTGATTTATTAGGTAAATCCTATACATGTAAATGTGTATACAGTTCAAACGAGTACATAATAAACAATTACACATATAAAAAAAGCACCGAGGTTAACACATAAAAGTATAAAACATATTTCCATTGTAGTCTTCTTTAATGTCTAAACGCACCATTAATGCCAAAGTGTCATAACGTATAATTTACAATGGAATTGGCCAATATCTTCTGATTTAAAAGTTAAAAAACAACTATTAATATCAACTATAAACAGGTAAAATCAAGATAAAGCCTAGAAGTGTATGTTTTTTTCTAGGCCAAATTAAAGAAATGAGGAATACCAAATAGAACTTTGGTCAATCTCTGACTGAGTTATTAACCGAGCGCACGAACCTTATAGGTATCAGATTTACATATAAAATATGACTCTGTAAACAACAACTACAAATAAACAACAGTTATATGATAAATATACCCAAGCAAACACATCTCCGTCAAAATCATAGTCGGCCCACCAGCTTCAGTAGCCGTCTGTTCGAAGATATTATGACCAGCTTACCATTGCTGGTCCAACGGCGGCAAACTGTCTACTGATAGTAAGCCGTCATCAGCCGCCATCATCACATACAATACAGGTATACAACTAGGATGGATCGAATTGTCGTCCCAGGGACAAAGTTACAAGGTAAACTAATTCAATATTTCCTACGGATGCCGAATGTGCAGCTTTCTTATTCTAAACAACATAAAGTTGTATTTGGTACGGAATACAATTAATATTTAGGTAATATTGGTATCATAAGCACATTATAATATATCACACTGTTATACTTTAATATTGTAATTAGGTACGACAAATAATAACACCGCGCCATCTTGGAATTGCAATAACCTAAAAAGCGACATTACAACAACAAGTGAACCATGAGTAGTATCAGAATATGAGTATGAAAAAATAGCACCAACACATAGCCATAAAGTATTAAATATCAGTATATGTTAACCTAGACAGCCATATTGGATCAAAAACGCTCATTCGGTGCCCCTAAATGACAACGGAATAATATGCCGTTATACGGAATGTATAGTAATAGCCAATAGTTGTTTAATACATTATATTGTTTATACATTGTTTAATACATTATATTGTTTATACATTGTTTAATACATTATATTGTTTATACATTGTTTAATACATTATATTGTTTATACATTGTTTAATACATTATATTGTTTATACATTGTTTAATACATTATATTGTTTATACATTGTTTAATACATTATATTGTTTATACATTGTTTAATACATTATATTGTTTATACATTGTTTAATACATTATATTGTTTATACATTGTTTAATACATTATATTGTTTATACATTGTTTAATACATTATATTGTTTATACATTGTTTAATACATTATATTGTTTATACATTGTTTAATACATTATATTGTTTATACATTGTTTAATACATTATATTGTTTATACATTGTTTAATACATTATATTGTTTATACATTGTTTAATACATTATATTGTTTATACATTGTTTAATACATTATATTGTTTATACATTGTTTAATACATTATATTGTTTATACATTGTTTAATACATTATAGGCTGTGGCTATAGCTCCGGCATATACAATTGTACTCACGGGTCCAGACCTATATAGCCACTTCGTACTTTACATACAAACGTGTTTGTTTAATTATTTTCCCTTCAGTCGATTGGTAAATGGCTAATGGGAAACTTGTCAAATGCAATTTATATACATACCATGTAATGCCACGTGTATACGTGTGCAATAAATAATAATTTGAAATAAATTAATACATATTTTTGTGATCCATTTGAAAGCTAGTAAACCTTATAAGCTGTGGTTCTCGATACAGTATTTAAAAATCTACAGTTCTATGCGACCTATGAACAATACAACATATATCATCTTGTAATTTATATATATATATATATTTCTAGAATGACTAACGTTGAATAAGCCACACAATTTAAATGAAATCCGATGATACAGAACATGGCATATACATTCTACAACATTGATATTAAAACCAGAACTTGTTGACTATATTCAAAAACTTAGATATTTCATAATGGATAGCCAATGTAAATAAATCAAGATAATCTTCCTGACAAACATTAATGATGCTAACAATTATTCTTAATTTTATAACTTAAGTACATAATGTAAAAATAATCTTCAAGGAGCATGTGTTAAAAATGAATTAAATATCTTTAGTTACATGAAAGGGTTCTATTTGTTTACTAGCATCACAGTAAGTGCACACATTCACAATGCTCTCTTTTAAAACTAACATACGCAACTAAATTTTAACAATTCATGTCATAAATGTGCTATATAACTCAATCTTATGACAAACAATATACCTTTCTATTAGTTCATGTCCCAGATACTCATCAGATTCCTACATGTATAGAGAAATAATAATAATAGAAAATTAGGAAAGCTAGGAGGGATAAGCAATTCTGAAAAAGTGAGTATTTAATGGTGACAGAAAACAACTTGCTCACTCAAAAATGACCTGTATAGATGTGTCAATGTGTCAATATCAGGACTCTAAGTTGTCATTTAGCTAAACACTTAGCAGGCCGTGACCCGTCTTGTATTTCTAATAAACGTTGAAATATGCTCACCGCCTGATTTGATTGATTTTCTTTTATTATCTAGTATGCCATTAATTGACTACGACACCCGTATCAAAGTTTAACATTAGGCACCATAAACAAAATATATTTTTTCCATCGCCGACCGACCCACTTTTGTGGGATCTTTTATTTCCTTCTTGCGATATTTTCCTAGTTTTTTGTTTCCATATTTTGCTCCAGGACTAAATGTATATTTAACGCTTTGGTTGCCAGGCAGCAGAAATGCAGTAATGTTGCACGCGTCTTTTTTAGATGTTCGTGCACATCAAACATGGCATTCTTAATACATGTACTTGAAATCACAAGCCAGAACTCCATCATTAAATCCTAGAAAGAGTTGAGGGTGGACGGGAAACATAAAATGACTACTCTGTATTATTTATATGCCACTAGCAACTTGGACAAAGGTTTGTTTTCGTGTTTTGTTGTTCCATATTGATCGAATTGTTTACACCTACATGTTTGTCTATGATGATGTGTGGCGTTCAGATGGCGATGAATCTCTATTAGTCTGTGTCAGCGTGCCATGAATAAGAGGTGGCGGAACTACCGTGAGTGTAAAATTATGGGTATGCGGTGTAAACAATTATCTAAACATGTGTATGGTTATGCATTAAATTAATCCAATAAATTGTTTTGCAATGGTTAAAATACAACTGTGAAACCTTTTGTGTTGACATTCAAATTAAAGCCTCGAGTGTTACGGCAGCTTGCTGTCAATCAACGGATTTGTTCATATATGAATGACGGAGTTTTTAATACATGCATATTTTCCCCAAATTTTGGAGAAAAAAAAACTGACCTACCTACCCATTTTTCAAAACAAAAGCTATTGGAAACAAGATATTTATTTTATGATGACTCAGGTTGTATCCAATATGCCTATACCTGACAGTCACCCACCTGTTTTTATCACATCCATCGTGCACATTCGTTAACTTGGAAGCCTAGGTACACCTTTATGGTTAAACAATTAGATGCCAAATCCCCGGTTCATTTACATGGCAGCGATTATGGTAGAGTACGGACTGTATGCTATTGAGATATTTTACTCTCATACTCCACATCTCGGTGACTGTCGATTAAAGACAGAAAAACAATAGGCACAAAACATAAACCTATTTACTGTGAACCGGCAAATGATGGCGACGTATTAACTTGGGGAATAGACAATATGGAAAAGAAGGCGACGATTTAAGTTCGCGAATTCTTAGTTAGTTTCCAGAGTAATGAATGTTTACGGGTCTACTATATCAGTCTGACCAATGGGGAAGCAATCGGACGCCATTTCGTACACCAAAATACCCTGAAAAATAATGAAAAGATGAAATTCAAGATATTTAAATATTATTGTAGTATAGGTTGTAATGTAATATTAGTATAAAGGTGATGTCCTAAAATGATTTTCATTTCCATTTAAATTCCACAGAGAATTTCATTGGCGCTCTAAGATATTTTTGTACGTAGCCTGCATGTAGCCGCTTTCCTGTGGGCGTGACATATTTGTCGCGTACGAAAAGCGAATTAGCTGGTTCCCACAGGCTGATGAGTAGACCAGACACATGCTTAGGTATACGCACACATTTATCAATATGTGGAGGTATGGAACATTTTATTTTTAGATTAATGTATGTATAGTTGTATTTAGATTTATGGAGGTAGGTTTCGAAGGAGGTTTAGATATGTTGATGCTCTGTGCCTGTTGCCTCTTACTATGTACCCTAAAACACACACACACAGACACACGCACACACGCACACGCACACACGCACACACGCGCACATACACACACACACACATATATATATATATATATATATATATATATATATATATATATATCAACGCCCCATATATATATATATATATATATATATATATATATATATATATTATATAATTATATATATATATATATATATATATATATAATATTTTATGGATATATATGTGTGTGCTGAACATTCACGAAGTAACGAACGTAAACGTATAAAGATTCGCTGGTAGGTTCGAGTAAATCATAGTATTTACTCAGGATTGAGGCGATATTTTGTTCTCATCCAGTAATAATCCATTGTCCAGTATTGCTACTTTGTGTCACTTCGCTGCTTCCATATGTAGGTAAGCTACACAGCACAATTTTGTCACCTGTTCAACAAACTGTTATCTTTGTTGACTCGCCGAGAGTGTATGAAAGGCTTAACCTTTCACTATGATTATAGACAACAACTTTCGTCTTTCGATAGGGCTGATATAGGCTTGATTTGTTTTGTTATTCGAACCCTGAATGCACCTGATGTCAGTATTTGTGGTTTCGACATATTCTGATTAATATATCAATTTATTAACTTATCATTGACCCACATGCACGTGTTGTTTAGTGCGAGTTGTAGTGCCACGTTGTACATTTTGTACCTGCCTCCGCTTTATTTACGTAGCCTACATATAACCACTTCCCTGTTGTACTAGGGCTCCACAAAAAAAGCTCTGGAGTAGTCATAATAATATATATATATATTATATATATATATATATATATATATATATGTCTACGTATGTGATATGTGAAGGTGTAGATTTTTGAATGTTTAGTTTCATGGAAATAGATTCACGCACAAAACACACGACTGGTAATAATGACATGATCAGCGTGAACGCCTCTAAATAAGCGCCACCACCTTCTGGTCTGGTAATCCTCCTGGAATCTAGCACTGGCATTGTTCATTTTGTCTGGCAACGTGTTTTGAAGCTATGGCAGATTTTGTTAGGTCGTTGATCAATCGTTTTCCTACTACCTGGGTAACAGTGACATCTTTATCAAGTACTTTGCCATGGACTTGATCGATGACTTGAACCTAGAATGAATTTAAATCGATCTCTTTTAGCACGAGCTATTCTTTGCGACACGGTTCTACAGGAAGCTCTATGGGAGAACAGCAGGTTTTCAGGTAATCGGACTAGTCACGGTGTTACCGTTGTCTGTGTTTGTGGGATGTTTCATAAATTAGTAAAGTGTTCCGACGTGATCGGCTCAATTCCATACCCACACCCGAACAGTGATAAGCGTAATGGGTAATTAAAGTAATCACTGACTGGCTGACTGACTGAGTGACTGACTGACTGATTGAATGGTTGACTGTTTGGCTGACTGGTTGACTGTTTGGTTGACTGACTGTTTGACTGACTATTTGGTTGACTGTTTGG
The DNA here is from genome assembly GCA_025642065.1 of Paralvinella palmiformis. NCBI lineage: Eukaryota > Metazoa > Annelida > Polychaeta > Terebellida > Alvinellidae > Paralvinella > Paralvinella palmiformis. The sequence continues at coordinate 102,605 of JAODUP010001062.1, forward strand.
TTCACTGACTGTTTGACCGAATGTTTGGTTAACTGACCGTTTGGTCGACTGACTGTTTGACTGACTGTCTGGTTGGCTGACTGTTTGGTTGACTGACTGTTTAGTTGACTGACTATTTAGTTGACCGACTGACTGACCGGTTGACTGACTGGTTGGTTTACTGGTTGACAGACTGTACGGTTGACTTGTTAACTGACTATTTGGTTGACTGGTTGACTGACTGTTGGTTGACTGGTTGACAGGCTGTTTGGATGACTGGTTGACTGACTGGTTGACTAACTGACTGACCGGTTGACTGACCGAACGGTTGACTGACTGACTCACTGACTGACTGGTTGACTTGCTGACTGACTAACTGGGTGACTGACTGACTGTCTGTCTGTCTGTCTGTCTGTCTGTCTGTCCGTCCGTCCGTCCGTCCGTCCGTCCGTCCGTCCGACTCACTCACTCACTCACTCACTCACTCACTCACTCACTCACTCACTCACTCACTCACTCACTCACTCACTCACTCACTCACTCACTCACTCACTCACTCACTCACTCACTCACTCACTCACTCACTCACTCACTCACTCACTCACTCACTCACTCATCTCACTCACTCACTCACTCACTCACTCGATGCTCTTACTTTTTTCTGACTTAAAGCTGGTACGTCATCCCCGTAATTTCGTATGACGTACGTGGCAGCCTTACCCGAAAATGCCAAGACACACTGAAGTGTTCCCATCTGAATACATTGATGGAAGAAAGTAATCATCAAACCGTGTTCAACAGACGATTTTAAGACAAACAACACGAGAGAATGTCATTTCAAACCGAGTTCGGTTCAGTGGTTTTAGTTCTTACCGAATATTTCGTTCCCCTATCTAACATATTTTTCCAGGTAAGTACGTAGGCTTTGTCAATTTTATCGTTTTCCACCAAACAACCAATAACGGCCAGTTCGGACGTAGATCCGACTTTGCGGAAGTAGAAGTGTTCTCCTTTGTTGGGATCCGGTTGTGCGAAAACGGTGTAAAGCATTTTGACCTGGACCAATTCTTGGGCATACGTTGCGATGTTTACTCTGCCAGTTCTAAAGTTCTATAAAACAAACAAGTACGATCAATAGGGATTATAAACGTGTTGGTAGTTAAGAAGACTAAATAGATCACTGAATGAAGGATCGAGAGACGAGTCTTACTCCACAATATAATATCACAGAACATCGGCAATAAACGGGTCTGATGAAATTAAAGTCCAAAATAATAGTTATTATCAAACAAACAAACAAACGTACGAACAAACAGACAAACAAACAAACGTACGAACAAACAGACAAGCAAAACCAAATTCATCGCCTCTCGCCTGGTAAGTCATTACGTGCAAAATATTAAGAATGAGGCGAGTCATAGAAAGAGCCCTGTCTATTAAGATGCGAGACCTACTATTTACCACATCAATACTCATTGGCAAGGTCGTCCCCAGAACTTTACAGTAGATCACCAGTTTGAGGCTCATCATTTCTCCGAGTCGCGCAATATCGTCATCGCCGAACGGGAACAATCCGGATTGACACGCTCCCTCTGATTGGCTGGTTGTCACCTCGGTAATGGCAGTAGTTGCGCTACCATCGTCTCCGCTAGACGTGTCACTTGCGGTGCTGGCAGTAGTAGTAGTAGCAACAGTAGTAGTAGCAGTAGTAGTAGTTGTTGTCGTTGTTGTTGTTGTTGTAGTGTCGGAAGTAGCTGCCGTGTTCCTGCTGTTGAGAAGAGCTTTACATTGGTCGAACTTTTCCGAACATTTCGTGCACGTCACAGTGTTGTATGTTGACATCACAAAAACAACGACAACTATTACTGTTGTAATGATGAGAAATATTTTCCAGATATTTCCTGGCCAAGTTTTTTTATTTTCGGTGATTGATGAGTTTCTGAAAAAAATAAATCACAACATTCAACAATAATCCATTTAGAATTGACGGACGGACGGACGGACGGAAAGACAGACAGACAAAATTTCAGACAGTCAGACAGTCAGACAGTACAGACAGACAGACAAAAAGGACAGGACAGGACAGGACAGACAGACAAACACGCACAGATACAGACAGACAATACAGACAGACAGAAAGGACAGACAGAAAGGACAGACAAACACGCACAGATACAGACAGACAATACAGACAGACAGAAAGGACAGACAGAAAGGACAGACAAACACGCACAGATACAGACAGATAATACAGACAGACAGAAAGGACAGACAAACACGCACAGATACAGACAGACAGAAACAGAAAGACAGATAATACAGACAGACAGACATACAGACAGATAATACAGACAGACAGACAGACACAGATACAGACAGACAGAAACAGAAAGACAGATAATACAGACAGACAGACAGACAGACAGACAAACAGATAAACAAAGAGACACACTGACACCAAAAAATTACAACAATGAGATATACGGTTTTTATATAATCATAACATGGGCACATCGTGTTATGCCAAAGTGTCTCCCGATAAAAACTTCTGTAGAAGAACAAGATGAAATAATATGAACAGATCATTTACTAAATACTCACTCAGAGGATCCAGTTCCTGAAACGTTCATGGGACTTCGCCAATAATTCTGAAAGAAGTATTTATCCAAAGATTCATAGTTTCACCACCAGAAGTTCTAAATATTGCGATATATATATATATATATATATATATATATATATAGCTACAAGTTCAGGGCGATTTTAAAGCTTTCTATTGTATTCAGCCCTTATAATTAAGGCTTTGGAATAATAATAATAAAATATATTAAAAATATAATAATAATAATAGAATAGAATAATTTTAATTAGTAAACAATTTATTGAAGTAAACAGTAAGATATATATATTATAACTATTACAATCGATTTGAGATCATTGTAAGACAGCAGGATATAGAACATTCTTAACAAAGTCTGATAGGGCAAGTGTTTTGATCAGTAAGAAGGTAGCAGTTAAGAGCATCGATCGAGGAAAAACTCGAAAACTGATAAAAGGGTCTTGTGTATTATATAATAGATTATTATTATAATTATTATTATTATTATATATTCGTGCCTCTTGTTCGGAAGATCCTCGCTCACATCTTCCAGGTGTGACCATTTACTTGGTCACTTTTGTTCAGACAAATAATTAAACAAAATTAAAATATAGCCATCGTACAACAATATTTGCAGGTTGAGCGGCCTATGACGCGTTCGTGTACAGGTACGTCCGAGCCAACGATACCGTTATTATACAATGATAGCTACTTACCATGTATTGAGCGATGTTAGTAAAGTTCGGATTATAAATCGGGTACATCGTGTTTTCTATTCAGTGTCTAAGAGACAAACCTTCATACAGGTTCAGTATCGAGAAGTCGTCATCTAAGGGTTCTTATTATCCATTTACTTAATGGCGTCTCCGACCTTTCGTGCATTCAGGGCTAGTGCGTGAACGCGTGTGTATGTGTGTGAATGTGTGCGTGTGTGCGTTTGTGTGTGCGCGCGCGCGTGTGCAACTATCGAGTTGTGAATCGTATACCGTCTTTACACAGGCGTTGCCACTTTAAAGAGAAATAAATAGCATAATGTTTTTTTAACAGCTCTATTGAATAGAAGAAAACTGAATATTTTAGCACCATTTTTCTTCCCCCTCTCTCTGTTTATATATATATATATATATATATATGTGTGTGTGTGTGTTTTATGTTACATATAATAAAGGCGTGGGCTCAGGTTTTCGTGATGTTTATAATTCTTACAGAATTATGATCAAACGACACACACACACACACACAAATATGATCAATCTTGCAAGAAGAACAGGGTGATTTAAACGTCATTTGGGGGTAAGCTATAACAGTTCTAATGGATTCTGTCAACGAGTTTAGCCGCCATTCAATGCTAATAAAACGATCAACGTCGGGAATTAGTTAAGAAGATAAGAATCGCGGCGTCTTTTTGCGGTCTTTTTTCCTCCAAAATTCTTTCTCTATTGTGGCAATACTTTAAGCTGTTTGATGCGAGAAGTCATTCTTTAGGTTTTGACGGGTTGTCTTCGCTTATTTAATAGTTTGCTTTGCACCAATCACAGGAACGGGTCGAAAGTTGGGGGCAGGCTGGGTGGTGAGAAAGAGTCGGTCGGGTGACATTTAGTCTAGCAATCAGAGAGAGCTATCTATTTTCAGATGATTGAAACTGAGACACCAAATAAGATTGACAGAAGTAGATTGTCGGATAGATTTACCAGGAGATTGCGCCTATAAGGTCAAATATTCGTATAACCAAATATTATTGGTCTTCTTTTAAACAAAAATATGCAATCGAATAAATATTATTATTACATAAGCGAAACTTTGAATGCACACAGAGTAAATTGAAGTAACGATTGATTGAAGTCAGCAAATTGTAATCATAGTCTCTATAGCGCATTAGTTATCAGTAATAAAATGTTTTTAATTCTTAAGGAAGGAAAACAAGATATGTACATATATATTTTTAACGCAATATCGCTACGCTATTATCCAAACACAACGTATGCCAGAGTATAAAGAGCTCAATCTCGCGTTACACCAGATAACAATCAAGACACATCAGACGCAATATCATGTACTGTAAATGTTGCTGATTTACGGCCACCTTTAAGGTAAGCTAAATGAGTGAGTGAAGAAGAGATTAAGACCATGAAGCGCGAAATCGAGGGGTCGTGATTAGGTTCAGTGATCTGTTTTAACTGTAATGATGATGATGATGATGATGATTGATGTTTTACGGCCACTTTTGTGCAGATGGTAGGGTAAATGGCCCGATAGACCTCCAAAGGTAATGAAGTGAAGGCAAAGATGAAACAGCCTTCAGATATGCCCATAAGTCATTTTTCATTTAGCACACCTATACAATCAAATCTATCTATCAAGTGCTTCTACCGATAATAAACAGCAGCATCAGCAAGAACAACCAATAAAAAACAACAAATAAAGCAAAATAGAAACGAGAAAAAATGAAGGAAAAAACCCTTATCTACCTCGTCATAGGTCCTCCCACGTCTGCTATCCACGTTATATCGGGTATACATTTGATGAACATCGACTGATGGCCGTATGTCTAACACACTGTAGGCGTACTCAGGTTTTAAGTAACATAATATATTTGACCTGGATTTTGTCTGTATGTGTGCGTGTGTGTTGAGTTTGACATCTCGCGGGGAGAAAACGGTTAATTATAATATCAGCTTTATCTTGAAGCGTTGTTTGTCGCCGTGAGAGAGCTTGTTGATGATTAACAGTTATAGATTAGATAACAGTTATCTAGCAAACGTCTCATCAGACAGAGTAGGCGTTATTGGAATATGACACCACCGCCAATAATATAACAATATGGTAAATGCGAAATAATAATAATAATAGTAATAATAATACACAGAAATATTACTTTAGCCGACCATAATAAACTTGAAATCAAATTTTCTACGTATTTGTTTTCTGTCTTTAGTCCCATAACTAAGCTTTTGACATAGTTGCAGATATCTCTAACTTGATAGTTCAGCTATTTTCAGATAGAATTAGTACGTGTTTTGAGAAGCTTTACTCCAAATTTTCGTCTACACTTCACCTGTGCCATTAGCGATGGCGCGTACGAATATCGGGAAATCTTTCACTGGCTTCTGAGATGTGAAAGCAAACTAAAGTCGGCTTAATTGACATAGACCCGTTAACTGCTTCTGGTTTGAGTCGTGTTTATATATACCACAGAGACAGATAAGAGCAGGATTCGAGCCCAGAACCTGGAGGTATACATTGCGCCATGTGAAGGCCCCCAGTTGCTGCTGGAATAATCTGTAACATAGCTATTACATAGAAGTGTTATCTATGGTCAATAATTACTATTCACTATAATAGAAACACTCAACAATTGATTGTTTAAATCAGTTAATATAATTAAGTAGATTTATCTCTATACAATAGTGAGCCAGTTAGTGAGTCAGTTAGCGAGTGGGTTATTTATCCTGGGTCACGGCCATATTTGGGACGTACGGGCAAGGGAAATATCCAATAAAGGCCACTAATTCGAATACTGCTCCGGACAAGCTAAAGATCATATTACGCTTCCAGATATTGTGTTGTTCGAGTGTAAGTACAATTTGGAAAGAAAAAGTACCGTCGAGTTATAACTAGAATCTAAGTTCACAACATTACAGAATGCACTATTCCGTGGATGTTGATGATGTGCTTGTGCTTGGTTTTTCGGCGACAATCCTCAGGCCGTCGCTTATTCAGCACAACCTCAATGTTGGAGCGGTTGAAAAACCTCCTCCCGCACCACTCACAGGGGAGCAGTACGGAAAGATGGAGCCGAAATATCCTGAGGGTGGTCACTGTATTTTTCATATATAATTAAGTGGAGACGCCATTTAACGTGGTCACCCACCCACGATGTAGTGAGCCGAGAAATTAATCTTTGAAAAAGTTTCGACCTCTTGCTGGGATCAAACCCTTGGCACCAAGTGCCGAGTGCTTAACCGACAGGCCACCGAAGCTCACTATTAATGATGATATATTTCTGTTGGCTGGATATAATGACGGTAAACCCTGGACTACCTGTTGCTAATATTTCCACGATTGCTTGCCAGCGTTTAAGCGCTAACTCTTGCTATTCTTCTGCCACTTTTGTAATCGGGAGGGATCTCAACGCGGCATAGCACAGATTACACTTTGATCGAGTGATACCATATAACGCCCAAGCGCACGCCCATGATGCTTACTCGAGTTGATATATATATATATATATATATATATATATATATATATATATATATGATATCACATGATTATATATTACTATATAAAACACCTTCTTGTACAGCATCTATATATATATATATATATATATATATATATATATATATATAAAATGCATGCATACATTCATATATACATATACAAATGATACAAACATATCGATTTATCTACCTTAATCTTCTCCACCCGACCTATCTGTTCCCTTGATAACAAACTTTTTCCCTCCGAGGAATATGGTATATGTATATTTGGTCTCGTTTTGTCGCGCTTTAGAATTCGTTTAACCGAAAATAAGCGCAAAAAGTATAACTCGAATTGAATTATTATTTTAATGGTAAAGTGCTATATTTATAATACATGTTTTATAATAATGGCCTTCGATACATCCGAATAATGCTTATTGTAGAAAACACGCCACTATCGTTCACGAGTTTCCCACAAACACAGGTTTGAGTAATATTTTAACCATTGCGCCCCCACAAACTGTTAAAATAATAAAACGGATAACGCAACCAGAAAGTTGCCTTACGACTTCAGCCAACAGCGCAAAAAGACATAAATCACACGAAGATCGAG
>JAODUP010001062.1:115000-132500 GCA_025642065.1 Paralvinella palmiformis
CTGTCTTTGTCATGTATGTATGTAATTTAGTAAATAATACACGTACATAAATGTTAAATTGTTGGTTTGTAGTAAAGGCGATCATCTGACGTGAACATAATTAATTTTCATTTCGTTTATGGGGAAACTTTTAACATAATTTTAAAAGGTCATATTTTTAAAACTGTAAGACCTTATTTTCATTTTTTTGGTTCCATTTATGTATTCCTAAGAATTCCTTATTGAATTTAGATAATGCTCAAATGTAATAATTAGTCAAATACATTTGGACATATTTCATCTGGCTTAAGGTAATCAAACAAAGTTTATATAATATGGTTCAACAACGGAATCTGTGTCTGTACACTGCTTCCAGGGAAATAATTTCTCGTCGAAATGTTTATAACGGTATTAATCAATCAATGTTTGTTATGAAAAGAACTGATGTTTTTGTATTAGAATTTCTGTCTTCTCAAACTGATCGAACCATTGACAGTTGTATACAATTATACAGATAGATTCAGGGGTTTGGTTAAGAAATAAATTAGGACGAGACCAACAAACATTTCTGGATCAGATATTGGTAGGCCTCCAGGGCTTACATAAGTTACGATAGCACAAAGTGGCGTTTCTTTTGCATTGGAAACGAAAGTAGCTGGGTCTCTACTTGTAGCTATGTCGAAATCATAAAGGTTTAACATCGGGATCACAAAGTAGCAAATAATATTAGCATTTACAGATGAAGTATGTTATAAATAGACGACCTACAGTAAGGTTTGGACATCAGAAGTACAGAACTCTAATGCTATAACTGGACTTGCAGAAATCACACTTCATTCATTAAGATAAAGCCTAGACATTAAAGCTCAACAGTACCCCAGTGTACATAACCTTAGGCATTATATTTGGTTTAGGGTACACAACGTGCAATAGCAGCGGGAGCGCTGTTGGCCATTCTAATACTGTTAAGCCATTTTCAGTGACTGCTTGTCATGATGATTATGATGATGATTGATGTTTTACGCCCACTTTTGTGCACATGGTAGGCTAAATGGGCCGACAGTGACTGGCTGTGTTTCCAGTGACTGGATGTATTTACTGTGACTGGATGCATTTATTGTGTCATTTTCGAGAGAATTCCACACCACTAATAATTTGAAGGATGACATTAAGTGCTTATTATCAGGTGAAATATTTAGTACTCTGATTGTGTAGCTAGAGTCGTATTGCCTCATTATACCCTAACGTAGAGTATTGTATTATGGTGTGGTAAAGCTTTCACCTGAATTATTGGCCAATACGTGTTGGAGCTCTGTGCTCGAAAGCATGGTGATTGTATGTCAGTGATTGGTTGCCATGACGCGGGTGGCAACAAGTTTTGTAGTAGTTTTAATGGGAGTAAAATCTATTCCGCAAGATTGATCGATTCGATCGGAATAAACCATTTAAAATGCTGAGCCACTATGTCGTTAATGACGATATTGCCACAAACACTAGCATGCAGATTATTGTAATCTCGTTGCTTTTTATCATAGGATATTTTCTTATGAGGCAGAAAGGAACTTTCTGCTGATGGCACCACTGTTGTTAAGTAACAGATAGAATACTGTTAATTCTATTAGTGTTGGAAATGTAGCCATTTAGAGGAAATGTAGCCATCTGATAGGAATGACTGCTGTTACTTACATAGGACTCAGATACTGATAATTGTGGAGAACATATTTTCTATATTCAGCTGTTCAAAGTTAGCTCGTTTCTTCAAGTATCGAAAATCGCGTACTTCGGGATTAAATTACCGCTTTTTTTGTTTGTTTGTTTGTTTGGTCGTTTGAAAGTTTCGTGGATTATAGATATTTTCTTTATGCCAGGAAGTGAATATTTCTCATCCCGTCTTAACTGATATGTAATTTCACGATTAACCTGTAGGCTGTGCTGATTAATCGACAGCCTGGGGATTCTCCCCGAACAACAAAACCAAAACCAACGATTAACCTTTTTGAGCCTGGGCGATAATTCGACAACTTCAAGATTCGGCAAATATCCTTCTTTAATGTTTCATGTATATGCAGATTTTAATGAAATTATAAAATACGTTTACTAACAACTGAGTGTTATTTAAAAGTGTTCAGCGCATAGAATGTGTCTACCGCAAGGTCATTATTAAAGGCAAATTAAAAGGATAATATTACATTGGTTGCAAGCCATATTATAATTATCGACAAATTTACATGGCTAATTATAAGGACAAGCATGACGTACAATAATAATTAACATTTCACTGGATATCGATCTTATCTGACTCGTGTGCCGCTTTGATATTATAATTACTATATTTTTTGCCGACCTGATCTAACGGAATATTATCCGTAATTAATCAAACCACTATGATCCGACATCGAGATATATGCATATTAATTTTATTAATTTGCATTAATTTAAATATTAGCATGGAGTACATTTACAAAATTAAATTATGGCAACAACTGTGTAATAATTACATATTCAGTAAATATGAAGTAAAAAGAGCACCGCCCTGTTTTCACATTGTGGAATTTAAAATATTATTTACATATAACATTATTACATACATGCGCACGTGCGCGCGTACACACACAACTCTTTCAGATTAAAACTACTTCGTCGTGGCTGCATTGAATGACCTAACTTAAACGGTAAAAGTCTTCAAATTTCAATTATTTAGAATTATATTCCAATTACTTCTTAACTACCTAGCTCCATATTTGAAATCTAAAAAATGAAATTGCCATAAGAACCTACTGAGGAGGGAAGGGAATAAATTCATCAATACCGATAATGTGAAAGGATTATTGTAAAAGTTTCGTAGATTAAAAATAAGTAAATATTTCTCGATGATTTTTTAAACAAAAGTTTGTATTATTTTAAGGCCTATTTTGCACTTTATAGTATGATGATCTGCTCTCAGATTGAAGGCTAAAACAAAATTTTATATGTAAACAAATTAATATTAATTGTCCGGATTAATTAAATTGCATTTATTTAATAATTTTACACCTGTATGTCCGGTGGCCTGCTCCAATTGTGATAATTAGTCAAATATGTTATACATAGTGTAGATGTAGATGATTGATGTTTTACGACCACTTTTATGCACAAATTAGGCTAAATGGATCGAGTCAAAAGACTAAAGGCAAATGAGATGAAGTGAGAGATGAAACACCCTTCATACTTATCCACGTCCAGATTTCAAACCAGGTAGTAGCGATCTGTTATCAACCGCGCTACAAGTTAGACTACGGAGACACCCTTATTAAAAATAGGTACATAAAACACCAAAGCAATAAAACATAACCAATAACGTACAAACTCTAGGTAGTTTGACCAGCCAACTGATTCGAAGAACAGACCAACTTTTTGTGGCAAATATATTTGGTCAAATTCATCAAATGTATTGTTATATGAGTTTTGTATTGATCTAATTGAATTGTAGTGTGGTGAATATGCGCATACGCATCTATGCTTTAATACACAATGATAATAACAAATACAACTAAATTCAAACATTCCCTTGAGGACAGGTTGGGGATATACTATATATGAGTATATGATATACGTTTTAAGAAGCATCTTAAAAATATCTTTTAGCAAACAACCATATCATATAATGTTATGCTAAATTTCAAATTCACTTTTGAAAACTCTAGATTTCTAGAATTTGGATTAATGATTTTATAAAGTTAAATAGTAATGATAATCCACTAAATATATTTCTGAACACTAATTGTAACAATATTACATTTGACAAATATTACTGAGATGATGTATTAATTGTAATCTGACATCAATGAAATTATTGTGATAATAAATGGGTAATCTAAATTATTATGTATGTGTGGAAGTTGTCATAGCTTTAAATTGCCTATCCTTTACTAGCATTGAAACGATATCCCTTTGATATACCGAACAAAATTATTAATTCAGATAGCTTGTTACTTGATGAATTGGAAACGGGACTTTTTTCAATTTGTTATTATTCGAGTCGTAGAACAATGAATTTAGAGTATATAGTACACGATTCCTTTAATTAAGAAGCACGCACTCACACATGCTCATAGCAAGAGATTGAGAGAGATCAGCCACCCAGTACATGATAGACATAACATTCACTAAACAATTATAATTAACCTGTCTTACTCTTAATTTTAACAATATTGAACTTTATTAAACAAATATAGACCAGATGCAAATCACCTGTCTACGCCAGATAAATAAACACTCTACGGTAAACACCTGTGTCTGATGTGTTTTAAAATGAAAACCGACATATTTACTATTTTGCTTGCCTTCATACTAAATTATATAAGTTTATTTCACCAGAAGCATAACACAAGACAATTTGAAATTTGATGACATCTAAAAGTGTCAATGTCACTACTTTTTAATAATTAGTATTTCCTCCTTTGCTGTCTATGATTGTTTGGATGCGACGCGGCATGTTGGATACCAAAGATTCGCAGTACTCATGGGTAATTTCAGTGTCGGAAACTTCCTTGATTACTTGCCTCAGGTTTTTAGCTCTTGATGGTTGCCTGTATGCCACCTTATCCTTCATAATAATCCACTTGTTCTAGATTGGATTGTAATTTGGGCTGTTCTTGTTTTTTTCTCAGGAAGCGAGTGACTTCTTTTTATCGGTGACAAATGAACGCCATCTTGCATGACGATCGTGCAACAGTGGACATGCATGTGCAGTTTCAGCTTCTCTTTGAGCAATTTTACGTACTTGGATACATTTATAGTGGTGTTAGACGGCTTCAAATACAGACCAGCAGCACCACGGCACGACATGGTACCCCAAATCATTTGGCTCAGTGGGTGTTTCATTGTGGCTACATATGCCTTGTCAAAAAGCTTACCTTATAGCCGTCTAATATTCATGTGGGGAAGATCAAATTGCTGCATTCGTCAGAAATCAACACTTTCTTCCACTCAGGGAGAGTCTAATGGCGATGACGTCTGGCAAAGTCCGGTCTCTTTTCGTCATCGGTGGTGTCGGGTGTGTCTTTGAACCACCCTCGAAACAGTACTGGAACTTATTGCTGTACCTGTGAAGCGTCAAACAGATATTCTTGCAGTAGTTCTTTGGCGAGATCATTGCTACATGTCTCATCGAGCGGTCTCCCCCGGGGGTAGTATTCCATGGAGGACCAAACCTTTCTCTGCCATGAAACCTGCCATCAGCATTGAATGTAACGATGCATAGTGCATCGCTGTATTGGAAGAACGCAATTTAGCAGTAATGTCCCTATCTGTATATCATTCTCCATTAAAGTAACTTTGTGCTCTTCGAACCCCTTTCAAAGAAGATATTTTGGCCATTGTATTGGTGTAGATGTATGGATATGGATGTAGAGATGACTGAAAAAACAACACCGACGGCAGAAGACAAATAACCATCAAATTATAATTAGGGTTACTGTTCCATGACCCAAATTACAAATGACTATATATATATATATATATATATATATATATATATATATATATATATATATATATATATATATATGTGTGTGTGTGTGTGTGTGTGTGTGTGTTTGTTGTGTTGTGTGTTTGTTTGTTTGTGTATGTGTATCCTAAAATCCATGCACACGCACGTATATCACAGTTCTACTTAGAAAGTCAACTTTTATGTCGAATAGACTGATCCAGGCGAAATGCGTTACATCGGTTACCAACTACGGTCACCTTTGGCGCCCACTATTAATAGGGGATGGCATCTTTTCATTAACGGTAAATAGTGGAAATATTTCAGCAAATCGTTTTATATTACACGGAGACTGAGACTAGTATTTCAGCTGAACGATTGTGTCTTTCCAAATGATTTAACACGATATTTATCAAGATATAACCCAATGATTGAGCGGACCGATTTTTCCAGATGACTGACACAGCTAAGCCTTAGTTATTCATGTTGACTTGTACGTGTTTTTTTTTAGCATAAGATTCAATGGATTAAAATAATTTTAAAATTAAACTTTTAGTTGAATGTAAATTGATTTTAATGAAGATTATTTATATATTTAATGTAGAATTTGGGAAATATTATTTTTAATTGTGCCTGGGAACCAATCATATACGTATCACCTGTATATTAGAGTATTACTACTCTTGACATTTGGATGTAATAAACACTGCATAAATACCAATGATACAGTGATAGGAATTAGCCATTGAATTATAATCTATGTGATTTTATCCATTCACATTTACAAAAACTAAATTTGAACTAGACAGGCCGAGCCATGATAGCCATGTAAATCGCACTGAACATAATTTAGTTTAATGACATATATCTATTAGATGAAGTCTATGCCATTTCTATTAAATGCAAAATTATGATCTAAAGATCACATACCCTTAATGGACTATAAATACCATCTAAATATAGCTGATAAATAGCCTAAATATAGCTTTTCAGTAAGACATTTATCGGTCACTACACGAGTAAATCGTCATGCATACACAGTGATTCTTAGACTTCTAACCGAGGCCGTAGTGTGAAATTCAGCCGCATGGTGGCAGCAGGGGTAATTGAATCGGTCTATTGGAATCTTCATTTGGAAGGTAAAATTCATATAACATGTGAGATTTATCCAAAAACATAGGTACAGAATGTAAAGAAATTAAATTAAAACTGTCAGGATCTATCCGTAATAATACTAAAGCAGTATTAGAGAAATATTTTTAGTTTCTTTTAGCCAAATTTATATTCAATTTTATCAGCTATTGGTAATCTTGTGGAGGTGTGTTTAAGGGCTTGCTTTAAAGCGGACTTTAAAGTTGTGACACACACACACACACACACACACAATCGCTTACACGCACGCACGTACATGCACACACACGCGCGTACGCACAATGTATTATAATAATGATAATAATAAAAAGATGAAGCCAATTTATAAAATACATGGATGACTATTTCCATAACTTTCTGTACTAAATACAAAACACCTGAAGCAACTGTATTATAGTTAAACATTATTGATTATTTTACACCGAAGCGAAATTACACGTAATTTGGTTTTGATCTGATGATTTGTTTATGTCATACAACCAGCAACACTAACACCTACTTCATTATATGTAGAAAGAAGGCATCACCACAGCTGAATGAATAACAGGTAAATGTTTGATCAGATAGCCATTGATCACTAGAAAATAAATATGTTACCAGGTGATATAAATCACGCGTGCGATTGATGTTACTCTGATGATTGTGTCCATCTTGTGATTAACCATATTCATGTCTACCTTGCACTATATATTACCAAAGAAGGCATCAACACAGCTGAACAAAAGGTGGACCAGGGTTTAGACAATAGAGCAAAACATCATGGCTTTGATTAATTGTTTTCGTTCATTAAGTACGGGAATCATGACTAGCTATAACCCGCTAGTTTATCATATAGTGTACATTAAGCAATAACAACAACAACAATAATAATAATAATAATAGTAGTAATATTTTTCACGGATTATCCCTATAATATTTCATGTTATTCAGTCAGTAGACAGGTAATGATTTTGGTGTCAATATTTAATTGACTCTAAATAGGTATTTTTTCTTAATTGTTATTACTACTTTGTGTAGAGGGCTATAATAATAATAATAATAATAATAATAATAATAATTTTACGTAAGAATGGCTGTATACCAGATTTTATTTCTTGTTAAAAGCATATAGTCTGGTACATGTATATTATATTTCCTTCAATCAAATTCTTATGGAAGCTTATCATGAAATTACAGGGAAGAGTCACATATCTGCTACATACGGTGTAAATAAAAGGTCGACTACATATGTCACGTGATCATCCGTCATAGAACTTTCTCAGCCAATGAAGAGAAAGCATCAATACAGCTGATCACGTGACAAATTGTTCCACTGTTTTTCTAGGCAAACTGCGAAAAGGTTGCTTAGTATTTAGATTAAATAAGCGAAGACGTATGTGAGTGAGTGAGTGAATGATTAAGCCATGCGTATCACTGAAGCAGATTATGCCCATCGACAGACTAGCCGTGATAATGACTTCTTTTCTTCTGTAATACAGAAGGCATCATTACAGCTGATCTACAAACAGACTATGTCAGCTGCATCGCTGCATTTCAACATAATCAAATCTACATCTAGTACGCATCTGATTTGTATCTAGTAAACGTTTAGTTATTATCTAATCTAAACAGGCACTATTTAGTCATACCCCGTCTCCGCCTAATCTGCACAGAGTCTACAGAAATCTAAACCCGAAAGTATCTTAAAATGACAGAACATTGAACTTTTGACCACGGTATGTATACATAGTGATGAGAAGGTCGGAATGTAAACAAATATACCGAGACGTACACTACTAAGGCACGCAGGCACATACACGCACAGGTACACACGCACACACACCGACAGTGATATGCTGGTTTCGGAGTTAGTGAAGCCTGGAATATATCCGATAGGTGAATCCCTCATGATTTGAGATGACTGCATAATCAATTGGAAATCCACACTTGAATGTCTGCAGCGCCATCGTTTCAAGAATTGGTTATATCTGTTATTATTTAAAAGTCACCCGAGTCATACCTGTGTTTGTGAGGGACATTTCCTTATCCGATTTTCCGTTCAGTCATATATAATAAACGGAGATATTTGACATGGAAATGACCGACCGACCGACCGACCGACCGATTGACTGATTCACTCACTGACTCATTCACTCATTCACCCATTCACTAATTCACTCAGATATAAACCTGAATCATGCACCCAAATTTGATCGGATATTAATTGTTTGCTGCTGTAGGACATAAGATAATGCTATTATAAAACGCTAATGATCAACATCATTATCATCATCATCATAATTATTATCATCATCATCATCATCATCATCATCATAGACATAACATTATTTATTTATACATGATCTGCGACGTTCTAAGAAAGATAGTACGCAGATTTATAAACGGTTATTTCTAATGTGATTAGTCCCTTAAATTAGTCCCAGAAACCGACTTACTTTGTTTTTCGGGAAGAATCCCGAGACTGTCGTTTATTCAGCACAGCCTCTATGTTGGATGGGTGAGAACATTCCCACCCCACCACTCACAGGGGGGCAGTACGGAAAGATGGAGCCGAAATACCCTGAAGGTGGCCACATTCAGAGGTTCATATCGTGAATGCGATCACATTCAGAGGGTCATATGGTTAGTGGGACCACATTCAGAGGGCCATATCGTGAATGGGATCACATTCAGAGGGTCATATCGTGAATGGGATCACATTCAGAGGGTCATATCGTGAATGGGATCACATTCAGAGGGTGTTCGGTGTCTTACTATTATCTGGTGGGAAGACCCCGCTATAAGCTGCTGGAATCTTATAGTAAAATTTCATTTGTTTCTTAACTCACAGTAATAATACATTGTATCTTAATCGATGATTATTGATATATATTTAAAATATTTTCAAATTACCTGGGCGAGTGAATGTTTCGTTTAGTCTTGTTGTGGGTCATGTACATGACAAACGACTGATGAGAAGCTCTTTTGACACATGAAATGCACGGACAGAGATCTTTTATAGAAGGATGAAGCATCCCACAGACTCGGCTAACACTAGGATTCGATCCGGTGTACCGAAGTGTGTGCAAGTTGATAACCTATAACACACTGGCTGTCCATACTCCCC
Source organism: Paralvinella palmiformis (assembly GCA_025642065.1). Lineage (NCBI taxonomy): Eukaryota > Metazoa > Annelida > Polychaeta > Terebellida > Alvinellidae > Paralvinella > Paralvinella palmiformis. The sequence continues at coordinate 124,705 of JAODUP010001062.1, forward strand.
CCCCCCTTCCCGCGTGTCAACACATAGCCATTTATAATACACTGACAAAAGTGGAAATATATATTTACATTCTCGCGTTTTATATCCGTTTTAAAATGATTAAAGGAAACAAGTTAAAGAAAAGGTTATAAAGCAATAAGAAATTGTCACTAGTGAGCGCGTAACAACAACAACAACAACAACGACAAAAACAACGACAACAACTAAAGAGTTATAGTGTTACTGTTGCTGGGTACGTGGGACGTCTAACCTGTGTAACTAGGTCAGCCAAGCTTATTGCTTATCGCGACCGGTTTAGACAAGTTATCGAATCGGACCGGCTTCTAGGCCACCTTTTGTCTGTCGTGCCGACAAAGGGGGGGGGGGCGATAGATAAACACCCGGTAAATGGAATATGATGATAGTGATGAAATGAGGCTTCACAGTGATATTTGAGTTATGTAGCCATTAACAAGTGTTAATTGATATACTGTTAATAAAAGGTAAGCTTGGTGTTATATAGGACTTATGTTATTACCTTAGCATTATAGTCCAATTTAACCCATGTGCCCGTCACACCTGGGACATAAATACAGCAGATGAGCGACTCCCAATGGAAATAACCCACAAACACGGGTATGAGTCAGAGTGATGATAATTGGTGTTTCGTGGCCATTTTGGTGCACATGGTAGTCTAAATGGGCCGAGCGACCTCCGATGGTAATGAAGCGAAGTCAAAGATGAAACACCCCTCAGATATGCCCACGCTGAAATTCGAAATCTCTGATCCAACGCGCTACCAGTTATACCACAGAGGCAGGTATGAGTCGGAATCAAACTTCGAGGTGGATATTTCCATCGCAATGCTCTACTCCGTCATCGAAACGCCATTAATTGGCTTATTAAGACATCTGAATTAATTAATTATATGTGATATGTATGATATATAGTAAACGCTTACCTATTATCAACGTTCCCGCCGTGTTCCAGCCTGGCATAGCCGTTTTTAATTATGTATTGCTCTATATAGATAGCCGTATATAGTAGTGTTTAGCTGCTTATATATATATATATATATATATATATATATATATATATATACTTATACTTATACAAATTCTAGGACAGACCGTGTACCCAGCACCGAGCCTGCTGTCTGAGAGAAACATCGCTAACGAAGGGTTATTTATACCTGTCCAGTAATTGTCATCTCAGCCGTGGTTATGGTATACGGGGTACACAAATAAAAGCCGAACCGACCCCTCAAACATTGCGACGGTCAGCGACTGTTTATCTTCGTACCCCACTCGTATGTTTATCTAATGTCGCAACGATAAGGTTCTAAGTATTGCGCAAACAGACCGATTTCAGCGAAGCCATCGCTGCTGGTCGGACTATGGGTATGATGTCGTATGCCCAGTGATGGTTGGTTTTTAGGACTTCAAACGCACACATGCACGCACACAAAAACATACAGATCGATGCCGGTCAGTTATGTGTCTTCGTTATCTTAAACCGGCTGAATTAAGATATAACTTTACCATAAGTAATGAACAAACATTGCTGTAGCCAGTTCACTTGATGCCGGGGGGACCGGGACGCGGATTATACGGGGTTCGAGTTTTAGCCTGTAAGCTGGGCTAGAGGTCAGAGGTCAGAGGCGTGCGGCCTTCCCCTTGACGCGACACAGATAAATGGTCTTTGTTTGTTTGTATGTTTGTTGGTTTGTTTGGAGTGTGGCGATAATGGGCGACGTATTAGATTTTACTTGACAATTTGTAGCAGTCTTTTCGCTCATCTAACGGAAATGACGTGCACACGTCCAATCACTTATTTATTGACCTACCGCCATCACCTCAGCACACGTGAGCTCCGGTGGTCTATCAGTTAAACACCCGACACTTGGTGCCAAGAGTCGCAGGTTCGATTCCAGCAAGAGGTTGAAACTTTTCCAGAGATTAATTTCTCGGCTCGCAACATCGTGGGTGGCTGACCACGTTAAATGGCGCTGTCGTCTCCACTGAATTATTAAAAATAAAGGGGGACGTTGAAGACCCCCTGAGGACGTAAACCGCTCTGGCAGTGACCACTCTCAGGGTATTTCGGCTCTATCTTTCCGTACTGCTCCCCTGTGAGTGGTGGGGGAGGGGAATTCTCAACCACTCCAACATAGAGGCTGTGCTGAATAAGCGACAGCCTGGGGATTCTCCCCGAAAAACAAATCGATCAACCTTCGCACACGTGTTCACTTAATGGGATCCGGTCTTTTGCCTCTTCGGTGTTTAGCCCTTCGGTATTTTGCCCTCTAGTTACTTTGGCCCATTAGTGTGACTTGGATGATTGTGAGTGTAAATAAAACAAACTAAATTCGCTCATTATATATATATATATATATATATATATATATATATATATATATATATATATATATTATATATATTAGAGACGTGTTCATTTTTCTGTAATAACAATGTTTATGCAGATAGATAGTATATAATTGATATATATATATATATATATATATATATATATATATATATATATTTTATATATATATATATATAATAAGAGAGAGAGGGGGGGGGGAGTGGTATAAATATATATAACACTTGTTGAAACACGTATATCAAACAGTAACTTCCATACTGTCCTTATCTATGCATTAACTTACTAACGATATGCCTACCGTGTCAATGGATATACATCAAGAGTTTGACACAGTGCAAACCTAAAAGCACAGATAGCATCGGTGACGGATGTTATCACAGTTAATAAAATCCTATCTTTCTTATCGTTATCTTGTGGGCAAATACAGCGAACAAATAAAACAATATCTACCATAAGTGGTCCGCCGAAGACCGCATGATTTAATTTCCATACGTTATTAATAATTTATAATTGTCGGCCGTAACAGAAGCCCAGTGTTGCTTATCATTTCATTTAAACAAATCAAGGTTTTATTACTAAATTGCTAGACGTATTAATCTTCACTTGATGCTCATCCGATATAATACTTCACATTTTATCAGGTAGCTGCTAACCAAACTCGATGTTCTAAGCTTACGGCCTATTATTTGCTGAACAATCACAGCTAAGTATCAATAGATTAGTGTATATGTTATCTACTTTGTCGAAATTAATGGAATGTTATAACAGTTATCTATTTGATGTAATATTATTCAATGGTTTTCCTACATCTATACATTCAGTATAACGTAGACGGTTAATCCTTTAAAACAAATTAATTCAGCACTTAGATATTTGAAATACTTTTCTCTTGAAATCAGTCTTTCGTGTGAGGGAATATTCTAGTCTGTGTTATTCATATCTGGATAAGCTCACTTCCCACTTTTGGTACCGGGGATTGGAATCGCTTATTGTATCCTTCTGGGTGTCGTAAGAAGGCGGCGACACTTCGTGACTTTTATACCTATGGGTCTCACTCACTCACTCACTCACTCACTCACTCACTCACTCACTCACTCACTCACTCACTCACTCACTCACTCACCACTCACTCACTCACTCACTCACTCACTCACTCACTCACTCACTCACTCACTCACCACTCACTCACTCACTCACTCACTCACTCACTCACTCACTCACTCACTCACTCACTCACTCACTCACTCACTCAATTGCGAATTATAAACCTTTTTAAACCGGGATGATTATTATCAAAACTGTAAAGCATCCAGCTGGGATAATTAAACATTTCTTCTAATTAAACATTTCTTACTTTCACCCACCAAAGCAGTTTAACTGAGACACCTAATTATTACACTTATATGAATACCATCCAGTATTTAGCCCATCAAAAACGGTTTAATACAAAGAAACAATACCTTCTGGCTGATTTTGTAATATTATCATCATTAGAGAATACGGTGAAATAAAAGGTAAAATTAATTGTTGTGTTCGTTCAAATCAAACAATAGGAATGCACTATCTCGGTGTCTATCGAGTTATTCTTTTAATTTTCATCACTTATCGCTCGAATGCTGAAATGATTCCCAAGTGCCTCCGAGATCTTGTGTTTTGCGGCCACTTTTGTGTACGTGGTAAGCTAAATGGGCCGAGCAACCTCCAAAGGCATAGATAATGAGTTGATGTGAAAGATGAAAGACCCTTCAGACATGACCAAGCCGAGATTTGAACTCAGGTGGTTGAGATCTGTGGTCAACCTCGCTACCGGTTAGACCGCGGAGGTTCCTCCGAGATTTGTACTATAATTAACATTTATTCTACAATTAATGACAATACTAATTATACCTGACTTAGAGAGCACAACAATCAGCTGTGATGTTCTGGGATGCTTTTACATTGTGATCAGCACTATCCTTGACTCTGATCTGCTTCAATCCAGCACACACTCAACTCCCGAGGTAGTATACAACGCATGCTACCACTAAAGGCGCATAGCATTACTCAGCCATATAGCCATCACGTTCTATCGGTTCCTCATTTCTGGTTGAGTGAACCATTCGCCGCATATCAGCATCGCGGTTACGGTATCCTCGAACCCGCGACCCTTCGATTACGAGTCCTACGCTCTAACTAATTACGTCATTTATTACAGCAGTGGTAGCTGCAAAAAGTTATGAATCAACTTATTTGGTAGTTTCAGATTTGGAATCTATAAAATGTTGTGGGTAATTGTTACACCTTTACACCCCCCCCCCCCCAATAATTGGCTGACTGTTATAGAAAGTCGTGAGGCGCGAAGTTCGCTTTACAAAGATGATACCAGAAGAATAATGCACCATATAATAATAATAATAATAATAATAACAATTAATAATAATAATAATAATAATAATAATAATAATAATAATAATAATGTATATATAATAAAGCGCCCTTACTAGCTTGAACCATTCAAAGACGCTGTACAAATAATATGTAATATAATAATATCCCCAAATAATATTTCTATAAAAACCCTGTAATGATTTAAAAGATAATAATTATTTATCTGTGAAAGCGACCTTAAATAGGTGTGTTTTTAGAAGAGATTTATACATAAGCCTGTGTACATAATCTATGAAAATGTGTTAGTAATTTGCGATATAATATTTGAATAATAATATTTGATATTTATATAGCACTCTAGAAGCTGCTCTAAGGCGCTTTACAATATTATTTACAATATTATTATCCCTGACTCGGACCTGTTTCCACCCAGCACACATCTCAACTCCCAGGGGAGTATACAACGCATGCTGCCATGAAAGGCGCAAAGCGTTACTCAAACACATAGCCATCGCGTTCTGTCAGGTACTCTTTTTTAGTTACAAAAGAGCAGACAACAACAACAGCAACAACAACAACAACAACTCAACAACCATATAACCCTACTGATAGGAGCTTAATATTTGACGACCTGTTATCATTTTTATATTGAGAGAATATTAATTATAACCTGGTTTATTAGTTTTCACAATTTATTGATATTATCGCTGACACTAAATCCGTCTAGTGACGAGTTTAACCCGACCTAGTTAAAGAGATTCCAGGGTGTGTTTTATTTATTACTGATAACGGTGAAAGACAGGAATAAATAGATAATGACCTTATAGAATTAACTCCTAGTTCAGGTATTACCCTACATGGAATAATGGTCAAATAATAATAATAATAATTAATAATAATTATAAATGATAATAAATGATAATAAAAGAAAGTGTAGGACTTCTGTTCTATGCGTACCGTTTACCACCAAAAGTAATCATAATGGAGGTGATACAGATTTATTTGTATAGTGATGTTTTATTGCCTCCTGTAGCTATATAATATTTCCCCCTTTCTTTGAAACTTCCCAAATATATTTTTGTTATTGTCATTGTTGTTTATTACTGAAGAGAAGTCCTCTCGTCTCTATCATATATATGTTTGAATGTGAACGCTGACACATCCTCCATGTTGGAAGTATGGAAGTGCCCTACATTTAGCTTACAGGGAAATGATCCGAACCTAGAATAAAAACACAAGTGCTACTTGTGAAGCTTAAGAAAAATATTTAAGGTCACAAAGATATGCCGATAAAGTTAGCCATAAATGTGACTATTTAAAGATACGTTTATCGGGAAATAAAAGCAAATATTTTCTATCATGCATAATTCTATATAAAAGAGGATTCACAAATCTTTCAATTAATATTTTAATAATTGCATAATTATCTTTTAGTAGATTTGTGAGAATAAAGATCACTGTGTTATTTCTCTTCCTATCCGTCGGCATCCCAATGGCTTACTGGGTAACGTTGTTGGACACCGAGAGCTAGCATCTAGGTTCAGATTCTTTTTTATCTCATATCTACGTCGTTTGGTGCCAATAACGTATACTATTAACAATGCCCTCAACATTGAACTTGATTAAACAGATCCATAAATGTTTACGTGCTAAAAATTATAATCTAATTGCTGAACTTCAGATATTAAAGTAGGACCGCTTTAATTAATCATAATGCAACATTTTCAGTGATAAAGGTTTGTATTCATCATAACCGTAGATGCAAACCTAATTTTTAAACCAAATATCGATAAAAAAATTCGATTACTTCTCTTCTAGAAATACAAATCACTTGTCTTCGTGATTTATTGATGGCACAGAAGTTAGTGATTCAAAATTTGAACGAAACTATAAAGTGTGGAATTACATCTGATTATGAGGTAACGAACAGGTAAATTACAGGGAAGGGTTTCAAGAAAGGAACCTAAATAACCAATTTAATATCTATGATATTAGAGATTAAAATTTAGATGCTAACTGTAATATATATATATATATATATATATATATGTGGGGGGGAGTAATAATTTATAGCTACACTCTCTTTCTCTCTTGATTTCAGGAAACAAGTACAAGTAAAAACCCATTAAATACTAGTATAATCGTAATTTTAACGTACGTGTATATTTGTAAGCATCGCTTAAAATTAATATTTGCTGATGTTTATATATAAATTATCATCCATTAATAAGATCCAATGTGCACAATCCTCTTGCTAAAATAGAAATAATCAATCAAACAATGATATTTTATAATACTGTTTTTACTACTAGATGTTCTACTACTACTACTACTACTACTAATAATAATAATAATAATTAAATAATAAATAATAATAATTATAATATTAACAATAACAACAAAAGCAGCAATTTTTTTATATAAATTCCTTAGTCTGTAGAAGAAAAAAAGTAAAACACGCCATAGCAGTAACAACATCTACAGTCAAATAGACGATAACATTCAATACACCAACAATAAAACACAACAGACTGTATATAACCAGATGTTTTAACTTTGATGTACAACTGGCTACGTTTACAGATGTAAAAATGTGTATAGAAACACGGGTACAGATGAAAAACAGATTCGGAAGCTTACCATAAAACAGTCGGCACTCTGTGTACACCGAACTGGGAGAAACTGTAACAAATAATTTGTCCGTTTGATGTTAGCAGAAGGTGAACAAATTAGAATTCATCAGAACTTTGTAAAAGTCTGGTCCCGACATTGGGGAAAACATATCGTCTGCAGCACAAGGTCATCTGGTACGTATATCTATAAATATGTAAACTATTTAGAATATTTTGCTAACACTTTCTGTATTACTAATTTATAACAATAATAATATTAATAAACAATTAGTAAACAATTAAAAGTCATAACCTGACCCAATTTTTAATGTAAACCGGACCCATTGCCTTAAAATACATTTCGATGTAATTATTTTATCGTATATGCATTTTGTTATATTTTTAGTTAATTTTTATTACATTTTAGTGTGTTTGTATTGAATTTAAGAT
>JAODUP010001062.1:135000-146178 GCA_025642065.1 Paralvinella palmiformis
AGCACCTAGTACAGGGGTTGGGCAAAATCACAATCCAGGTACAACGCAGGGTTCATCTGCAAATGATCAAATGGAGCCGAAGTTTGGGCTTGGGTGCTAAAGAAAGCATGGAAAATAGATAGGAAGGTTCTCCAGAAGAAAGACTTTGATAGTCAATGGTAACTAGCTCGAAAATGATGCGAGATTTAACATGGAAAGAATGCGTGTGGGACATATTGTGAGAGAGGGGGATAGAATGGGAAGGAGTCGTTCAAGTCCCATGCTCGCTGAGTTATGCGCATGTCATCCCAAACACCGACTCAACAGAGGCTTACCTGCTTTCACTCAGATCGAACGATATAATGACCCGTTTGATTTGTAACAATTTCTTGGTCCATTTTCTGAGGGCGAGCTGTTGTTTTGAAGCCATCGATGTGATGGTGAGTTCGGTTTTATATCACCATGGCGATGTTCCGTTTTCCGATGTCGAAATTACGATCCTGTTCCATCGTGCAGGAAATGTTCAGTGTTTTACGGCCACTTTTGTGCACAAAGTAGGCTAAATGTAAGATGAAACACCCTTCAGACATGACCACGACGAGATTTGAACTCAGGTCGTTCGCGAAGAACCTGCAGCTTGGTGTCAGTAGATTCTGGTTTACGTTTGCTAACCATTATGATATTTGATTACTAACAGCAAATCGTCTCCATCTAAGCATGTCGACAATCCACAGTTTACAGTTCATCCCACATCACAATACTCTTTGAAGTGACAGGTATCAATATATGCTCATCACCTGCTCCGAGCCTTTTTACAACACGTTAATTGTATTATCACAACGCCTGACTTTCTTGGACCGACTTTTGAATTACATCGTAAAAGTTGCAAACGTCGCATTTCGTTATAAACGGCGTGCTCTGTATTGATGTTATGCTACAAGAACTGAAAATGATTTCGAAATGAAGCTAGTTGCCCTGGTATAAACTTCGTTATATACGAGTTTCTTTACTACTGAAGTAAACGGAAGTTTGTCCGAAATGAGTAATCACTTCGAAGAAAGTTTCTATTTCGTTATATCCTAGTTGTCTATAATCAACTTTATATATATATATATATATATATATATATATATATATATATATATATATATATATATATATATATATCCCATCAAATAGATCAACAGATAAACGATAATCTTCATCAAAAAAGTTTCAGGCAGAAAATGTATTTTATAACAAAAACACATCTTTTACCAAATCTACTTACACACGATATAACTCTGCTTACCTTTGTGTGATAAGGCATCAATTATCTTGATCGATGACATTCACTGTCACTGATCCAGAACCGGCAAGGAACATCTCGATCAGGATGTTAAATACCGTTCAGGAACAAAGGCAACTCTTATCATTTCCGGATAAAGAATATCAGCATTTTGTCATCCTTTGATGACGGATCGTTCCTCGCAGATGTTATTCTCCGGATCATTATATCTAATGCAAGGATTTTGCTACGTAATGGGATCCCACCTCGTCAGGATGGTAAATCGTATCGCCATTAACCTCGACGCTCGTTAAAAAGCGCATGAAGAGAAATTGGTTATGATGTCAAGTGACCATTTATGGGTTCGTAAATTGATTAGGTCTTTAGCTTTATGTCGTTTAGGGCATTTAATATTAATAATTTTTTTATAGTTTCAGTTCGTTATGGTTGAGTGAATGATTAGCTTAGACATGCGTGGCTGATCACATACATACATAATTAGAAATAAACACAGCCTCTCTCTCGTAATTCTCTCTCTCTCTCTCTCTCTCTCTCTCTCTCTCTCTCTCTCTCTCTTCAATTGAAATAAATCATTGGGATATTTGGGATTTCTGATTAAATACATAAATAACTAATGAGCCAGTAAACAATAACGGCTCATCTCCAGTAAATTGGTTGCCAAATATTCAGACGATATTGCGATTTCTATGAGTAATTAACTGGTTATGACGTCATGGTCGGCCATTAATCGTAGTTAATAGTCTAACACCAGTTTGATTGGTAGCGCCACCGTGTGGGAAATAAGTGACTCGACTGGACGTCCTTAAAGTATAGAGGGGAAATTGTGAGAATAGAATGGTTTACAGCGAGACACGCGTGCATGCGCATGCACGTACAAAACGCATACGCACCTATGTGCGCACGCATGCATACACATGCATACATGTATAATATACATGTATATGCGTCAGGATAATTTAGTGACATAATAGTCAACTAAAAAACTCGGCTCGAATCCTGCTATTGGGTACTGAGAAATGGTCTCTCTACAAAACGTTAACAACAACAATAATAACAACTACAACAACCAAAACCAGTAACAACAGCATCCAGTAAAACAGCAACATTTATAACGAACAATCTACGTGTTTCGTTTTGTTTGAGGATGTTTCTCTTTATCTCCTGTCTGACCTTGGGCTGACATTTAACGGAGATTTGCTGACTTATTCCGGACACTGAAGAACTAGATAATCTACGGGATCTGGATCCTCGCATAATAACAGGTGTGTTAGTGATGGAGTGTATGATGAGATGTGTATCCAGAACGAGCGGGAGTAACTTTATAAAGGTTATGTTATAGTCACGACCGCTAGCTGGGCTTGAGTAATGGATACATGGATCATTGTAGGAAAGAGTTTGCGCGAGCGTGTGCTCTCTCTCTCTCTCTCTCTCTCTCACACACACACACCCTTGGAACTGTTTTCTTTCGGTGAAGTACCTAACTGTTTGGATCTATTTAACATCATTCAGTATGGGATCTGACGAGATTATTTACGAGACTTTACGAGATGTTTATTTTAGTTTGGAGGCACCACGAGAAACTAAATCCCTAACCTGAACCTTTACTTAACCATGAAAACGATAAATTCTCTCTTTTTAGATTAGCCTTTAAAAATATATATATATATATATATATATATATATATATATATATATATATATATATATATATATCCCGTCTAAAATCCAGTGAGTTGAGTTCACTTGAGGTGTTAAGCCCCAGTTCTTGTCACATTTGAGACATTTGGCTAAGAAGCGTCTGCCGGGGGAATCGAATCCCACGAATACAGGTATGACTGGGATTTGAACCGCAAATCCAGATATATGCGCCACCAGAACGTGCAAAGTTTGGGTAATTAGCGCGAAATTAAAATGAAGTACTGATGATTTACGACGAATGTTTCAGCATGTGACATCGCAAATGAACCGAGTGATTGGGGCGATAATGATGAAATATCCTCCAGACGTAGCCCGACTGCGATTCGAACGGAGGTTGCAGCAGTCCGTGGCCAACCGGGCTCTACATTTTAGGTCAAGGAGATGGCAGATAATTATCAGGGAAGGTTTACTATTTGTATAAGCTCGTTGTTTATAGATCTCGTACGATCTACTCCCAGAGAAATGTCTGCGGGATGTGAAGTGTTAGTGTATCTATCTGAAGGGCAGCGACATCGCGGGCTGAGATTGTGAAGGTTCGATTTGGTCAAATAAGCTATATCTGGTTAAGTGGGAGACCGGAGGTGGAGAAACACGGTAATTAGAGCACTGCGCTGCAAATCTCCAGGTCGTGAGTTCGAATCCTAGCCGCGCCTATGTTTGTGGGATGTGTTCCCCGGATAGTTGCCCCTCGTCCACATCTCCCAGGTGTGACCATCGATGAGGCCGAATAACTGAACCCGAGAACTCTGTTAAGGAGATGTCTATAGGTGAGAGAGGGAGAGAGAGAGGGACAGAGATGAGAGATGAGGGAGGATGGATGTTTGTAGTCCATTCGCTTCACGGAATGACGTAATAGTTGTTTGTATTAATTCCAGCAGCAGGTGGCGCCACTAGCTTATTATCAGATGGTTTGAAGCCAGCTTGTTGCCGGGTCCGTCTAAACAAGTTGTTTCCGTTTATTAGTGATATAGTGATGTTTTAATGCTCGCATACAGGGACGGATGTAAACTCACACACACACACGAACGTACGCACGCATTGAAGCACACACTTGTACCCTTCCACACACAGAAAGAGAGAGAAGACACACACACACACACACACACACACACACACACACACACACACACACACACACACACACACACACACACAAATATATATATATATATATATATATATATATATATATAAAGATAGATAGAAATATAGATAGATAGCTAGATAGATATATAGATAGATAGATAGACAGATAAATATATATATATATATATATATATATATATATATATATATATATATATATAAAAATAGAGAGAGAGAGAGAGAGAGAGAGAGCAGCCACACAGATAACTATAGACACAACATTCATCAACCAATCTTAATTAACTTGTCTTATTCTTGATCATAACGGAACTGGAAATTATCAAACAAATAATATATTCTACTTCGTAAAAACGATAAACCTAATATACCTATCAACTACCATGGGCAGGTGAAATATTAATTATCACTGTTAACAGTCAACACCAAACAACACCTGTGTCTGATGTGTTTTAATACGAAACACATCAGAGATTTCCTATATTGATTAACACCAACTTTTGATGCTTGGTGTTTCTTTTTATTGTTATTAGAGGTTAATGCTGTATGTAAACACTACATCCTAATAACAGGTGTTTGTTTTATGTCACTAAGATCCACTAACAATTGTTTTTTGTATGTATACAAGTATTGTCATTGGGGAAACAATGTTACTGTATGTTGTTGCCCGGATGAAATAACGTGTACTCATGCGAGAACATATAAACACATATTCTATGTTGATATAAATATACGATAAGACATATTCTTCATTGTCAACAATATAAAGTTACAAGTCTTATATATTCTAGCACGAAGATCTATTTACAAATTTTACACGACTGCATCATGGTACAACAATAAACTCTTGATAAAGACCTTGATATGCATTTCACAATATTATATAATAACAAATAATCTGGATTGATATTTATGTTCCGTAATAATTATAATAAGGGCTATATTTAGACTGTAAGTATAAAAAGTAATCTCATAAAAATAGCAGTGCGTTTGCCACAGAGCTCCGGTTTGTAGGCTCGAAACCCAATGTTTTCTGGTTATAGGTGATGTTTCATCCACCCACCGACCCTTTGTATAGTAAGTGTGCTGGTAATAGCTGGGATATATGGCTAATTGGCAACTTTTAGGTGATGATGATGATTTGTGTTTTATGGCCACTTTTGTGCACATGGTAGGCTAAATGGGCCGAATGACCTCCAAAGGTAATGAGGCGAGGTCAAAGAAGAAACAACCTTCAGATATGCCAACTCCGAGATTCGCACCCGGATGGTCCAACACGCTACCACTAGACTACAGAGGCGCCCGGCAACTTTTAGGTAAAAATCTCATAAAATACAGGAATGATTCGGATTCGAATCCTGAACTGGAGTTTTGCAACGGAGTGATCTAGGTATTGGACTAAACACTGCTGAATCGGAGCCTGTCTAAACATATTATGTTGTTGCTATTGTTGTTGTGGTTATTATTATTATTGTTGTTGTTGTTATTCAATTGTGTAGTCATAGTCGGGACATCTGGCTTAGAGGCGACTGCCAGAGGAAACAAATCCCATAAATAGATGGGGAGGGAAGGGGGGGGGCTATGACACCATATCCTGACAAACGGGCTATCGAAAAGTTCTCAAAGATAAACTATAACAAACAAAACAAAATAACATAGCCGAATAACATAACATAAAAAGGTTTTAGGCGACGGAACAAATTATATAACAGAAATAACGAGAACACCATTGACATTTAGAATAGTTAGTTGTTGGTACGTCACGGATAACATTTTGTACTTCTTTAGTACAACCGACGGAATTGTGGTAGAAAACGGCTACAACATGATCGGAAGGAAAACACCGTGCCGAAAGTGTGAAAAACAACCGAGCCAGCTAAAACAGCTCAAATAGCTAATAGAACAGCAACAACAACAGCAACGTCATCATCAGCATCAGCAGCAGCAACAACAACAGTGGTTCTTCGTGCTGAAAGTAACATATGCCGAACACAACAGCAAACAAAACAGCGAAACAGTACACGGAACAGGAACATATCGATGTGAAGTGTTGTTAGATAACAAACAGTTGTTTAACTCTTCCCATGTTATCATTATGGCGACACGACGACCTTATCTTGTCTCGTTTATGATCTTGGCAATATTTTCTTTGGACAGCAGAAGTGTTTCCTTGACGAGTACCGCTCTACTTTGGTACGGTATTTATAGATACTTACCTTGAGGGCGGGAATGGGGAGGGGATAATTTTGGTTTGTTTATGTTTCAGGGATTTTTATTTTGTGTTCTCGTTTTCGAGGGATGATTTTGTACAAGATGAAGATCCGATGACGTCGTGTCGCGCGGGGGCGGACGGATGTTTGGGTTTAGGAAAAGCGAACTGTAAGAAACCGTGAATGGTTTTTGATATAAGATATGAACGCTTTTGGTACGTGCACAGTTAATGTTTGTTTGTTCGTGTATGTATGCAGATGTATCCAGAGTGGTTCATCTATCTTTTGAATCACCCCCTCTCCTATCTCTCTCTCTATCTCTATCCGTGTGTATGCGTGTTTGTGTGTGTGTGTGTGTGTGTGTGTGTGTGTGTCTGTGTGTGTATTAGTGAGTGAGGTTTACTTTAAAGTCTATTGTTAGTCGACTAATTTCTGAAGAGAGATAATTCGTTGCAGACAGAGACTGAAATATTCAAATCTCTTGTCCGAATTGTGATGCCGTATTTTATATGAAGGTGATGAGTTAATTATACGTCTGAAGTATTTGCTCCTCCATCACACTTTGCAGTTCGGATTATACAGTTTTCTTACTCGCGTGTAGATGTTACTATAACTGTGTTTTCTTGATGATGTAAATAACAGCTGATTGTTCTTAAATTGTTGCTTTAAGGAATGTCTAAAATTTTAAATCCAGAGATATTGGCTGTAAAGGATTCCAATTTTGAAACCGACCTTCCCGAGAAAGAAATGCATCCATAAAACAGTTCGCCAACAACCGTGAGATTGTGGGATATTTGGACATGTCGGTGTCAGTGTGAGATGTAAACCTCGGTCAAATGATAGCTGTAAGATCATGACAACAAATTCTTACCGTATATTGTTTATGTCATCTACCTCTAGTTAGCAATGACGGATGATTAGCATATTTGGCTCTGCCTATCTGCTACCATGCTAAATACTCTCAATTCAGTATCTAATATTATTGATTAGTAAGGGTGTTTTATACATGTTTGTCATATCAATGGATAGATTATCAGCTGTATTGCCACAATTGCCAAATGAAAAAAATCAAATTAGGCCGAAAGCAGACACCCTAATCACATTTCTATGTCACTTTGTGCGGAGCTGTTACAGTCATCTCGCGCAAGATATCACGGCATATCCCGTTGTTTTAGAATGTCATGGTCTCGCTGATTATATAGATATCAACATTTAGCTTATTTTAGGGTATAGCAATCACAGGTGAGTTGGCAAATAATGATAATCTGTTCACTCTTTAATCACCTTTAAATACATATATCGCGAAATGAAGCAATTATCGCCCACAGCATTTGTGCGCATCCCTTGTTTTGATCTAATGGTTTTTGCGGAAAAATCGCTGTGTTTTTAAAATCCTATATTATCGCTCACTCACATATTCCAGTTTATAATAGTATAGTTATATACACATGTAAATATATTGATTATACATATAATAAATCATTATTTAGTATGTTGTTTATATATACACTTCACATTATCACTTTATAATACATTAATTAATAGCGGTTTGTGTTTAGAAAATATTTGAAAACAATTCTACAAAATAAAAAAAATGTCATTACCTTTATCTCAATAATATTTTAATAATAATGCCTATTTCAATAATTACAATCAGATTTAAAATTTTGGAATACAATTATACCTATCAAAAACTATGAATCTTATGATCTAGAGATAATTGTGTAGATCTAATAGTAATTTTGTATTCCAGTTTTGTTTAATTGAGCTGTCTGTTGCAATGATTGTTTGATGACATCCCGTTTTGTTTAATTGATATGTTACAATGATTGTTTGATGACACCCATTTTGTTTAATTGAGATGTTACAATGATTGTTTGATGACATCCCATTTTGTTTAATTGAGATGTTACAATGATTGTTTGATGACATCCCGTTTTGTTTAATTGAGATGTTACAATGATTGTTTGATGACATCCCATTTTGTTTATTGAGATGTTACAATGATTGTTTGATGACATCCCGTTTTGTTTAATTGAGATGTTACAATGATTGTTTGATGACATCCCGTTTTGTTTAATTGAGATGTTACAATGATTGTTTGATGACATCCCATTTTGTTTATTGAGATGTTACAATGATTGTTTGATGACATCCCGTTTTGTTTAATTGAGATGTTACAATGATTGTTTGATGACATCCCGTTTTGTTTAATTGAGATGTTACAATGATTGTTTGATGACATCCCATTTTGTTTAATTGAGATGTTACAATGATTGTTTGATGACATCCCGTTTTGTTTAATTGATATGTTACAATGATTGTTTGATGACATCTTTGCCGTTTAAGTTTTATTTTGGTTCAAACATTATTGTTACCTGTTTTACATTTCTACATTATTTGATATACGTTTCCATAATTTTATGCACTTTGGATCATTTCATTTGACAGTCTATATTGTTATTTATTTTCTGGGACTTTACAAAGTTTGGTGTGTGTTTATCGTGTTGGAGGTTATTATGTTTCATTTGTGTTTATCCGTGTTTACATTCATTTGTCTTGTTTGTTCTTATGCAGATACAGAAATTGCTATTAAATATTATTATCATAACTTGCCTTAAATTAAATGTATTGCATATTGTTGTATTTATGATTGGTGGTGTTATAATCTACATTGATCATATCTGATGCCGATCTTCACTCTTCAGGTTTAGATAATGCTTTGCCGAGCCTCGTTATCATAATAATTCAAGCATAAATAATATCTTAAAATAACTTGATATATTATTATATATCTGTATAGCACTGTCAAATAAAAAGTAATATTATTTGGTATAGAATTGACCTTCACATGAATAAATTAAATCTGGCATTGAAATCGGCGGATCGTTTTATGATAAGGACAGACTTATAAATGACATGACTCCCCCCATTTATAAGATAGAAATATACTTCTTTTACCAATGTGTTTCTTAGTGAAAGACCTCTCCAGTTATATGTAGATTGTGCAAGACAATGACTTTTGAGGCGGATCATCTCTTAGTTGGAGCATCGGTTATTCTGCATTCAGTCTTCTGGCGAATCTTTTGGAGCTCACACGCACGCACACGCACGCACACGCACGCTCAGGCACACACATTATTTTCTATTCAAGCAGCGATCGTTCGGTGAGAATTGAAAAAGATTGATAAACATCACAAAACCTTGTGCCTACATCTTTATTATATTACAAAATAAAGCACATATATACTGTAAAGATAAGTTTGTGTGGGCGAGTTGTCAGTTAATAAGTTAGTTAAGTTAATTAATTAGTTAATTGGTTGTTTATTTGTTTGTAAGTTTATGGTATCAGTTTCAGTTCACAGCTCAGCTTTCTAATGACGTCCGACACCTGATGTGTACACGCCATCCTCCTCCTGTATTTGGCCAGATAACCGTCGCAGACAATTTATGACGTCATAGAGGTGGACACTGATAAGTGTGTTATGACAGGTATGTCGCATCATAACAGCTGATGGCTCGTAGATATGTCAACAGTCAGTTATGAGAAAAGGCGAGTAGACATAAATATGCACTGAGTTATGCCAATCTATTAGAAAACAATGGCTAACAGGCCTGCATACTTATACACGTATATATTTATGTGTACGTTTTTTTTTTGGAAATGCATGGTTCTATAGGGAAGTAGTTATAATCGTGTACATGACTACGTATATGTAGGTAAATACATAGTCACATATATGTTAAAATATCTGATTAATTCCAAGGTCGATTACACACATATAACACTTATAATAAATAATATTGATTGATTGATTGATTTATTGATTTAATTATTGAGTGATTGAATAACATTTGCTACGAATGACCCTTTAATTCAAAGGAGAAGAAATAACGTCCTAGAAAAAACAACTTTACAAAAACAAATAACCAATTTAGTAATTTATCATATATATCTATCTATCTCTCTCTCTATCTATATATCTATCTATCTATCTATCTATCTATCTATCTATCTATATATATATATATCCATCCACCCGTCCATCCATCCATTCATCCATCTATATCTATCGATCGATCGATCTATCTATCTATCTATCTATCTATCTATTATCTATCTATCTATTATCTATCTATCTATCTATCTATCTATCTATCTATCTATCTATCTATCTATCTATCTATCTATCTTTTATCTATCTTTCTATCCATTGATGCACCGGTTAATATCAATCGTTTGTAGAAGTAAGCAAGACGATCAGTCGCATCAAAGGTTTAGTTAGAAAAATGTTGTGAGAGTAGTCTGTCAAGTTTTAAAAGAAAATCAACATCACACAAGGATATAGTTAGAAGGCTTTGTTTGTATATGGTGCTAGATATTACCTGAAAAACAAGGTTAAGAAACTACTTGCTATGGTCCTTTTATTGAAGGATGAAGCATCACGCAAAATTGCGCATCACTGCGGGACAGAAAGGTCATTGGGCTGTATCATGGGGAAAAGGTAGAATATTTAGCAATAAGAGGGGCATTTAGATAATCCCGCGAGGCACCTATATTAAAGACATATCTGAGTTGTATGTAACACATAGAGCTATATGTGTAAGAAATCCACGAGTGTATACATCAAAAACGCTACCAAATCACCGAAATGCACACATATTGCGTTTCCCTGTCCACAATCTAGCAGTGACTTAATACCCGAGAGATATTTCTCATCAGCTATAATTTATATAATAAACACAAACGAGTTGCCTCGAGCTGGAAGCGGCTAAAAGGCTACAACTATAAATAAACTATCTATTTATATTGACTGATGATGAAGATGATCAACTAAAGTAGAGAGAGATTATAATTCTATATCGATGTAGATCAGGTAGTTTCATATTAAAGAGATT
>JAODUP010001063.1:0-27500 GCA_025642065.1 Paralvinella palmiformis
TTAGCATTGTCATAATTGTGACCATCATAATAATAAAATAAGAGTGGCTGTTTCAAATGTCAGTAACGGTTCCCTTTTGTCTTCAAGTAAAAACTTCTTAATCTCCTCACAAGATGAGGAGTTTATCACACAGAAATGAACATCACGTTTCGTGGCCCGCGGATGAATTAGTGCGCATAATTGGAAGATATTAAAAAGTTGTTATTTGGAAGGAAATAAACCTGAAAAAACATGTCTGCAATATTATTTTCATTGTCAGTTGGTTATCTATATTGGGTTAAAAAATATGCTGTACTCACATTTCAATATCAACTCAAGAAAATGGCCGTATTTTGACTGATAATTAATCAGGAGATAAATTATTTATTTACAAAAATGGCGGCGTGTGATTATGTCAAAGAAGCAAAAACTGTGTAATGGCCTAGCTGGAACACTGATAGAGAGTATCCCTCTTGGAGACTTTTCCCAGCAGTATTTATATTAGTAACATAAATTTAAAGGAACAAATACAATCAATTAAAAAGAATCAACAATCAATTATATTGTGCTAAGCTTTTTGAGAAATATCATAATGATGCCGAGCTGTTCTGTTCAACAATAAACCCAACATTAAATAGATCTCCAGGAACGGTAAGTCTATTATCACGAAAACTTTTAAGGTTGGTGGTAATATAATAACTGGCTCTTAAAGAAAGTAAGTAAATAAGTAATTTATTTTTTCACAATTTCCAATCATGATAATAATAATGAGATTTGAAAGTTAAAATATATTATTATAACATACACACAATGTGGAAATTGTGGGACCAGTATAGTAATGTGTTGTCTTCCTACTAGCTCCAACGAATAATATTATTATCAGAACACGCGAAATATGAAACAGATTAATTTGGCAATGAGGAGCAATGGATTCGTGTTATTGTAAATAATAGCTAAAACATAATTGTATCGGAGAATTAGAGATGGCGTGTATCCTTTCAAATCAAACCAGGACAATTTATTTTATATAACGTAGCACACAGAGATGAGGACACCAACGTAGCATGACAAAATAGACAGCCATGAAATATAGTAAAGTACAGCACTTACATTGAGCCACAGTCATTACGATAACCATAGGTGCATTTAACAGAGCTATGGTAAACACTCGAAGAAATATGTTTTCAATTGGTGCTCATACTAGACCATTTGTTTCATATATATGGAAATGTATATACTGGAACGTGTGTAAATTGGTTGTCTAGTTGTGTGGATATTTTGAATTTGATGGTTAAATTGGAATGTCGAATTAAATGATAGTGGTAGTCTATTATTAATAAAATTGAGCATAAACAAGGTGGTTTGGTATTCATATAAATCCTTCAGTTTTAAAATACCGGACTGTTTGAATAATGGGTCTGTATTGCTGTTGAAACCAGATTTATTGATGGTGCGAATTGCACGTTTTTGTATTAACTGTCTTGTTCATATTAGCATGACTGATATTTCCCCAGGCTAGTATCCCGTAGGACAAATGCAGATGGATTAGTGCAAAATAAAGTGTTCTTACGCTGTCATATGGTAAAAAGTGTTTTTCTTGATTTATTAAAACAATGGCTCATGATATTTTGCTATTTACATACGATAAATGTTTTTTCCATGTTAATGTTTCATCAATATAGATGTCAAGACATTTAGTTGCCTGATCAGTTACAGTTTAGGCCAATTCTTTCCATTGTTATGTCAGCTATGTTTACATTGAATTCCGCCAAGTGACATCTCACTGTTTTCGGATTTATAACAATGTATTTAGTTTTATTGGCGTTCAATGCAAGTTTATTGGCACAGAACCATTCATATGAATCATTAACTGCTTTATTGGCGTTGATGTAGAGTGTATTTAAATTATAATGGGACCAATATAAAGTTGTATCTTCTGCGAAAGATAAAATATCAAATTTACTTGATTTATATCAAATATATAAAATTAGTTTTGTAAATTGTTTTATTAATATTGATAAAATATATGCTGATCAAATATTCCCATCAAACTATCAGGCTAATGTTTATATGAACAAAAAGAATGGTGCCTCAGTGGTGTAACGGTAGCACATTGGATCACAGATCACTACCATCTGAATTTGAAGGTTGCTCAGCCCATTTAGCCTACCATGTGCACAAAAGTGGCTGTAAAACATCAATCAATTGAACTAAAAGAGGGTTCCCAGTGACAAACCTTTATATCTTCACCTACTGATTACAATGAAATTTTGAAAGTATTACGAGACCTAAAACTGAAACAGAATTCAGGCCATGGTAATATAATGCTAGAACTGTTAAAACTGATTGATACATATGTTGCTTATCCCATTGGTATTTTAAAAGCCAAATAAATATTGTTCCAGAATTCCTAAAACTATCCAAGGTAATACCAATATAAAAATCACCTGAATAATTTACACATTTTGGATCCATAAGTATATATTACTTTCAACGCTGTTCGAGATTCTTGAAAAAGTTTTACACAAGAGATTATATACTTTTCTGAGTAGTGTAAGTATAACGAATGAACAACAATTTGGCTGTTTTGGACACCACAAAAAATTCACCATTGATCCTAAGGCAAAATTAATAAACAACATTCGGAAATCCCTAGACGGGAATCCATTGTGATTTATTCCATCCAATTGAGACCATTAATCATAAAAAATTCTTTTCACAAAACTACAATATTATGGTATATGAGGTCATGCACTTGACTGGTTTAGAAGCTAACTAGCCAAATGGAAGCATTATGTAAATTACAATGGGAAGGATTCTGAAGTTGAAAGCGGGCGCCTCCGTGGTCTAGCAGTAGCATGTTGGACCACAGATCACTACCACACGTGTTCGAATCCCGGCGTAGGCCTATCTGATGGTTGTTTCATTACCTTTGGAGGTCGCTCGGCCCATTTAGCCTACCCTGTGCGCAAAAGTGGCCGTAAAACATCAATCATCATCATCTGAAGTTGAAAACATCAGTATTGATGTTCCACAGGGAATCTGTACTGGGGCTGGTTTTGTTTATGATATACTTGAATGATCTACTAGACTGTCTCATTAGCTCTGGCTCTATCCTCTTTGCAGGAGATGCCATTATATATGGATTTAACATGAGCATTAATCACCTATTTAATGCAGTGAGACACAAATTACAAATTTTATTGGACTTGTTCGATGCAAATAAGCTTTCTCTCAATTTGACAAAACATTATTACACGTTATTCTCTGAAATTGTCTGAAACCATGACCAAATATAAGATTTGAATGTAATGTAATCACACACAGATCTCAAGTGAAATTTCTCGTGGTGAATATTAATGAAAATATGAACGAGACAAAGATATTGAAATAACAACAAAAGGCATTATTAATTATCTTTATGTCATCAATCGAGCTTAACATTCACTAAATAGAAAATATTAAACACAGCTGTATTATTTCCTTGTTAATTTGGATTTACTCTATGAAAACGTTCTGTGGGGAAACACCATATTTAAATAAATAAATCGATTATTCTTCAATAGAAGATTATACATAGCATTACTGTGTTTTTTTGTTTGTTTAATGTACATACTGAACCCTTATTTAAATTTCTTCGGTTGCTTAAAATCAGTGACATCTATAGATTACAAGCTGCAAAATATCTTCATTCCTGTGTAACCAATGATCATTGTCACTAATAGATATGTTTACATCATTATATTAACAGGAGAAAACTATACATCAAAGTAAGGTGCATAAGCTGTGACTGTCAAAAATCAGAACGCTTATAGATACAAGAAGCATTGCTAATATGGAACAACTAATATGGAACTCGGTAACAAATATGCTGATATTTGTTTGAATCAAAGTCTGATGAGGGTGCGAGGAAGATTTTGACATTAAACATAGTCAACTGATTCCGGATTATTTCTATGGCTATGTTAATATCCAGATAACTTTTTGTGTTATGTTGATATACTGATATCAGCATTTGTGTATATGATGTATGTTTATATGTAGATGGTTGGCTTAACTATTTTAGAAAGAGCCATTAATAAGCAATTGAAGCACTGTGTTTACCAAATAATGATGTCTAGTGTATTTGGAAAATTAATACTTCAGGTTAATTGATAATAAGCTGCATGTGAGGAGTGTGAGCAAGCTTTTGCTTAATGACAATTGGGCCATTAACCTTTGAATCGTGTAGTTTTAATGAGTTGTTATAATGCTAAAAGAAAGGCAACCGGTGAAAGAAATTGCTGAATTAAAATGTGTGTCACTTTGTTCGTAGGGTTCCAATTAAACCTACAGACTATTCCTTGCTCAGCAATCTTGAAAGAGGGATGTTACTCAACTAGAACTGACCTCTTATATTTAGTGAAAAGTTTTGTTTTGTTAGCTTTAAGTCTACATATTTTGCTTAATTTTCTCGAAATTTAGAGGAGCTAACAGACCAAAATAAAGCAGTTACTCACTCATTCAAGATCTGTTTGACTTAGGAAGTCTTTGGAAAACATAACAATAAATATGAATAAGGATTTGTTTTATTCTTTTCTGTTTATAAATGTTAATTTACGTTGCAGCATACAACATCCTGGCTGTCTACTTAGAGAATCGCTATCTCAATGCTGCTGATACGGATTTTGTTGACCTTGTCACTACAGATATTGGTAACTACCAAAAGACTGCCACACCTGACAGGTTAGTTTGATGACAGATGCTTGCCAAAAAACAATATCACACTTTGAATGTGCTGTTGGCATTTTTCCTGTTCTATCAGAAATATGGTGTTAATCGTTTTTGGTCTTTCCCACAGGGTGCTAGTGTTTCCACCTGTGACTAGCTACTACCGCTTCCTGATACACAAAACAGTTGAGGATTTTCCAGACTTACACAGTTTTTCAATTGGAGCCGGAAAAGGATAGACGTACCGTTGTCTGCCAGCAGCTCTCTATAGTGAGGTATTCATTCACAAGAATAATTAATGTATATTGTGGACTAAGTGCCAGCTACTGGCATCATGAGAGTTGTCAGAAGATTATCTGATATTACACAAACATGTCGTTGCATTGTCATATTTTTATAATAATTGGGGGGAGTGGAAAACACTCTTAATTTTTAAAAGTCAGAAGAGTGTAAAGCACTTGATTTCTAAATATCAGAGAGTGTAAAACGCCCTTGATTTATAAAATGAATTTCTTTAAAAAAACACATTCAGGTTGACTTTAATTTGACAAATAAACCCTGTTTCAGCTTAGACATTCTAGTTTGAAAACACCGGCCATTTAGCATAGCAGTGAATGGGGATTATCTGCATTGTGCCATCTTCTACTTGCCATGTTTTGTATATTTCTCATGATACCTTTTGCTCACTGGCTGAACAATAGACAGGCGGGAATATGTGCATTTACGCGATTCAATACAGTGTATTCAGGATGGTTATAAGTAATAACCATAAATTTCAGAAACAACGTATCATATAATTTGTCTTACATATTTGGGATCATTCGCCTAATACACACATGCTATTAATTTCCTTAATTGTCCACTGATGCATCCAAGATGTGTGGCATCTTTTTTACAGTTTAAATGAGTTATTATGATATCACATTAATATAAACTTCTCTGGTGTAAAAATAAAGCTCCAGAACATCTTAGTATTATATGACCAGGGCTAGGGTGTCATAAAATATGATTATTCATGAACGATTTTTGAGCTGATTACATAAAATCACCTTTAAAGTGGAACTGTGATGATCAACTTATACAAATTTTATTCTTGGTAGAAAAAAATCATACTTGAATTTTTAACAAATCTTGGAACCTGCCAATATTCTTCTGCATTTTGTAACACAAACACAACAAATTTCATGCAAAATCATAATTTGTTGTAGAGGTATGTGTTATTTTGTGCATTTCATTTGAGATGATGATGATGATTGGTGTTTTATGGCGATTTCTGTGTGCATTTCAGTTGAGCTGAGGGGTGTTATTATGTCTATGCACAAACATGCTCCATAAAAGTTGGTCACTGCATTTTTGACCAAAGAAGCAGTATTTGGTAAATTAATTACCATAGATATTCACATATAAGTTGCACTCACTTATCAGATTCACCTGTTTCTAGGACCAAGAAGCCTGCACTGGAGTTGAACCTGCATATAAGATGCACTAAAATCAGCAAATTATCAGCAATATTGATTCAAAACCCCAAAATTTGTCGGAGTCAGTGTCGGATGTTTTGTGCTGTTTACCCCACAATACATCATCTTCTGTGCCATCTAAATCCTTGCTGATAGAGCACTTTTTGGATGATTTGGTAATGATGATGGGGTCGATTTAATCCCAGACCGTTTTCACCCACTATGTGACGATAGGTAACGACGGTTGCTTCAGGTTGTCTGCTGCTGTGCATTCATTTCTTTAATGCTGTTTGAAGTAGTTTATTTGTAGTTCCCATGTGCCAGCTTTGGAAGTAAATCACAATTTTTTTTTCCTGGAATTGCTTTCTTTTGATGTGGCTTCTATGGTCATTCTTTGCGTGGCCTCATTTACCGTTCCATTCAATTACGCACTCTCACATATTTAGATACTAATGACACGTCTTTGTGATCACGTCACTAATTAAAGCATCGGATTGATTAATCATGGCGGCGGTTATCATGATCAAGTTTGGCATTGATAGATAACAGAAAACACACCTAATAAATTTGTTTATTGTTCATATATTCATTATTAATGTTGAAAAAAGAATATTATTGTATTTCCCTCTAAATTATGTCAAATATTACTTTCCCTTTTAGTCTGACCCACATATAAGACGCAGTCAATTTTTGCGTTGATTTTGGAGTATAAAAGTGTGACTTATACACAAGCATATACGGTACATGAAAAAATACATTTCAGCTTATTACCAGAATGTTTATTGTGATGGTTTTTCATCTACTTTTTATTATTCACATATTATAATGTCAGAGGGAGACAGATGGACAGCTGCGGTGATAATGTGCCAGAACATGTTGCCAAAATTAACAAATCTGTATCGATGAAACAGCCCCATTGGGACCACGATGGCTATATGTTCGATGAAACTAGACCTAACCAACCTCAAGATGACGAGGAATCAAGATTTGAAGAGGGTCCAATTAACAAATCTGAAGAAAGCAGGTTTGAGCAATGTAGTAATAATGTCGAATCAGTTGATATTACTATTGAAAAATCATGCTCTGATTTATCCACTGTTCCATCGTTCGTCCACATTATGTAGGTCAAAACAGATTGCAAGAAATAACCACTCACCTAAGCACAGAAATACACGCCAGTGTGAAAAGGATCCGAACACTGATTGTTTGAGAGAACATCACTCTTCAAAATCTGTGGTCACAGAATCATTGAGGTTAGATTTTTTTTTCATAATGATATTTCGTAATAGACCAATTCAATTACCACTGGCGCCACCATGCAGCTTAATTTCACACTACGGTCTCGGGTTAGAAGTCTAAGAATCACTATGTTGCATGGCAATTTATGTGTATATTGGCTGATAAATGTCTTACTGAAAAGCTGTATATAGGCTATTTACCAGTATATTTGGATTTTATTTATAGTCCATTAAGGGTATGTGATCTCCAGATCATAATTTTGCATTTAATAAGAATGGCATAGACTTCATCCAATAGATATATACCACTAAACCAAATAACATTCAGCACGATTTGCATAGCTGTCATGGTCCAGCCTGTCTAGTTTAAACTTATTTTTTGTAGAACCTTTGGCATCTGACATATGACTGGATAAAATCAATGATCACATAAATTATTATTCAATGGGTGATTCCTATAACTGTAACATTGGTATTTATGCATGATGTCTTATACTGAAAGTGAACTGTTTTATTTTCTGAATCACCTGTTTGTGCAATGTTTACTACATGTTTATTTAATAATATACAGGTGAGACATATATGATTGGTTCCCAGGTATAAGTAAAACTTAAATTTACAAAACTCTACATTAAATATTTAAAAAGATCTTCATTAAAATCAATTTACATTCAGCTAAAAGTTTAATTTTAAAATCATTTATTTAATCTATTGAAACCCAGCTAAAAAGCCCTCTACAAATCAACATGAATAACTAAAGCTTAGCTGTGTCATTCATCTGGAAAAATCGGTCCGCTCAATCATTGGGTTATATCTTGATAAATATTGTGTTAAATCCTTTGGAAAGACGCAATCGTTCAACTGAAACACTAGTCTGAGTCTCCATGTAATATGAAATAATTTGCTGAAATATATCCAGTATTTATTGTTAGTGAAACGTTGCCATCCCCTATTAACAGTGGGCATCATAGCTGTTTTTAACCTAAGACCGCAGTTGGTAACCGATACAACCTGGATCGGTCTATTATTATAAAGGGTGTTTGTAGAAGATCACTAATTGTTACCCATAGGGTTAAAATGATTCTTGGGATGCAGAAATCCAGAACCCAAGCAATAAAAGTGTGCCATATAATTGTTATAAGGCATCCTTATGAATATTCAGTTTTTATTATCAATTGTCAAATCCTGAGGGCACAGTTATATACTGACATCATCAGCATGTGTGTGTTTCAGTATGGCTTTGGTTGGTTATGGGGTCAATTCCATTTTGTCAATTCCAATTCCACTCAATTCCATTTGGTCAATTCCACATAAAACTTATCAATTCCAATTCCAAATGTATCAATTCCAATTCTATTTTTTAATGACTCTTTACAGACTACTTTTTACCATGAGCAGGTACTCCGTGTATCATGGAAGAAATACTTCTGAATTAAAAATTAAATGGTAAATTAATTTGTGGATGAAATTGTTTTGTAGGAAACTTTTCAAAATTTATCAATTCAAATTTCATTTTTTTTAAATAATCAATTTCAATTCCGGAATCGGTATGTGTGTGATATCACTACTCTCTGCATGCCAAGACTGAGCACACATATTCTGCCGTAAACACAAACTTGTTACAACATTTCTACCCACAAACACAATTAATTTATTTGTAACTTGCAAGATATAAGTGATATATATTGAGTAAATATCAAATTGCCATGTAAAGTGTCGCAAGGATTTTGATATGGTGATGGGTGTCGGCTAATTTGGAAGGTGATATTCCAGTAAAGATTTACATTGGATTGTAAAATTGTGACCCAACTTGAACTAGTTTGCACGGCTAGAGAAATATAGCCTGTTTGTGGTTCCCTCATGTGTATGATTAAAATATATATTTCATGCAGTCTGCTTACAGAAAATGAAACAAAAGAAACACAGGGTTCACACAGGTCCTCGAAAACCTGGAAAGTCCTGGAATTTTTGTAGAGGTCTTTGAAAGTCCTGGAATTTGGAGTTAGATCTATATTTTTAATCATAAGCATACAGGAATTCAGTCATTACACTTCTTCTGAAATATGGGTGTAATTTTGCACGTTAAAAGTTCGTGAATTCATTGAAACGGTCCTTGAATTTGACATTGGAAGGTCCTGGAACGTGAGATGTCAAAATGTGTATGAACCCTGCAACAACTATTGTTTGCATCCCTTATTACCTGTGGTGTTTATGTGTGTGTGTGCATGTGTGTGTGTGTAGAATTGTTACCATAGGTTATTTGCATATGTAGGATGCATACTATGCTCTGCTATTACAGTTTCTTTTTATATTAGGTTTGTTTAGTATCAGATCTAGGTATACATCATTATTGTGTGATATACTTTACTATCAAATGATGTAAACAAGATGCAAGACGAGTGTTAGAAAGCACGACTGGCAGTTTTGGGACATCATATGTTTAGTATATCATGATGGATTCTGCCTGTGTGATATTATGCATGACATTTTAATACATTCAGAAATAAAAGCAGACGGCCAGATATACAGGTCTATGTGCCTCGTGCCAAGCGTAAACAGGAGAGTGTAGATGTGGAGAAGTCACCAAGGGAGACCCCTGAAGATAATGATAGCCAAGATAGAGAAGGGAATCAGGCTGCGGAAAAGCCTTCGAATCGACGACAAAAACACAAGTCACGTCCATCACTCGAGCCCTATGTACCTCGTCCTCAGAGATTTGTACACCCGGCTGGAATAAATGCCATCAGCCAATCAGCCACTCTTAATTCAGGTGAAAAATCATCAGGTAAAGGCCAAGACAAGCAGCGGGAGCATCATCACGAAGATAACAGTGCGCAGAAAGGAGATGATGAGAACCATTTACTCTGCGGCGAGTCATCTGTTGTCAAAGATCCACCAGAAAGATCAAAGATGTCACCAAATCAGTTAGATATTGGCGATAAGGACATCAAAATGTCCAACGAGAAGTATTCAGATCACCAAAAGTCTAAACGGAAATATCGCAGTAAGGACAAAGATGGAAGGGATGTTGCAAACTCTGTTAGCAAAGAGAGAAAGGTGAAACTTCATTCTAAGCACAAAAAGCCTCAAATTAAAGGTAACAGCCAATCTGAGGACAAACAGGATTGCGTCGCTTTGAGCGATGATTGCGGAGAGGCAAAGCACCAGGCTTCAAGTTCAGAATTCAAACAATCAGTGACATCTGCTGCTTCGAGAAATACCTTGGAAAAGGAGATAATGACTACGGCTGAAGCTCATGAAGCTAGTTTAGATGTGGAAGGTAACATGCCAAATATTGTCTGTGATGATGTGGAGGCTATGGATCATGTCTCGTCTGATGTTGATATGAAGTCAGCTACTTACTGCAGATTGGAGGAGAAGGAAGTTGAAATAGTTAGAAATCAGACTTCTGTCAGACAAGTGGATGCATTTAAGTGTATGGCTCAGACTGATTCTCAAGAAGATTTCGGGGCTGCAGATGTTGGCAGCAGTAGACTGCATCAGAACTTCGACAGTGATGAAAAGAACCATTTTTCAGGTCATGATGTCGAGGTTGGATCCAGCAGAATAGATTCTGAGCTGCCACCTACTGAGGATGTTGTGACGAAGGAATGTAAACACAGCGGTCATGTGATGAAAGATAAAGTGGATGATAGAGATGGACAAGAAACCAAAGACAGAAGTGAGATAGCAGCTCCAAGCAATAATGATGTTGTGTGCGGTGAGCAAATCAGCGAAGACATGGAAGTAGACATTGATTTGGTTGAACAAGGAGATGGTGCTAATCTGTCTTCTGATCCGGCTGATGTGCCCGAAGAAAAGTCGATTGTGGATGCAACTTCGTGTTGTGCAGAAGGTGAGTTGATCAGCCATGATGCACAACTGATAAACAGCACTGAAGACATTGAATCCCACGTTGCCATGACAGATCTAGCCGCAGCCATTTCCCGAGTTGTCGATTCGGAAAAGAATCTGTCAGAAATGAAAGCTAATTGTCAGGAAGTTAAAAAAGAGTTCCAGACTGAAGATTTACGATCATGCCAATCAGAAATTGAATCAGGCCATTTTCTGGCTCCTGAAACTACCCAATCAGAAACAGTGGCGGAAGACAACCCTCTGGAGGGATCTTGCGGGTCTGACCAATTAGCAATTAAAAAATCCGAATTGAAGTCTCCAGAAATCGGCCAATCAGGTGAAGAGGATTCCTGGGATAAACTGTACGATGAAACAGGAGAAGCCTTGGACTCTCAATTAATGGAAGAGGTAAGAGGATTTAGATAACAAAAATAGGTACAATGCTCAAGACCAGTTATTGTATTGTTTGAATTTATGTGGCAAGTTTTTCTTTCTAGGAAATTCTTATTTGAATAATAGAGAGCATTTCTGCTTTTGTTAAATATTTTCACAAACTGTTTTGAAGTTTTTTCTGACAGTATCTCTTCTATTTTCTTGGGTGAAGTATCATCGCGTATCATCAAAGTATCATGTTTTTTTCTTTCTTCTGTGAACAGCGCAAAGTGAAGTTTAACATCTTATTTATATACATTTATCATTATCAATTTTATGTGATGTGAATACATTTTGAAAAGACTTATATCTGTATTTGATGGTTTTCAAAAGTATTTGTTTCACATTTGATGGTTTCAGTCTCGAGATGAGTGAGTGACTGCTTTTTTTTTGGCCTTGATCCTGGTTACTGCAGGGACTCCCCAGGATAATGAGATTCATAATTAGATAACACATTCCACAGAAATAGGTAATCCTGGGCTTTGATCCCATGATCCTGAGTTCTGCAGTGTGGTGTGCTATGACCTGTGCTATGGGAGCACTCCCTCAGTAACGGGTCTATTTGTATTTCAGTACATTTCATTGTATTTAATATTGCCCTTATAACTGACAATTGGACATGAGTTTGTTTCATAACTAAATTTTAGTGTTAAAACCCCGAAATTTCATTATTAATAATGTTGTTAACAATTTGTTAGTGAGCTATTTTGGTGTGTATTTTTAATATATTATGATATGTGTGAATTGCCACCCTGTTTTGTCTTTGTTCCTGATATATATATATATATATATATATATATATATATATATATATATATATATATACAAAGCAACAATATGACACCAAAGAAAATGAGTAAATTAGTTGTATTTAATCACAATGTAAAGATCTTGGTTCAAATCCCAGTTATGTCTGTGTCTGTAGGATGTTTTATCACATAATGTTTCTAGTGATTCACCCTTTGGCTATACGTATGAGGTGAAACCAGCACCAAGGCTAAACAAAAACATCACTCACTAACGATTACTTAAATAGTTGGATGTATTGACATAATTGTGAATAATTGTTGTAAATAGAGACCCTAATTTATATTAATAATCATAATGTAATATTTTATACATAATACTTAGTTTGTTGCCATGGAATTATTAAAATAATATTTTGTAAAATTTTCTTTAGCTGACAGCAGCTGTTGGCAATGTCAAGGTGCAGAAGCCTGAATTTGATTATTACAATTATCAGCCGAAAGATCCAGATATCGATTATGATGGTAAGATAACTACCGTCCATTGTTCGTTACTGTCAGACATTATTTCATCGGAAAAATACCACACGTTAACTGCTAGATACATAGAAATATAGCATTCCGATGTGTGATGATTACTTTACCGAAGTAGTCCTTTAACCGTCTAGATACTGAAATGATCATAAATACAAACGTGGTCGCATTGAAATATGAAAAATAAAAGCCACACAAGGATAAATCATTTATTCGTCAAAGGATAAAAAGTAACATTAACTCGAGTCACTGCAAAACAGTGCATTTTGTGTGATTATTAAGGTTAGGCTGTGTCTTGGGGGAGTGGGGGATTTGGTAATTAAAACCGATTATATGTCGTATGATATATACTATCAGTCACTTTAATAGTATTAAATGTCATGTAAGAGCCCTGTTTCATCTACTATCTCCTAAACAGATCTACATTAAGACATCGGGTCAATTTCATTTGGTCAATTCCAATTCCGCATCAGATTTATCAATTCTAATTCCAAATAGAGCAATTCCATATTTTACCGACTCTGTTTTTATCTACTACTTTTTACCATGAGTTGGTACTCCCAAGTATCTACTCCGAGTAGTTTATATTCCACGTAGGATTGTCATGGAAGAAATATTTCTGAATTAAAAAAAAGGTTAATGGTAAATTAATTTGTGGATTTAATGTTTTTGTGGGAAACTTCAATTCCAATTCAAAGTTGATCAATTCCATTTTTTTAAATAATCAGTTCCAATTCTGGAATTGGAATTGACCATCAATTCCAATTCAGGAATTGAATTGACTCCATCTGGATCGTCTTTGAGCGGATTCTTAACATACCATTCAGCACTTTCTATGATAGTGTGTTGTGGGCAGCTGTCTGTATCCTAAACCAGCACCTTCATTTAAATGTAAGGACATCAGGTGACAGTTAGACTATCATATTTCTGAAAGAAGAATTTGATTTTTTAATATAAACTGACCGGTTTAATAAATAGGCCAGTTGATCACTGCTGTTGATTTGAAAACAAAGAGAGAAAAACACACACACACACACACACACACACACACACACACACACACACAAAAAAAAGAAGATGGGATATGGCACTTGTGCCACTTCATAAGGACTGGGAATCTTTTTTTATATCATGACTGTTAGTATTTCCCCTTTTTCCCTTTACAATTTTGTTATACTATAGTCACTGCTACTGTACACGATCAGAAACATTATTTTTATTTGTTTGCCAATTTCATTTGCATGATTCTTCTTCAATGTAAAGAAGCATCGAGCACACAAATGAAGCATAACATCTTAAATGAAAGTGGAACACTCCAAACTAAAGTATGACATATGCACAGCATGTCTAAGGACTTTGGAAAAAAAAATGATGAATATTCTATGAAATGATAAGTATTGCGTTATGACTTCTTGTGAATAAACAAGATGAAAATAATCATAATTCGTTGCTCCACCCCCCCCCCAAAAAAAACCCAGATCATATCCACACATTATGTAGCCATGTACTATAAAATGTATATAAATAATTACTGATAGCATTAGGTCATCATCAATCCGGACAAATTTGAGACAATCTTCAAAATATTTATCAGTTAGATGATTTCTTCATGGACGTGTGATTAAAAATACTCATAGAAAATAGTCGTAAAATATTTAGGAATGTGATTATTTCATGTATGTACTGAAGGATTCAAAGTAAGTGATTGTTTTAATTCACGTAACTACCAGTTTTAAATCTTGGCTTGAACAGAAGTAGCAGTAGCTCGTAAGAATAAATTCCCATTTGGAAATGATCAGCGGTGATATCCGCGGAATAATTAATGTTCACTCAATGTTCACTCAATTATTTTATCGACAGCATACAGCCATCTTATTGAGATATACGACTTCCCCAATACGCTCATCACACGGGATTTATTCATAGCATTCAAGGAATTTGAGTGAGTAGTTTATATTGCAAATATAAAATTCTGTGTGACATTTTGAGCCGTTTTTCATTTTCCCTGTTTGATACCATCAACTAAAAACATTGACATTTGAACTATGCACCAGGTGTAAAAATGTGTGTTTTTTTATGTTCTTTGGCTTTTAAGTAATTTTCACCCATATGACTTAGTAACACCGTACTGCTATGCTTTTTTTGTAGAGATTCTGGGTTCGACATAAAGTGGGTCGACGATAACCACGCTATAGGCGTGTTCTCAGGTACCTTCGCTGGTAAGTTGTTGATATTTCGTCACTCTGATATACATCTACCTGATTATTTTCATACTGTGGTAAATGGTGCTTACGTTAAATAGTTTTTCCACTTACGCACCTTTGCTCCCATTAATGTTTTACGATTTTCATAGAACACATCGGTGAAATAATATTCACGTTGTACGTCTTAGCCGATTGCTGACTGAATATCGGTGTGCAGGGTAACATTGTTGTTGACATTCATTCCTCACATCATCCATCCGATGTCAGAAGAAACATATATTGTGCATCTAAGTCTTTAACATTTTCCATTCTCATATGACGTTTTCATTTGGTATGAGCTGAATATCTTATTAATGTGCTGTTATAATTATCGAAGTTTTAGCCTTCATTTTGTAATCTGGGCTCGATATTCAGACACAGGGGGGAGGGGGGGGTGAAGCTTTTAATTTAAAAAACGACAGAATGAGAATTAACAATGTATCAGCACATAAACCAAGAGAAACATCCCCATGTGTAGCTTTTACTGCCTTTTTTTTAATCCTTCCCTTGTAACCACATTACTGTTTTTCTATTTCATTTGTCATGGCTCACAGTACTGTTTCAGCACCATCTTTTTTTCGTTTGTTTTCAGCTAAATCGGCATTAACTTTGCAGCACCCTTTAATCAAGGTTAGACCTTTGTGTGAGGCAACTAGACAAACCAAGGTCAAGGCCAAGAAATCATGTGGTATCTATGATATCTTGCTAACCCATTTCTAAGAATATAATTGATTCTAATTGGCCGTTTATATATATATATATATATATATATATATATATATATATATAAAGATAGTAAAAACCATTCTCAAATCTTGTGTGTGAATGTGTTTGTTAAAACCCTTATTTATTGTTAACAAAAGTAACATAGATTCAATATTTAACAAACCTGTTATGAGAGTTTTATGACTCAAGTTCTTTTATTATGCATGCAGAGTTCTTGCAGCCATATCGTCCGCGTCCAGAAACTGTGGCATCTGTTGCCCGCAATCTGGTTGCAGGAGCGCTTGGTATACGCTCAAATGTTCCAAAGGAAAAGAGGGACGAAGAGAGGCGAAAACTACGCGATGCCAGAGGTGAGAAACAATAGGCTTGAATGTGTCTGTTAAGTGGAAGCGTGATGTATCAATGATCTACATCTCTCATTCAGGAACAAAATGCACAAAATAGATGACTAGGAAAAATAATAAAATATTAATAATAATAGAACCTAATTTTTGTTGATTTTGTTCATCACCTATTTAATCAGATCAGTTTCTTATCCACATTTTAAAAGTCAATCTCACCTTTGTAGAATTCCTTCGTATTCATCAAGTAGTGATCGTTTGGCATGATTTTCTTTGTCTTCAGAGAGGAAAAGACAAAGCACGAGAGAAAAACGAGATGCCTGGAATGGAGTCGTCGGCCACTGTGCAATGGATGAACTGTGATCAGAGAAGTGGACGGAGTGCAGTATTTTCTCGCCGCCCTATTTTGAATGACTCTAGGTGAATAAGAAGTAAAGGAGACCATTTAAATGGTAATGAACTCTTCCGGTTTCGAGCGTCAGCCATGCACTCGATGAATCTTGGCTCTCACTTGCCGTAGTCGTCTCGTCGCTCGCTACTCTACCGGTGCACATTTTGGCATAAAACAGTATGCCAATACCCGAACAGTGGAATTTATGTAAAAATCAAGCCACTGAATGTTTTAGTGATGGGATATCAAGAAGTGCAGTGAGGCCACATTCGGGATTAGGTTTCTTGGAAAATACCCGAGAGAAATATCTGTTGTGAGGATAGTAAGACTGACTGCTTTGTGGACAGCAACTACGGATATTTTAAAGTTTTTACCTATCAGGTGGTACTGCTCAGATTTGAGCTGATGCCGTCGTCGTGTGATTATAACGTATTGTATTTGTTATTTAGATGAAGCTTTTTTTGATATAATGAGAACAAAACTGAGTGCTTTGCTTTCACAAAATGGCCGCATCATGGTGCAGATTTGAAGTCTGATCCGGTGGCTGTGTGTGCTTCGTTCCTGTCCAGAAAGCTGTGTATTGCATACACGATGGCCTGGATCTGTCTGTGGACTTCTGTCTGCCTTTATAATGGTGCTATCTCAATTGTAAAGCATTTAGCAGATTATTGGTTTATTAGTAATAGTAGTCTAAATTATGGATTTAACATCACTAGTGATTGCTCTATTTTTGCGTGATAATTATTTAGTTTTTAGATGTTTTCTCTTGATCGTTGGTGGATGAACCATGTTGAGAAGCGATACTGTGTAGATAGTAACTTTAATCTTTGAAGAATGGTGAACGACTCAAATTTTAAAGGCAAATATATCTACTTAATGTTTAAGCCAGCTGACTAAACCCTGATCTCTATGGCTCGGATGTTTATATTGGCAATGAAATCAGGGAGTGTTTTATATATATATATATATATATATATATATATATGTGTTCTGTGTGTGTGGCCAGGCTGGCTTCACTGTGATGTGATGACTGTAGGTCTCTGGACTACATTATTAAAAGACTTTGGAGAGCGATCATTGTTTTCACCCAATTAACATATACACATACACATTAGTGGTGGAAATGCGGTTTGGCATGATAGGACTTTTTGCCATGTCTTTTCTGACCTATATTCACCATTTTCACATAATTTAGAAAACTCAATCAGCACTTGTGGAAATTTAATGGGGATAACATAATACCATCATCTTAACTCAATTGGAATGATGAATTCTGGCATTATGAGAAATGTTGATGCTGCTGTATGTATCGCTAATTGACGTTTCGTATTTATTGATACACTGAGGCAGCAACCATATTGGTCATTGAATGGACATTTTTACCGCATTATGGACTTGGTATGAATAAAATAGCCTTTGCCAATGTCAGTGATTCAGTTATCAAATGCCACTTGAACAGATAAAGCTATCCATATTTGAATTTTCATGAATGATGAGGGGCCTCTGATATGCAAAGATTTTCAGTTGACTTACTGCAGAACTTTGTCGAAAATGTATCATCTTTAGTTCGGATGATCACGTGTTCAGTCCCCCCATCTTATATCCATTTCCAAGGTATACTGGACCACATTGTAGCAGAGTCAGACAATATAAATATATATATATATATATATATATATATATATATATGATACAAGTAATGTTATACATATATGTCTTGTCTCACACACACACACACACACACACACACACACACACACACACACACACACACACACACACACACACACACACACACACACACACACACATATATAACCACACACACACAATTTTCATCTGTCACATCAGGCTTCAGATGTACCTATAGTATTCATGTTTTAAGTCTATGGTAGTTGTGTGGTAGGTGTTTTTTTTTTTGGGGGGGGAAGGGGGATGATTCAAACTAATTTAGCCATCCCAAAATAATGAAATATCAGCTACATTATCTGGTTTATCTAGGAAGTGTCAGTGCAGGCAAACACATATTAGTGTCGCTACCAAATGTTTTAATCAGGTTGAGAACAACCTGTGTTAATTGCAGTTACTATCTGTCATGAAATTTTAGTCACCAGTATTTATTATACTCATTGTACGAATTGTTCAGATGACTAGAGTTGGTCTGTTTAGGCATTTAATATTCAAATTAACCTGATTATAAGATTTATTGCCCCAGAAAACACCCACAGTTTGTTGAAGTCGCCACCGATTTGATCTCTGAACAGTGGTAGCATGTCTCATGGTATAGATCCTGGCATCTATTAACTGAAGCCTGTATATTTTGTTTCATATTTACAGTTTTTATTTATGTATTTATTCTGAGTACGTATCACCTGAGACGAAGAGTCTTTTGAAGGAAACAAATACAATGAACTGAATCGTACAATCTGAAAATGCATAATCTCCTCATTGTAATTGTGTAGCATCACTCATTTGGTCATTGTTCGACACACCACACTTGTAAAATTGTAATATTTGCATCATTCACATATCACCAATGTAGCAGGTAGGTTCAGTAATGGGATACCTCGGGGGGAAAAGGGCTTATTAGATGGTGCTGCTATTGCAAGTACGTCACAGTTCTAAAACTGGGAGAATGGGAAGTTCTGTTTTTTGTTTGGAATCTCTTCCGAGTCATAACAGACACACGACTGAAAGCTAACCAATATATTCGATTGAACTTAGGGGGCATTCCGATAGGGAAGTAGTCAGAGCACTGCGCTGCAAACCTCCAGGGTTGAGGTACTACTCCAGCAGCTCATACCTGTGTTTGTGGGATGTGTTTCCCGAGGCAGGCGCCCCTCATCTTTATGTCCTGGGTTTGACCAGCTCCAAGGCTAAGATGTTCAACCCATGTTCCGCATAGTTTCAGAAACGGGAAATCTTGGTGATAAGGTTTCACTAGAGGGCACTGCTATGCAACTAGGTTATAGTTAGCCGATCTCCAGCAGGGATTTATGGGAAGTTTTGTTTTAAATTTTTGGTTTGTTACTAGTAATAACAGAAATTAATTTGGATCGGTCATATATATGTTACAGTTAATCAAGTAATATATATATTACCTGAAATTTCAGGCGATATTGTATATACTCACATATAAGTCGACCCAGCAGATAAGTTGAGGTCAATTTTTCACCCTGTAATTCTTTCCTCAGGCATATGCTGACGGTATATAAGTCCAGGTCAAGTATTGGCTGAAAATCCCTCAAAATCCGAATCATTGTCGTCATTCGTGAAAAAGCTGACCCTGTCGTTTCAAGCTCATGGTGTCAGCAAGTGTGTCGTAAATATATCAATACGTCTATCAATTTCTTCACCGGCAGCGACACGCACACGCACAAAGTGTTTTAAATTATTTGTTTTACATCAAGGTTGCAATGTGAACAGTGATTTCTATGTTATCGCTAATCATCTGGAGGTACCCGTAGTTAACAGCGCGTGGCTAACAAGCATTATTACATAAAGACTGGCATGTTTGTGAGATCCAAATAACAGTTTGGTGAAAATTAATTGTTATTTATTGAATAATAATGGATTAGTAGGCAGCGATGTGACGATTTTATTCCGACTCTGGCTCTTATTGGGTTGAATTCTATATTATAATAGTGTTGTGTGTCAAGGATGGCTGAAAACATCCTTCTTTCAGCTGGTAGTGAATATGACGCGTGTATAAGTCAACGTGCTTCTGGGAACCCCCTTTTCACTACCTAAAAAAATCGACTTATACGCGAGTATATATGGTATACGTATTACCTGATTATATAGATTAACTGTAACATATATACCACATAGTAACAAGGCTTGATATATGTTAATATGCGATAAGTCTGACTCTGTGTGTTATCCCACCTGTATCTGACACATGACTGCTACCCAAAGGCTAACAATGTTTATTTATTGTTGATAAACATCATGACTTCTATGTAATTTATGTCACCACCCTGATAACCAGTGGTGTGTGTGCATGCATGTATGTATATGTGTGTGTTGTGTGTGTGTGTGTGATATAAATTAATATTTTGTACCTGATCAAGAATCTTCATATAATCAGTGTATGATAAGTGTGCTTTTAAATCCTGTGTAAAGCCAGAAGAATGACATTGAAAAGTAGGATGAGGTATTATATGTTCGTAGGTGAACTGTGCTTAGGTAATTCCAAGACGGTTCTGTTTTTATGTCATCGGGCAGTAGTTAGGATTTTAGATCTATTGAGATTGGCATTTTAATTTATTGCACCCAGTGACCCCTGTGTACTTGCAATTATTTACAGCCTGTGTATCTATTCCCCCCACTGAAGCATTTCTGTTACTGCTATTTAAAAACAAACGTTTGAACACAATTTGCTGTATCTGTTTGATAACCCACTGGTAAACTTGTGGTTTACACTAATTGTGCACCAGTGGCATGCTCGTGTTACCTGTGTTGCAGTAAGTGGTGACATACCTGTGGTTCACGGTAAAGCTAGTATACCTGTTTGTTAGATATTACTGGCAAGACTTGTGATGTGTCTGTTATATTTCAGTGGTGTATGTTTGATGCAGTAGCATTTTTAAGCATCACTTTATATGAAGACATTGTGTTATTTGTAATAATTTGTGTCTGTCTGTCTGTCTGTCTCTGCCTAACCTGTTAGTCTCTCTCTCTCTCTCTCTCTCTCTCTCTCTCTCTCTTTGTAACCATATTAATAAATAAATTAAGCTTTAAAGCCACAAAAGCAAGAAAGATCTTTCATTGCTGTCTCCAGGTTTAACCAGATGGAATTCCTTTGTTTTCACTATCCCCTTCCTTATACATACATTATTACAGAACATACAGTATAGACCCGGTATAACACTGTTAATTAGATATACAACTGTGTACAGGTAGACAGCATTAATTGTTTGCGTTGTTAGCTTGGTGCCAAAATTAAGCATGGGTGATATTAATGGTTCCTGCCCAGTGATGACTTGATACATTAATACTAAATATACATACAATTAAAAAGCGCCATGTGTTGTTAAATCTGGACTTATACACTATCTGTATTACCAATTTAATATGATTTCTATTAATCACATTTCTTAATCGTATGGTATCGGAACTTAACAATTCTTAATTGTAATGTTTTAAAATTTGGCTATGTATAACAGGAGAATGGATTGTATTCTAAGTATTAACAATTCTCTGGCTAAATACATTTTGTCTCAAACTATGACTACGAGATGCAAATTGTTTTGGACCTTTTGCCTGCACCACCTGGTGTTCGATTTCCTGTCAAGATATCAGTCGAGATTTTAATTTATTTTATTTTATTGAGCCTTCAAAAGAAGAGTATATCAAATACACATGCACCGAATACATACTGTTCAACAATATAGTATCTGTATCAACCAATCAGCGCCACATATAAAAATGAACGGGAGGACTATAGGAGTAAAGACGTGTTATGTATAAAGATGAAGTATAACAAATCACAAATATATTGGGTAAAAATATTTGACAAATATGTTATGTAATTGTATTATATTGCCTCTACTCCTGTGGTATTCTGGGAGCAGCAGGGTTGACTGATTTAAAATATTAATTTAATTCACTTTGTCTCTGTAGCCATGTACGTTATGACTTCGTCAGATCCGAATGAAATGTAACAGAACTTGAAATGAAAGCTCCAGACCAAGGTGTGTAAAAGTTGGCTGAAACGTCGAATTGAATTAAACGATATCACTTCGATAAAGCTGTAATGGTTTGGTAAAACTAGGTCATCCTATTTAAATACTTCACGTGGAAATCACGAAGGACTTTTATTTCAAATTCTTCATTTCCACGCTGAAGAAATATAATTTAATCTCTGTGATTTGCAATAAGTCTGAAAAGTGAGTCATTAATTTCGTGGACTTGACTAAAGCCTTTGATAGACAACTATTGTTATTTATGACGTAGTACGGGTTTATCCGCCTAAGAGGCTAACATTATGATTATCATAACGGTCTAATAGTAACGCAACGAAAGATCGGCACAAGAATGTTAGTTAATAATTTTAGGGGGATGGTTTGGTGGGCATACTCTGATATTTTGGCTCAGAATATCGTATTCGGGACCAAATTAGTCCGGAATCTCCTCAAAGAAGCACATGCCTCGATTAAGGTATATTAAATAAAGTGTATATCTTCTTCAAGACCCCCCCCAACAAAAATATTAGGGGGATGTTTTGGTGGGCGTACTCTGATATTTTGGCTCAGAATATCGTATTCGGGACCAAATTAGTCCGGAATCTCCTTAAAGAAGCACATGCCTCGATTATGGTATATTAAATAAAGTGTATATCTTCTTCAAGACCTCACTCAACTGCATGACTTGTTAAGACTACAATACCTAGCGTTGAAATCTAATTGCAATTCAACCATAAATATATGCAAATATAATTATCCAGCATAAGTAACAATTGGTTTAAAAAAGATTTCATCTTTGGTACTGCAAAAAAATAAACGCAATAATCATAAAAATCAGATGAAACATATTAAAAATAAAATGCATGATTTTAATTTTTTTCATAGTGATTTAAATTATGATTTAAATCAATGCTTTAAATCGAACGATGTAAACCAAACAACTCCCATTTTCTCTGTATATGTTTATCCCTAGAGGCGTGATTTTGGGAAAGGGGAGTGCTAATTACCATCATATAAATATACGGACTAGGTATTATCCGATAAGTTCAAGTCAGTAATATTACTAAAAGGTTGTCTTCTCGGAAGTATAATGAGATGCACGTTTGTTCCTCCCTCCCACCACTCCCTCACCCCAACACGCCGATCAACCTCAATTCTACAATCATGTCGCCCTCATTTCTGCTAAACACGTCAACTCCTTGTCCTTTCTATGGCTTCTTCACGTGTCTCCTCATCGTAGTGGAAATACGGAACGGTTTGGCTCCGGACGATAATCCTCAACGAACGATATAAAATTGTTTAGTATAATCTAGTTATTGTTTAATATTTATTAGCCAAGGTATACGCCCTTTATTGACTCAGAGCATTTCATTCCCCGATAGCCACATTAGGTGCTGTGGTGGTGTTATAACACCACGGTCCCAGTGGTGGCTGCATTTTTTTGTGGGGACGGATCCGACCGTTGTCCCCGCCATTCATAGGATTTGTAGGATTGCTGAACCAATCAAACCCAGAAAGAAGCTGAAGTCAGCGGCTGTGCCGTGGAAATATTGTTATATATAGATTCCTATTGAACCACAGCAAGTCGCTGTTGACCGCAAACTGGGGTGTCAAATTATACCTTGTACATGTATTTGGGTATACTTGAACCACAGTAACGTGCCATTTATTGCGAGCCGAGGTGTCAAATGGGGCCATTTTGTATGCGTTTACTATCACTTCCCTGTGGGCGTGACACATTTGTTAGGTAAGAAGACCAGATTGTCTAAGCCCCACAGGCTAACGAGTAGCCGACTTATTATCAACATTTAGGACTCACCTATATATTGGTCTATGTATGGATAGATTTGTGGATTGGTAGGTTTACGTATTGTTTAGGTTCAATCGTGTTTAGGTTTGAGTATGCTTAGATTTTTGTATGTTTAAATTTATGTATGTGTAAAACGCACAGACGAACACGCACGCACACAAACACACACACAAGCACCCCATATATATATATATATATATATATATATATACATACACTAGAGTTTGAATTCTCTGTCCATATTATCTGTGCCAGTACCTTATTCCACACTGCTAAAACACACACAAACACATTAAACAGTATATATATATATATATATATATATATATATATATCAAATCCGATATTATATTAGTTCTTCAAATTAACCCCCTCCGGTCAAAGGTTAAACCAATTAGACACACACGGATTTTATAAATGTACGGAGAATGTACGTCTATGTTCGATTTGCGCCTATAACTGATATTCCAGCGGCAGAGTTCGTATTGGGGAAACTAATCCTTATATAACAAACACGTGTAAAAGTAAACTCTAAAGTTTCCGTCAGAGCGAGGAGATAAGACTATTAATGACAAACAAAAGCCGAAAAGATCTCCTGAAAGCTTCACCCGTCGTAACACAACCAGTCATGTCACCGTGACGTGGCTATAGTGACGCAGGAACAGACTGGACGATGCCATGACGTACATCGTCCCAGCCGCCGATCGTCACACCCAGTTCGTTAATTCCGACAGCATTTCGGGTGTTTACGTCTATAATCTGTTCGATCTCGACTAAGTCAAGCGATACAAGTAAATAACAACATTTCTAATAATCATCCCCCGCCCTGCGTCATCGGCGTTGTACGCAGGACGCAGATTATGCCCGGTCAAAGGACGAACGTTTTCCGGATCTGTTGTAATTGTCCTAATACGGATTCGTGTGTTTAACCCATATATCCATTCGCTGTTCTGGTCTCGCCGTATCTGGCCGGAGTTATTTCGACCGATTCACTTCCCACTCTCGCTAATTCCCGTCCCAGTCTCTTTATGGGCAGTTGAAATCTCCCAAATGTCAGCTCGTCTCCTGTATCGGAGTAAACCCGGATTTGGAGCCATCTCGTGGGCTAACGTCCGTCACCGCCCATGCATGCGCAATTGGCCTCGCGTCGGAGTTTGCGGGAGGAGGAGGAGGAGGCGGGGGTCTACATCGGCGTACATTTGTCCTTTCTAACGGCTGGGTAATGAGAACGGAGTTTTTACGTCAGCGGATACGTGTTGTCGTCTAGAAACTCTGACGTATGTCTATGTCGCTGCGGTACACCGAGGTCTATCATGGCCTACAGCCACTCAGTGCTAACCCCGAAATAGCGGCACGGGGTCGCCGAATGCACTTTAAAGCTCCCTCCTCTCTCTCT
Source organism: Paralvinella palmiformis (assembly GCA_025642065.1). Taxonomy (NCBI): domain Eukaryota; kingdom Metazoa; phylum Annelida; class Polychaeta; order Terebellida; family Alvinellidae; genus Paralvinella; species Paralvinella palmiformis. The sequence goes on from JAODUP010001063.1 coordinate 25,546, forward strand.
CTCTCTCTCTTATATATATATATATATATATATATATATGTTACAGTTAATTTGTATAACCAGGTAATATGTATATTACCTGAGATTTTCAGGTAATACGTGTATTAATAACTTCCTGTAGCTTACCAATTGTCATTCCATATTCCCTCTTGGCTCGAAGTATAATATGATGAATCTAGCTATATAGCTTAGGTGGCAGTAAAATCATCATCATCATCATCATCATCATCATCATCATCATCATCATCGTCGTCGTCGTCCTCCTCCTCCTCCTCATCATCATCACTATTATCACCAAGAAGAAGAAGAAGAACAACGACAACAACAACAACAATATAATCATCACCTTCTGTTATCAATCATTAGTCTGATGATCCAGTCTACATCTAATTTTCACATACTATCTTGGGCCTATCTGAAGGTTGTTTCGTCTTTCACTTCGCCTCACTACCTTTGGAGGTCGCTCGGCCCATTTAGCCTACCATGTGCACAAAAGTGGCCGTAAAACATCAATCATAATCATCTTCACATACTATCTCTTGCTCTTCGTTTAATGCATTCTCTGCAGCGAGCGCCTCTTTATAATACCGATAAGATGAAACTTTTCCCGGGAGACAGTTCGTGAATTAGTAGTTTCGGTTTCACTATTATGACCTGCAGCCTTCATATTTCTTTCTGCTAATTTATGCCACTTCAAGGCGTGATTGACATTACAACAGCTTCAGACCTTAAACTAATTCCAAGATAACTTACAACCTTCAGAAAGAATCATGATCTAATTTGGTACATCAGGTGTTTGTTAGTTTTGTTTCGGGATGGTCGTAAATATGATTTTTCTGTAAACCATGAATGATAATGTAAACAAACGGAAACGTGTTTACAGATAAATGGTCAGATTTGAATCGAGGTCGAAATTATTGGTATTAATCTCTGGGGTTGTTGTTGTTGTTGTTGTTGTTGCATGTATCGGTGAACCAGGAACGTTGGCTTCTGTTGAGGACACTCAAGTTGGACTGGTCAATGGGTCGAGGCTAGATTAATATGGACTAAAGGTGAGGTAACCTTAACAGAAACCTTGAGTGCTGAAGTCTGAGGTATTGGGACGAACGTCGTCGCACTCTAATACACCACAATACCATGTATTGATAGCTATTATAACTACATTTCTGGATAACCTCAACGTGTAGTCAACAAACGAACGAAATGAAGAAGAAGGCATAACATAATTAATAAAACCTTTCAAAGTTTCTCTTTGTCCTTACTCAACGTGTGAGAAATGTGCAAAGTTCGTGGCACAATGACGCAAACATTCGGAATAACATTAATAAAAAAATATCTCCCTCCAAAAAAAGAACACAACAATAATGGAAAACAAACAAACAAACAAACAAACAAACAAACAAACAAACAAACAAACAAACAAACAAACAAACAAACAAACAAACAAACAAACAAACAAACAAACAAACAAACAAACAAACAAACAAACAAACAAACAAACAAACAAACAAACAAACAAACAAACAAACAAACAAACAAACAAACAAACAAACAAACAAACAAACAAACAAACAAACAAACTAACTAACTAACTAACAAACAAACAAACAAAACAAAACAAACGCAAAAACAAATAGAAGCAGTAGTAATGCCAACAAGAACAAAGCCGGACTGAGTCCCTCAGATATACATAAATGGTAAAGAATGATCAATTACACGTTAGAGGTGGCCTCATTTATCGAAACAAATCGCCGAATAAAAGTTAATTTTGTGAGTAGAGAGTCATATTGATGTATTGTTAATTGGTTTGTGTATAACTGGGACGAATAATAAGATGGCCGCATTGATGACTTCCCAACAACCGACTATCTGAGACATTGTCTCGTTGTCTTGTTTGTCAATATTAGATCTCGGAGAACACCATTATCTCGAACCATCTGATTTATAGCAGACGA
>JAODUP010001063.1:37500-202500 GCA_025642065.1 Paralvinella palmiformis
ATTTCTGTACCTAATCTATACACAAACACTTCCCTGTGGGTGTGATGCATTTGCCACGGACGCAAAGCGAATTGCTCAGCAGCACAGGCTGATGAGTAGCCTCTCACCTCTCTCTGTCTATATATATATATATTATATATATATATATATATATATATATATATATATATATATATATATATATATATATATATATATATATATATATATATATATATAGACAGAGTACAATGATAGTGTAAAATTTTAATTTAGGTTGAAGTATGTATTGATTTATTGATGTATAATAATATACAGTATATATATATATATATATATATATATATATATATATATATATATATATATATAATATATATATATATATATACACGATATGTAATAACAATACTACTACTTCTACTATTACTACTACTATACTAATAAGAAGAATAACAAGAACAACAAGAAACCTATTTATAGAAATATTTTTGTATTTGCAAATTATAATATTTTTTATTTCTCCTGAATTCCAATAAGTCCTAAAGTCTTACGACTCTGTTGATAGTGTACAAATGTCTTCCATTTGTTGTTAATGTTTTAGTAATAACTGTTGGCTTTATATCACGTAGCTATATTTTGTGAATGTGTTTTTGTTTTGTCATCAGAGCAGTAGCGGCAGCACACATTAAGGAACGGGAACTCAGAAATCTGCCGTTCGAGTTTCGTTTAGTGTGATTTTTCCCCTCCAGTCAAAGCCTGTTCGGTTTATATTATTCGGTCTGATTGATTAATTTCGACATTTAGAGTCGTCTAGAGCCGGTTCCTACGGTAAATAGTTTGTCCGTCAGATGATCGATGCGGCATTGTATTGATGCAATGACGCAAAATATTAAAAAAGAAAGCTCGGCGAGGGGGAGGGGGGAGTTTTTAAGAGGGCCGTAATGACCAACCGGAACCGACTTCCGGTACATAGGCTATCCACATGACAACAGTAAACAACGTCATGGAAAGAAACGAAACGTTTATTTGCTGATGGAATTTGATGCCTAATATGTTAGACGAAAACAGTGTTCTTTAAAAGACTGACTAATCAATCTTTAGACTTAATGACGGACGGAGAGTCAGCCAGAGAGAGATAGATAGATAGATAGATAGATAGATAGATAGAGAGAGAGAGAGAAACCAACTCCCCTTCCTCCTGTCAAGTTCATGACAACACGCCTCATGTTGTTCAACTCACGTCACGCACTCGACCGTATCTTATTAAGCAAACGGAAAGCCATCCCCGCAGAGAACGTCCAATTACCGGATATAGCCTGTCAGCCAACCTAGACCAGATTCTACACGGGGATTGGCAGTTTAAGTGTCTAGCCATCGCCTCGTGACCTAGATACGTCCAGGTATTTCTCCGATGTATCAATATAACAAAGAAGAAGAACTTTCTAAAAAAGAGGCCACCCTTCTAAATTAAAGAACACATCACATACGTGAAGGTAGTTACGACTTGCCTCTTGTTCTCGTCGACCCTTCACAATAACCATAACATTATGTTAAATGTATTCCATAAGCGAAGTTTTAAAAATAACTCTTTTTGTTCCGTTTGATAGTTTCTGGTTTAGATTAAAATGGTGCGTTCTGAAGTTGGCACAAAGCTGGCAATCTTCCACGAATAGACTTTGCTGAGATGTATCTGTCTGTGGAGGTAGAAAGCTCACAATCTTCCACAAACAGACATTATTGCTCAGAGGTAGCTGTCTGTGGAGGTACAAAGATCACAATTTTCCACGAATAGACATTATTGCTGAGATGTACCTGTCTGTGGATGTACAAAGATCACAATCTTACACGAATAGACATTATTGCTGCGATGTACCTGTCTATTGGAGGTACAAAGATCACAATCTTCCACGAATAGACAATATTGCTGAGATGTACACTTGATCTGTCTGTGGAGGTACAAAGTTCACAATCGGTCACGAATAGACATTATTGTTGAGATGTATCTGTCTGTGAAGGTACAAACTCACAATCTTCCAGAAATAGACATTATTGCTGAGATGTACCTGTCCTTGGAGGTACAAAGCTCACAGTCGCCTAAGAATATACCTTATCTGTCAGTTGTATCTGTCTGTGGAGGTACAAGCTACCAGCAGATAATGCCTACCTCGACGGCCAGACCTAGATCGCTAAGATAGCGAAAATGCTAGATCACTTTGTTGTAAATCTCAAGATTGTGGGTTCGAATCTGACACGTGACAGTGTTTACTGGATGTCTCCGAACCGAGTCGACCATCGGTTACGCGTCGTAGGTGTAACCAGCGCCGAGGCTAAATTTATCACTGACTGACTGACTGACTGACTCACACACTCACTCACTCAGCCACCGACCGACCGACCACCCACTCACGTCTACTTATCAAATCGTTGATAGTTTTCATCAATTTAACAATTCATAAAAACAATAGAATTTCTTCTATCATAACTGATAATTATTGTATTTCGATGAGTATCAGCGCCACTCAAAAAAAACCCAACTAAAATGGATTCGGCGTCACGAGCAATTGACAGAGGTCAGTTCAAGGTCAGTGAATATGTTAGGACGGAGAAAACGAGTAAACCTTGTTTCTGCACAAATAAAGTGCTGTATTATCGCCACAAGGTATAATATTACATTAGCCATTTAACGATCCGGTGATCTAGCGGTTAAGCGCGTTGCACTCTGTGCCGAGGATCACAGATTCGATCCCATCAAGAGGTCGAACCGTTTCCGGGGATTACTTCCTCGGCTCACAACATCGTGGGTGGCTGACCACGTTAAATGGCGCTGCCGTCTCCACTGAATTAATTAATTGAAAAGGAGGATGTTAAAGACCCCCTGAGGACGTAATACACACTGGCAGTGACCACCCTCGGAGTATTTCGGCTCCCTCTTTCCGTATTGCTCCTCTGTGAGTGTTGGGGGGGGGGGGGTTCGATTTGACACACCAGTTGAACAATCTGTGTGGAAACAGACCTGTTTTGGGGACACATGGATACATCGTATGAAGAAGACAGGAGCCGATACTATCTCTACTGTAAGATGCTATAGATGACTTGGGCGTGACATCACACCGCTTCCGTAAATACGATGCGCGCGCATATTCCGTGGCAGAAAAATGTAAACAATCCAGAACCACTCAAAGGATCGCATCTCAATATGTTATTACCAATTAGATCTAGACTTTATATGGAAAAGATAATTTAGTTATTATCTTTTATATTGTGTAGATCTATTATACTATTCGTAAGTAATTCAGATTATATTAAGGGTTTGAGTGCCATTGAATTGGAAAGTTACAACGGAAAGTTGACTGTGTCTAACAATGCCAATTTTAATTTAATCGACGCTTATTCAATAACGGCTACAGAATGGATATATGATATCAAGAAACTACCTTATATTACTTAGCAATAGGTCACTACACATATCATTGACACCCTCAGAATATACCAAGTCCAAGGAGAATACGAAAGCTTACCAGTCACTAGAAGCCTATGACATATTTCAAGATAAACATGTCCGGATTGTTTTTTTCTCAGAATATGAATCCAATCCAACTACATATGTACCAATTCAATGGCTGGTCCATAAGGATTACAACATACATAGCAAGACATCAGAGATCACTATCTGTGTGATCATTATCAAATGTTTGTTTGTGATGAATGTTCCTGTGATTTGTTTTATTTATTCGTCTGCTCGGAATGATATGTATATTTAATGTACTATTGATCATGATGACACATTCTTACATGGTATCAAAGAGATATTCTATGCTAAATTTACTTCTGTAATTTTACCAAAAATTGTAAGTAGGCAGCATGACATGGCTATAGATAAAGAGAGATATCTTATGCATGTGTCAACATCCAGTGTTTGAGCCCATGATATATTGTTCTAAGTATGACTGTAAAGTTGAATTATATCACTACCCATATGTGAATATCACATGTAACCCCCCAAAATATAGACAAACACAAAAATAGTCCTGAACGAATATTGAATTAATAGATACAGATTATTGAATGTCATTCTTTATATTCTAATAATTTATATTATTATTACTTGTACTTCAAGTAATCTGTACCCTTAATTGAAATTACATCAAGTAATCTATAAACATGTGTATGTAATTATAATTTGTGTGATTTTATATTAACATAGCTGTCTAAGCTTCGAGCTGTGCTACATTAATTGTGTACATGTACTATCATGTACAGTCCAAATTATACATATACTTTGCACAGTATGAAATTTGAATTAGATCTTATTGCGTATAATACTTAGAATACATAGAGATATAACATAAATATTTTGCTCACTTCGTACTGTTATAATTCTAATTTAGTTTATTTATTGTTATGAACCGAGATATGGCTTGCGAGTAGCACTGATGTATGTTGAGGCTAGAGAACCAAAAGATGTGCTATTTGTAAATATTTATTTAGCCACAAACACAACTAAGCAAAACATAATACAAATGACATTTTTTTAATTTAGGGAACCGACCAGAAATGAGGAAACAGTCCACCATGCACATTAATTTTTTCAGTACAAAATAAATTTATCATTTTTTTGGTTTAAAAAAATTTCACACATCATTCATATTTGACAACAGCACAAAATAAACTATTCCTGAAGATAGATTTTTAATTTTATTAAATTTTGGGCCAATAAACTATACGTGTCTGTGTGGCAACGGAAGTTTGACCCCATATTTCACAATATAACGTCTATATAAACATGGGAAACTTTAATTTTTCTAACAAACCCCCAAACACCCCAAACTGCATTTTAATTTTAAATGTCAAAATGAAATGGACATATGCAATATTTAGAAATTCAGTCAAATTACCGATTTCCCCCTGCAGTCCCTTTAAACACAAATTTTTTGAAAATTCTTTTTTGGTTCTAAGACATACAGGCATATGATTTCTAATGCTATTTCTATCTGGCCATCCAATCAAAGCCCTCACATATTTGGACAAGACAGGTAGCCATAATCTATAAACATTAGATACAATAGTTAATTCAAGACCTAATCTATTAGCAAAGTCTTCCTGTAAAAGACCAAGTCTCAGCTTCATACAAACAAGCAGTGTGTGGTCTTCCACAGAAAGACACGCATGACACACCTTAACTTTATCTCAGCTTCATAAGACTAGCAGTAAATGGTCCTCTACAGAAATATATGCATGACACATCTTAACTTTATCTCTCACTATATCTACCACCCACAAACTTTTGACTTCCTTGTTAGTGTGTCGTTTTCTGCTCCAAGTCGATAAACCAATAACAGTACTTTGACTGGCATTAGATCTACCTTGTATTATACATAGCTTCTGTTTTCCAAGCCAGCTTCCCTTTAATTCTATGACCTGGATATGATATTTGAAAATAGAGGAAACAAGGTCCACATCATTCAGCATGTCAGATTGTTTACCTATAAAATAAATTATACACATTTTATTGTAGTTTACAAAATAATATGGGTCTAGTTTGCACATCATTCATTATTTGATCAACAGACACAATATAGTATTATAGAAGATAGATTTACTCATGAGTTATGGATCCATATAATGTTAGGCTCTACCCTAGTCACCAGACTATAGCGTCAGTCTGTGTGGCAACGCGAAGACTTTAGACTATATTACACAATATAACGTCTATATAAACATGAAGCGTAATTAAATTTTGCATAACATTACCCAAATTACCGCTCAAAGTGCATTTTAATTTAAATGTAAAACAAACCTGAAATAAAGTGATCACTGCAAATAGTTTGCCGAGAAATTCTGTCAAATGTCCATTCCGGCTTGTCCCAGTTTGCTCGTCAGATGGCCTTAATCCACAACGCACGTTTATTTGCCTCAAAAGGGTTCTTTTCTTAGGTATGCTATAAAATGACAATGCACTTTCCTTTGTTGATCTATTTGTGCAATCTACTGTCAATGAGACATTGTTGCTCATTGCCAAACAACCTACTTGACGTCGGAATGTCTCTTCGTTATAAATGAAAACAATAGCTGCGCATCTGTCTTTCTGTCAGGGAGTATGCGCGCGCATCGACTTGACCTACTTTAAATCAAAACATTCTGAAGTCATCTATACAATCAGCAGTTATCAGGAATCCGTTGGATCGGTAGTTGGTCATCTCGAGAACAAATGGGACGCGAAATTAATATTTTAATGTTTTAGTGTTTACATTGTGTTTTTTCTCTCCACATCTTACTGACGCCATCGGTCACAGCTTCTGGGATCTAAGTTCAAATTTCCGCTACTTACGTACGTACGTCTGGGGGGGGGGGGGTCATCTTTCATTTCCCATCGGCTTCGAACAATCTTTGGCCGATTTAGCTTACCGTTGTAAGGGCGAGTGGCCGTTAAAACAACGACATTACATTACATTTGGGATAACGTGAGACCACCTGGAGAAGGAAACTTGATCCGTAATTGCCCGGTTTATATCGGCCGACATCGGTAGGCGAGGAACGACTCGATTCCCACAGGAGTATACAGCACCGGCGACCTTGGCGTGAGAAGTCGTCGTCGGGACAAAGTAATCATTTCTCTTCTGCTGGATAGTAATCCGAATTTGAGTGGACCGAAGCATCCGAAGGCCAAGAAAAGCGGCCTTCGGCAGCTTATACCGGCAGTAGTTGGACTCGACCTCTTTGCTTCGGGTTAAGTAACGAAACGTCCGACTCGTCTAGCCCCCTATCGCCTGCGCCCTGCCGACATCACCGGTCGAGCGAAGAACGATCGATGAGTTTTTAGCTACAATGACAACATTAGACCTCCTCAAAGTATATTTATCTTAAGCCGGTTTCAGGAATGACCAACGACCTTGATACTGCTCCGGGGATGTAATCCGGAGCTACTTATTTAGTCTGCCTCCAGAACGTGTTTTAGCGAACTCGGATTCCGTAGTATAGTCACCTTCCTCTCCCGGCTTCTGGATTCGTCGGAACGAGGCGGTACTCCCATGGGATTTTATGAGAGGTCGTTCGACGGCGTATGAAGCAAATCCAGAACTAGATTCCTTCGGATTGCGGCCCATCTTTGAGATTTAGACTTTTGAGACTTGGCCGGACAGCTACCGGACAGTAAGGCCTTAATTTCGTGCCCTTAACAACAAGGTCACGTGCTTTCTCTCTCTCTCTCCGGGGACACGTTCAGGCCTCAATCTGGTCATTAGTGCGTCGAGAAGAAGCCGTTCTAATCACCGGAAGTGGTCACTTTAAAGAACAGAGCGTCCCTGACGACTAAAAAACCCAACAACCCCGGTCCTGGTGAGCTCTTAAATTATCCATGAAGGACTCCGCCGACGAGTAAGAAGTGGCTAATGGCTGGCTACGTCGAGGACAAGCGCACCGTGATCGAAAATTAGTTATTAATTAAGCGAATTTTTGGGTTGTAAGTACAGTAACTATCGGAATCGGTTCGATTCGTGAACAATGAATTTCTATTAAAGGGCCAGCAGCAAGGCTTCCTTCTATCTGTAGCCAGAGATTTTAAAGCCAGCAGATCCATATCCGGTAGACGGAAAAACTGTCGATAGACGAAGTACGCTAAGTGGTCCGTAAACGGTAGTGTTGTTCCTTGGGGTGTTTCACGCTTGACTTCGTTTCGTTACATTCGGGGATCGCTCGGCCCATTTAGCCTACCATGTGCACAAAGGTGGCCGTAAACCATCAAACATAATCATCATCATTTGTACCAATATTGTGTACGTCCTATTACAAGGTAGCGTGAACATTTCTGTAATATCCCTTTAGTTTGCATCACACACACAACAAACAAACAAACAAACAAAAAAAACAAACAAACAAACATTATCTTGGATAGGTTTTCCTTCGGCTATCTTCTTTGTTTTGCTCTGATTGGATATATTAGTAGCGCGAATAGAAAAAGCGATGAAGCAGCTCAAATGCCATTCCGTCTTATTCCTGGTCGCGCGAGATGAAAAATTGCCCCGGGATAGAAAATCCAACACAATCTGCTTAATCACTCCAACGAGGAGCGAATAAGAAAGTTCATCGTCCGAAAGACCCGCTCAATAAAACAGCTCGGAATAAATAAATAGCCTCTTTTAGAACAATGGTTCGTTATTTCACTCACGCGGTATGGAGTAGCTTTTAAATCAGAATGGTCGCGGTTATTCCATTATGATGAGGATTTGCTTTGCTGTTCTCAACTTTTATCGGAATCTCGTATCACGAGAGCTTCGTAATGCATCGGGAATTGGCTTGATTTTCATTAATTAATAATACATGATTTCCTTCATGCCTACACGGATCCCTTCATTCGTTCATGCGTCTATTCATTTATTCATTCATTTAAATTAATTAAGTAATTCATACACGAATTCATTCATTCATTCATTCATTCATTCACTCATTCAACATTTTTGGTCGTTCATCGGGTAAGATGAGTGACACCGTAGGTCAGTGTTAGCGGCAAATCGGGATTATCTGGATTCGAAGAGCGATTCTCCGGGTTTCTAATCCATCACTTCACTAATTAACCATTATGTCTCATAATATCCGACAGTAGTTATTGTTTTCGTTGTTGACCGATGAAAAGTCCTTTACTGACAAGGTTAATATAGAAGGAAGACATCTTGGGTGTATAATTGATGGTTTGTCGGTCGGTCGTCCATTTTAGAACGATGATGAACCCGACACGGGTTCGATTAATATTGGATTCGTATTCAGTTTTGCGTCCAAGTTCATATCCGATCATGTCTCAGCATGAAAAGTCGCCAGTCTGGATTCAGTCCCCTGAAGAAACGTCCAGAGTTTGAATTCACGGTTCGAGATTCTCTGCGCCTGTGCCTTATTATACACAGCTAAAACACACACACACACACACACACACACACACACACACACACACACACACACACACACACACACACACACACACACACACACACACACACACACACACATGTGCATCATTATTATGCTGCGGTTGAGAAAGTTCCGTTTTCTATGCGTGGAGATTATATTTCCCTGCATTCAAGAAAAGTTGATCTAGAGCTGTATATTCCGTGCACTATTTGCGTCTTTGGAGGCACGCCGTTTAAGTGTTTGGCCTGGTTATCCAGCATTTAAATGACTGTAGCAGACACAGTACGCTCTTAAAGCATGTACTCCTGACTCAGGAATAGAAACATTGCATTGCATCTCGAGCGGTGGCATTGGAGACAGCTCGTGTGGTTGGTGTGTTTTATATAACAAGTTTACTTGTATATATAATTCACCTTAGTTGTTTGTGGGAATAGAATTATCTTTCCTTGGTCCAGTTATGTCCAGTCTGTACTATGACATTCAAGGCTAACCCTATATTATAATGATAGTTTGTATAGCAGGCCTGATTTGAAAATGTTAATATATAGAACGGCAATTCCGCCATAACGGTCTGCTAAAGAGCCGATGTAAATTGTTATAATAGTGACGAGTAGGTCATAGTATTTATTGGATTTGTATGTTTATGAGGTATTTGACCCTCCAGCAAATATCACAAGGCATATTATGCTGCGGTTGAGAAAGTTTCGTTTTCTATGCGTGGAGACCATATTTCCCGGTCTCCTGCATTCAAGAAAAGTTGATCTAGAGCTGTATAATCCATGTCACTATTTACGTCTTTGGAGGCACGCCGTTTGTGTTTGGTTTGGTTATCCAGCATTTAAATGACTGTAGCAGGCACTCCTGACTCAGGAATAGAAATACTGCATCGCATCTCGAGCGGTGGCATTGGACACGGCTCGCGCGGTTGGTGTGTTTTATATAACAAGTTTACTTGTATATAAAATTCACCTTAGTTATATGTGGGAATAGAATTATCTTTCCTATGTCCAGTTATGTCCAGTTTGTACTATGACATTCAAGATTAGCTCTTATCTGCTTGTCATAAATAACATTTAAGAACTACAATAGTTAGAATAGCATAAATTAGGTCAGGTTTAAAAAATAATTCAAACAGTACGGAAGCTATGACCCGCTAATACGGTCTGCTTCAGCGCTGATGTCAGTCTTTTAATAGCAATTAAGCTAAATAGTTTGACACAGATGACGAGCTACGTCGTTCGGGATATATATATATTCTTTGTCGAATCATCAGCTGCCCTTATCCCGTATTTAATGAGAATAAAACGGCTAAAACATCAAGGTTACTCGGTGCGTGCTGATCAGATATTTTAAGGGTGCCCCTGTGGTAGCGCGTGGACCAGAGATCACTACCACCTGAGTTCGAATCTCGGCGTTGGCATATCTGAAGGGTATCCCATATTTGACTTCGCTTCATTAGCTTTGGGGGTTACTCGGCCCATTTAGCTTATCATGTGCACAAAAGTGGCAGTAAAACATCAATCAATCATCATCATCATCATCATCATCATCTGACCAGATATTTAAAAAGGCGACTAAATCTACGATAACGAGGCAGAGCGCAATCACACCGAATATTAAAAACTTTTAGAATAAAAATCGTTAACAAATAACATGAACGAATAAATGATATTCATAGAGACTGATATGCAGGTATAACTCGTCTGAATATTATCCTAAAGAGTACGTTTATCGTGATATGGACGACTTTTAATAGTAGATCTCCGTTACAGGGTTCCCATCGCCGATTCACCGAATAGAGCGCCGCCAGATGTCGCATTATCTACGACTACTCTCTTCTTAGATATTGTTCCGGCTTCTTTAAATTTAAATGCCGTTTTTTTTTCTTCTTCCTCGAACGACTTCGTATTACTGTAATACTATTTGGCTACTTTCTGTCGGCTGTTTGAAAACACGCAACAGCGACATCTATCGATTACAGGCGGCAAGGCGAACATCGCCTTAGCCGCATTTCGACATCGTTTATTTTCGTGGCCAATCTCTAGACAATAACGTTGATATTTTGGACACTGATGGTGAATCGGGTATTCAGTCCGATTAGTTTTATTTTGTTGAGCTAGAGGTCGCTGTCACTAGTCTGAGCCGGATGGATGACGTCGCCAATGTTTTATAATCAGTGTAATTAGACGGGAAGGTTTTGTTCATCTCCAGATGGTGCTGCCACCAAGGGGTAATTAACGTTGCATTGGGTTCTTTGAAATAGCATTGGATATGTGTCACATATGGTGCAGCACATTGGTCGATTAAAGATGTCTGACCACTGACCTGAAAGAAAACTAGACTATGCACGCTCGCTGATTTGATGGCAAACAGGTCCCAACTTCCGGTGGGGACAAAAAGGAAAGCAGACTGCTAAAATCAGGTTTATAAACATGGTGAATTCTTGTTGTGTCGTTGGTTGCATAAGCCGTGTAAGTAATACAAAGGAGTATCTTTTCATCGGTAAGGAACATATTTACAATAGCTGTTAAAGGCTTTTATTGAGGGAAATTAAGCATAACTACTATTATATTAAGCCTATTCGACAATCCCCGGTGCGTCTCTGGCGTTTGATCCCAACTAGACTAGATCTACGGACTTACATAAAACGACCTTTACATATTTTAGGGCATATACTAGAACAGGAGTAATATACATTCTCTGCACATACAAAATTATAAAGCACACATCACAATAAATGTCCGTATTTATAGATTCAAAACTCGAAGCGCAGCTGCTTCTATGTTGCTTTTTGCCCCGACGGAAGTCATCCCTCTTTCGTCATGGCGGCCCAATCAAACACCACTGAGTGCTCGGTCTAGTTTTCTTTCGGGTCAATGTGTGTGACCCATAAAAAACGTGTTTAGTTATCGTGTCAGAAATATAAGGGTATAATAGGACATCTTGAGGTAGAAGAATGCATCAGATTTAAATATATGATTCGGAACATTAACTTGTAGCCAAATTTCATCATACTCAACTGCAAAGTCAGAGTCTGTCAGTTCACACCGACTTTGGTTTCACAACAGTTGACTGACCATAGGATCTGTTAACGTGACTCTTGGCGGTGGGGGTTGGGGGGTTGGACACCAATCTGTTGCGACTAGACACTTGGAACAGCATCCATTTTTTTCATAAACAGCAGGTAAATTTCGCACTTTGGAAACAATAATTGTTATGAATTTCTCCTTTTAAAATGGTTGTTAGAAACCTATGTAGTTTACGAGTGTTTATCAAATTTTCCTTCTGGTCTGGTTCTCGGATAGAGGCTTAATTCGTAACCGCTGACTTTCCAACTTCACGGCGGACGTGTAATAGTTACGGGTAATTCCTTGTCTACTGGATCAGTCTTTGTAGGATATCTCCACGGACTGACTGGTTGCGCAGTTGCTCACAAATCTCTAACAGCTGAGTTCAAATCCCCACCCGGAAACGTTTGAAGGGTGTTTCATGTTTCACTTTCCCTCCTGAATTTTCAAGAATTCTCGGCTCAACGAGTCTGCCATGTGCACATAAGTCGAGGTGAACAGCGACCTTTTCAAGGGTCTTTTAAGGCTATAAAAGATGACTTGTAACATGATTTTAATTCTGATCCATCTAAACAAACACCGCACTGCATCAAAAACAACAACAATAACAACAACAAAACACAACAATAAACAAATACATTATTTTTATTATTGCTTTTTCTGACGTCACATACTCAGCGTCCTAGCCTTTGACCGATCTTTCGCGTCAATTGACCAACTACAAGAGCCCAAACTGACAAATGGTGCTACCTATTCGTGCTAAAATGTTGAACTTTCAACTGATATCGTAGAATGTTTACCATTCACATCACACACCTGCTATACAATTGGAAAAACAAACTGTTAAACATCCTCTGAGGGCCTAAAACATTCTGGCAGTGGGAACCAGGGAAAGGTCTTTATTCGAGTTAATTTCATAAGTTCAATTGCCCGGGTAAGAGTACTGATGTCAAAATATTTGTTATCTTGAGTAGTGTGGCCACGTGACAAACATGTTTTATCTGTGATAAAACTGGCCGATGATAAGAATCGATTTCCGGTCAAATACGGGGTTTTAGGGCTTTGATCTGCGATGATCTTATGACACCGAAACCTAATATTGGCTAGATAATATGATATTTCGGCAAAACATATCTATCTATCTATCTGTCTGTCTATCTGTCTGTCTATTAGAGTCACGCACGAGCACGCACATACACATGTAAACACATCCACAAAACATCATGCCACCATCACCATTGTTTTTGCTCGGTCGAACACAAACAATAGGACGCATTCACTCAGCTGAAGTAATTCTAGTGGCTGCTGTCCAAGGGTCGATAAAATGTGTATTCAGCAACCGAAATGAGCAGTCGTGTTCTCTAGCATTAACGTTTTAACGTTGGCTTCGGTCACTTCTTACCACCCGCAGAGGCAGAGGGCGGGGGTCGGCTCCGGCCTTATACTAGTAATACATCCCAGTGGGGATCCCTTTTATTCAATTGATTTACTACGCATTCGATGAAATGAAGACGGATAAATGGATTTGTTAGTGATCGTATGGATTATGCCTGAAATGGGTCTGGGCATATACGGAATATTGTGATTTAACTAAGTATTTTGCTACATTTAACATAGCGAGTCTATATTTGAACGAATTAACGCTCCGAGCGGCTAATTCGTCCTTAAAGCATAGAAATAGATGTTTTGTTCCCTTCCTGTCGATTAATATTGGTTTTACATCAGCATTCTGCGTAATATCTTCACACGTGCAAGTTAGTTTTAAGAGGAAATGTCTCATTCTATATGGCAAAATCATGGAAGGTAACAGTCCAGAACGTTGTCGGTAGACTGTTAGGTTAGGATTGTGTTGGTCTTGCGTGCTATCGGTGCTGACCACGCTCGGGATATTTGAGTATGGGCACAACATTCCACAGATCCAGGTGATACGGTAAACGGACGTTTTGGGTACGGACGTTTCGGCCACGGCATGCACCCTCGAACGTTTTGGCCACGGACGTTTTCAAGGTGGGCGTTTTAGCCATATTGTATAAGAAACCTTCCCGCCCCCCACAAACTAATTCGGTTTGATTTACGTGGTTTATTGATAAAGAAGGTTATGCCCAAAACCGCGTTTCAACTGCCTCTTCAAAGAAAGTTTTAGAGAGCAAATCACTTTGCATTCTAGTTTGAGTTTCTCATTTAGTGACATACTTTTGATGCCACTTAATATTTTTATAAATAATTAAAGTAACCCAGGGTGGCTTCTAAATTAAATGTATAAACAACGGGTCTATAAGATAATGCTCTACATTGATGAACCGAATCAAAACAAATAGGAACGCTCAGACGAGAATAAAACGTGAGACACGGACATAAACAAAACCGAAATTGCCCCCCCCCACCAGCGTCGTCATTATTTCTTAATATCAGAACTGTCATAACTGAAGACACCCAGCGTTGTTCATCTCGTGAAATAAAACTTTAATCACGGACGTATCTCCTAAAACCAGACCGGAAGCCGGCTAGGCTATGTGACGGATGAAATTATTCGATGGAAATCAAATCATTTAAATATTTAATTTAAATCGTCATTTAAATCAGTATAATCTTTTTTTTAGAAATCAATAGTTTTACTTTTTTAAATCTTGATTTTATTCATGATATTTTAAAGTTGGTTATGATTTAATATACAATAATTCGATTGACATTTTCAAGTTGATTGCGATACACTTCTAAATTTAGTTTTTGCTAACTGACTCTGACGCTGGTCATAATCACTTGTAACATAAACAATATTTAGCGATTCGGAGATTTCACACCCAAGGGTTCAAACCAATGACAATACAGCCCCACACTATAAAGATATATAGCATGTATATTGGGCCTTCGTAACCACAGCCTATCCAATAAGAAGGTAACACCCCCACCCCGGATTCATTTGTATAATCGGTTGTAGGACGTTTCGGCCACGAACGTTTCGGCGACGGACGTTTCGGCCACGGCCATACAGCCCTGGACGTTTTGGGCACGGAAAATATTCGGGGTGGACGTTTTGGCTGTATCATATAAATTGTAAATATACATGATGTGAGTTAATGTGATATTTGTAAGTGTAAATTGTAAATACTGATCATTTAAAACTATTTATCAGTTTTAATGATGTAAAATAGGCCGACAGTTAATTTAAAAGCACTTCGGGTTAGTTTAATAACAACTTTTAAAAATCAGTTCTTTGTAAATTTAAGTGGCGTCAATAATGTGTCACTAAATGAGAAACTCAAACTCAGGAATACAAAGGAATTTGCTTTTTAAAAATTTCTTTCAAGAGACAATTGGACGGTAAATGATAATTGCAGCTAGAGTATTTCTTTGCTCAAACAATAGGGACAAAACGTCTAACAAAACGGAGATGAGTCGTCATCACCAACACAATGGGCTGACAGGTGAAGTGACATATTGTAGTCGTTGGGTTGCGGCACCGGAGCTTTATACACCTGACTTGGAGGTCCGTGATATCATGGCTGAGCTCCGGCGGCCTAGCGGTTAAGTACCCGGCACGACATCGTTAAATGGCGCCGCCGTCTCCACTGAATTGATTAAAAATAATGGGGGGGGGGGGTTCCCTGAGGACGTAAAACACTCCAGCAGTGACGACCCTCGGGGTATTTCGGCTCCGTCTTTCCGTACAGCTCCTCTGCGAGTGGTGGGGGAGGAGCTATGAACAATCACTCCAACATAGAAGCTCTGCTGAATAAGGGACAGCCGGGATTCTCCCGGAAATACAAGCAAGCAAGGAAGCGAGTGTTAACATGGGAACTTTATTCGACACGAAAAATACATGCTGCAGAACTATCTATGTCTTACATTACTTGTTCTGAATAGTAACTGGCTGTTATTATTATTATTATTATTATTATTATTATTATTATTATTATTATTATTATTATATGTTGTGATATTGGACACATTACTTAACGGTTGCTTTGAACTTGTAGATATCTTTTGCTCATATTACATTTATGAATATTACACTGGATCAATGGCAGACCAAAAGAAAGAAACCCACTGGCGTATTATGGGAAGAAGGTAGTATTTACCTTGCCAAGGGCAAACAATGTGACAAAGACGTGCACGGACTTGTTTTACGCACGAAGCAGTCAGTATCAAAGCGTCTGCTCAGTGGAGATGGGGTCATCGAACCTGACAGTATATAGAAAGATGCTAGTATTCCACATTTGGATTCGTTCATTCCAAGCTTCGCTTAGGAATGTAAAAAACCCCAGGCAAGATGGTCTTTATAGATAAACCACTGAATACGAAACTAAAAAGTTAGATTTATCATATATATATATATATATATATATATATATATATATTATTATGTAGAGCTAGATAATTACATTCTCATAAAGGTCAAGGATGTTTAATATTGTATGGCTGCATAACACAAAAACATACATTTTGAGTGACATTTTGAACATAAAATGATTTAAATTAAAATAATTTCGACTTAAATTAAAATAAATTAGGATTTTGGTTAATTTCTAAAATCATGATTTTTATCACCTTACGTTACAGAAGATTAGTAAAAAACAAGTCTATTTTGTGTGTCAAGATTTTTCGCATTGATGACTGACGTTGACACAATTTGTAAAGAAGGGGATTCCCCTTTTATTGTGTGCAGCATCTGTCCTTTTTGGCTTCGTGTTAACATTGATGAAAAGGCACTGGCACAGATAATTCTAAACTACGACTATATCATCTGGACGATTTATCGGGTTATTTATTTCGGAATATTGTCTTCCCAGTAAAATAAATTGGGGGTAAATTAGATTTTAACTGGACTAAGGACTAGGATGGTCCATGAATTTATCAAGCAAATTCCGTCCCACTCATCGAGAAACGGTCACGTAATGCAGTTGTTATGGTACTGCGTTGCCTACCACCAGGTTGTGGGCTCGAATCCTACTATGTTCCCTGTTAGTGGAATGTTTCATCCACCAATAGAAGGCTTCAGCGTGATCGTCTTATTTCCCTATGAGGTAGCCCATTTCTGATGATAACAGTTTAAAGGCTAAATAATAATTTCTGTTATTGGTGGAGATAGAAGACAGTATTGCTGAGTTGAACACCTTTATAAAGGTGCGCGCGCATATAAACTTGCGCAGCACGATAATAGTATTCGCGCCATGTCAGAATGAAGTCTAAATTTATTTAGTCGTTCTCTACTGACTGTTTAATCCGAAATGGATTCGAATTAAAAACAGCTAATCTATAGACGGGGTTAGAAGAACCGGTCACGTGGTGTCCTGCTAATGCGCGATTCACACTCGCTCGCCAGATGTCGCTAGTCGACGCGTATGCGCGTTACACAAACTGTGTCTTCACTAGTGTTCGCTCACCGATTTGTGGATCAGCGAACTGCGTCTGTGGAGCGGTGACGACGTCATCGAGCCTGTCGACGAGAGGAACCTTCCCGTGCGATGACCGCATATATCGACCACGCAGCGCTTGCTGGCCTCCCGGAACTTGGTCGACATCATGTTGTAGAGGATCGGATTTCCGGCGCTGTTCGTGTAGAACAGGATCCGGGAGAAGTGGATCAGGAATAGGATGGCCTCCATGCCGACGCGCGCCTTCGCCGATCTGGAGCTGTAGACGATCCAGAGCGTGAGGATCCGGAACGGGAGCAGGCACGAGAACGAGAAAACGATGACCGCTATGAGCATGTGGATCACCTGGCGGCGCGACGTCACGGCACGGGACGGCCGAACGGACGCCTTCCTCGAGCCGACGCAACCTGATCCGCGCTCCCACTTCCGGTTGGAGTCCGTTTCGGATTTCGCCGACGAATAGGAGAAGCGGTCGACGCGCGACACGCTCCGCCTGCTGAGCAACAACTCCCGACAGATGCACCTGTAGAGGACGACCAACATGACGAACGGGACGACGACGAACACGACGAAAATGGCCCAATTGTAGACGTGCTTCCAGGCGGTGTTGATCAGGCTGCGGCAGACCATCTTCACCGTCTGGTCGTGGAATACGGAGAGCTCTGTGTAGGAGATGGCGAAGAAGGGGGCAGCCGACACCGTGCTGAACGACCACACTCCTAGCAGGATCTTCACCGCCCGGCTCTTGGTGCACGTGTATAGTACCTCCAGTGGGCGACAGATGGCGTAATAGCGCTCGAAGCTGATCGCCAATATGGTCATCATGGAGGCGTTGGTGACGGTAATCTCAAGAAAACAGGCGAATTTACCTAGAAATAGGCCATAGAAATTATATATATATATATATATATATATATATATATATATATATATATATATATAATTATACGTATGATTAGCAGAATTGTAAGCAAATGGAAAATATATCGGGCTATTTTATCACTAAACTCATACACAACAGAAGTACGGGTAACTTATAAGAACAAAATGGGGTTAATAAAACGATGTGATTGGAATGATCTAAACGAATCCACTACTATCACTGTAAAACAAGGCTCTATGCTGTACACTACGGTCAGGAATTGATCGACCGTATGGATAAATAACAATATAGCTTAATAGAGAAAGGGGGAGAATAATAATAGGAGCATAAATCAAACAGAAAGTCTGATCAACATTTATAGTAGCGATATAACACCACTCCATCCCATAGCAACAACCGGTTTCGACTTATTCAAGTCTTGGTTAGGTTGCACAAATGTGCACACACACGCACACGCACAAGCACACACGCACGCACGTGTCAGACCACTCTCCGTACTGTTGATATAGAGATGAGATTTATTTAGCTATTCGAGCCCTTTGAACTACAGGATGTAAACTATGTTGTCAAAGTAGTTATATTGTATGTTTAGTAACTTATCTTTGAACCACACGAACGTCTTGTGGTGTCAAATAGTACATTTTGTATGTGCTCCCCTTTTCTGTACGTAGTCTATCTACAACTTCCGTGGTCTAGCGGAAGCGTGTTGGACCACATATCACTACCATCCGTGTTCGAATATCGGTATGGGCATATCTGAAGGCTGGTTCATCTTTCGCGTCGCCTCATTACTTTTGGAGGTCGCTCGGCTCATTTAGTCTATCTTATGCACAAAAGTGGCCGTAAAACATCAACCAAGATCATCTCTAACCAGCTTTAATAATAATAGTAATAATAATAATAATAATATTATTACTGTTGCTGTTTTACGGCCACTTTTGTCCACACGGTAGGCTAAATGGGCCGAGCGACATCCAAAGGTAATGAGGCGAGGTAAAAGATGAAACACCTTTCAGATACAGTCCGGCCGGGATATTATTACTTTGGAGCATCAATTGCAATATGACCGTTTTCTATATTTCTAACTGCGTAATATGACTTGTTAATGTGGCCGGAGAAATGTGAACCTCACACGGCAAAGAACGCCGTTAATTGACGTATTGAGATCATCCAAGTTTGATTGGTCATGGCGATAATACCCTACTGATAACCGTATTATCGCTCACAGGATGGCCACTTATTTATGTTGAAAGTCATGTTCAAAGGCCGGCTTAATTAGCCTTATCCAGTATACAATATCTATTGTTGTATTATATGCTAAGCGCACATTTATATATATATATACGAGAGGCGAGCACAAACGGGACGATATTAAATGATCTATCACCAGACTAATGAGGAATATTTTGTGAGTGCCTCGTTGAAAAAGAAAACTGACCAATCAAATATAACCATTTAATTACCAAACGAGACGACATCACGCCATATAAAATCTTCTAGGAACCTCATCCCGGGTTGACCTTTAACGATCGGAGATATTTATTGATGTTCGCAAAATTATTTGCATTCATAACTTTGCAGACATAATCGGATGCTGCGTCGGCTCTCACGTTTATATCTTGGAATGGTTAGAAAACTATGACTACTACTACTACTGGTACTACTACTACTACTGCTACTGCTACTACTACTTCTGATGATGATGATGATGCTGATGATAATAATAATAATAAAACTTACTCATTAATAAACTTACTCACCGACTGGCTGACATCATTAATTAAAAGACGACCAAGAATGATCTTAGTGTTTTCATATTTTTCTCATTAATATTGTTATACAGTTGGATGAAAGTCTGGGAACAAACATATATGTGATTACATGATGAAGAAAATGCATAATCCATTAAGTAATGCAGATTAATTGGTGAATAGGTGCACTTAATCGCATATAGACCTAGTTTGTACCTTCCCTTCCAACACCGAGCTTAGCTCATTACATCTGAGTGTAAACTCACTGGTATAAAACTCAATTGATAATCCGTTTATTGTATATGTAAAGTTCTCTACAATATCACTAAAACGCTAAAATAGTTCACACTAAAACGCTAAAATAGTTCGCACTAAAACGCTTAAATAGTTCAGGACATGATGGAATAACTTCATAATTAATTAAGGATATTAAACATGAAATATGTTCTCCACCAACAATACTGATAAACAAATCCCTCGGCGCTGGTATAGTTCCTGATTTATTAAAAAGGGCAAAAGTTATACCAAGTTATAAAGTTAAGGATAAAGAGCAATTAAATAACTGAATACGAATATTTCTACTTCCCACGATCTCCAAAATACTAGAAAAAACATCCATAGACGACTTTACAGTTTCTTACTCTGTCACTGAGTTTTCTACTAAAGTCAATACGAGTTTAGACCAATGGATTCGACTACTCTTGTCACAGCTGTAGTGTATTTATGCTGGTATTTTGTGTCAAATTCCCCTCTCCTGCTGAATTACAGGGCCCCTGTCACTCATCACTAATTACAACAGAGGTGTCACAGGTTGACAGCTCTAGTGGCTATGTGACACATCGGCAAGTACATAACTATGTACATATGTGTTTAAATATATATTATGGTATTATGTAAATGCTTGCTGAATAAAGATATCAATATCCTTAAAAAGAGGGTTTACTGTTGGCTGAGTATGCCGTACAAATGTGCCAAATAATGGTTTAAATGTGTAGTAATTACAGTATAGTCGAAGTATTCGGTGCGTTATAGTTACATTATAGTCACCATTTCAAGCTGATTACATCCACGATTCTACATCGAGTGTCTGACACCGCTCTCCCCATCATCCCATCAATCCTCCATCACCCCCACGTCAACACACACTCGATCACGAAACAATGATCCCGAAAGTCGGAATATACATAAACAACCGTTATGAGATCGAGGCGGGCATGCGCAATCAGCCACCCCTGACACGTGACCCGGTGTCGCATTATGAGCAATAAACATACACAGGATGCGCTCACTAGCGCGAACGTTCGCGTAGAGAAGGCGAGAAGTTCGCAGGAAGTACAAAACATTAAATCACGTGACAGCTGAGCGTGATATATATATATATATATATATATATGTGTGTGTGTGTGTGTGTGTCGGTGTGGCTGACAGAGGCGGTGTCTGTGTGTTTGTGTGTGTGTGTGTGTGTGTCTGCGTAAAATATGAGTTGGCCGAACAAGCATTATTAATTTCCCAATTAGTAATTATAAAATATATTTTCTCAGTTATATTAGCTTCATGCACTAACAATAAACACAACACGTCATTTCACATACTCTCACTGGCATGACAAATCGTTGCATCAAGCCACCTTCAAATAATTCAGAATGCTGATACTAGCAAGGTATAGAAAGAATGGAAATTATGATCATGTCATCTGTATTCTTTAAAAATTATCAGACGCATGATTCATTGAAAGATTTTACGTTTATAATAATAATAATAATATACAACATTTATATAGCGCTCTATATAACGTGTAAGAAGGTTACTCTAAGGCGCTTGACAATAAATAATTCTATGGATGTAACACATTTACATCTTTAAAAATACATAATTCTTTCCAGCCAAATACATAATATATTCAGCTAGGAAAAGCTGAAACAAAAAGATTAGTTTTTATCTTCTTTTTGAGGGTATCAAGTGTTTTGCACTTTCTGATGGTTACTGGAAGATTATTCCATAAGGTTTCAGCAGCCTTTCTGAAACATTTATTACCGCTTAGATCTATAATGGGCGGTTAATTATTATTATTATTATTATTATTATTATTGTTATGGCCAATAGATTAATGGATGATTCGAACCGGTGAGCTTCCAGTTTCTGACTGAATGCTTTATCAGCTAACTATCACGATCCAGGCATTTATATCCGCCAAGAAGCCGTTTGATGTGCTTTCGGGTTGAAGGAATTGTGACGTCGACGAAATTAAGTGGTAATTAGAGATGCGGAGGACCGGAAATAGAATAATTTGTCGCCTCAGAGAAGGTCGCCATTTTAGATTCTAGTCATCTGTTTACACGTCCATCTCTCATTGATTAACTGATTGGTCGGAATAATGAACCAGAAACAGAAGTGATGAAAAAAATAGCACAGAGTCAGGCATGTGAAAATATATATATATATATATATATATATATATATATATATATTGGATTAATAACTACATGGATAGACATATACATATATCTGTACTGTCTATGTAGATAAATATTGATAAACACGTATTATATATATATATATATATATATATATATATAATATATATATTGATAAATAGATATGATATAGAAGGTTGATTGATTGATTGAAATTAATAGAAATAAGAAGCTACGTAGATAAAAAAGACAGAGCTACAAACAGACAGGCAGGCAGGAAGAAAGATACATAGATAGATAGTTTGACAGGGTGGTAGATGGTAGATAGATAATAGATAGATAGATAGATAGATAGATAGATAGACAGACAGCTAATACAGCCAGGTAATCAGCCCGACAGCCGGATAGATAGGAAGTTAGACTAAAACTATGATTAATATATATATATATATATATATATATATATATATATATATATATATACATAGATAGATAGTATGACAGGGTGGTAGATGGTAGATAGATAGATAGATAGATAGATAGATAGATAGATAGATAGACAGACAGCTAATACAGCCAGGTAATCAGCCCGACAGCCGGATAGATAGGAAGTTAGACTGTTAGATAGAATAAGACGACAACTCACACATAAAGCTTCCCAGAAGCCAGACATCTTTCGAGTAGAGGTCAATCAGTCCAATTGGCATACACACCAAGAGGACAAGTAGGTCAGCGAAACTGAGGTTGACCAGAAAAATGTTTGTTGCTGTCGACATTTCCGGATTTTTGAATATCACAAAGATAACCAAAACATTCCCGGTGACACCGAACAGGAAGACGATCGTATATGTTATCGTCATTACGATGCTGATCATCGTGGCGTCCGGAAGTTCGATGATGCGATCGCCCTGCGCATGCGCCGTCAGGTTGTTGTTGTTGTTGATGGCCAGCTGTAATGGCTGGCTAGTGTTGTAGGTGGCGTTGAGGATATTTTCCATTATTGTCGGTAGCTCACCGTAAGTCTGCATAGCAATATTGATATCTGAAATAAATAAATATTACATATGGATATAGCAATATACAAAAAAAAAAGATTTTACTGCGGACGATGGACGGTACACGAACAATTAACTAATTCGGTGACTTATATTGTATGCTGATGGACAAGAACATAATTCTGATGAAATATCTTCAAGCACAACATGTGGCAAGCTTATCTTGAAAAAACAGCACAGGATTTGGTTAATAGAGTGCTTAGTTTTTTACTGATGCGAACACAGATGATTCGGCTGAAGTATATATATATATATATATATATATATATATATATATTTTATATATATATATATATATATATATATATATATAATTATTATATATAATATTATATAAGTTTGTATGCTTGTTTGTTCTTGGTGCAAATCAATAGGAAACACACTAGAAAGGTCCAAGTAACTGCAGTAAGGGATAACCTTTTGATGGTGAACGTCATGGATACCCTGGATATGTCAGCCGAAGTCTTCTGTATTCCCAGTCAGATAAAACGAAACAACAATTGACAAACAAGATTCAGCATTAAATTAATGGGCCCCTGCACCAGCATTAAATAAACTGGCCCCTACACCAGTATTATAAATGGGCCCCTACTTGAGCATTAAATAAGTGGGTGGCCCCTGCAGCTGCATTATTGATTCTTTCTCAGTTAAAACTTGTAACTTGTATAAGTGATCAAACACAACTTTTACCACCTGCTACTTAGCTGATAATGCTCACTGCAACAAGTCAATTGACACAGTTCCAGATCTGACTCAGGTGGTCAACTATCCTGATTTCTAAATTCACAGGAACCTTCTGGAGTCCCAACAAATGGTCTCCGTCTAACATTAGGATCACCGATCATGCTCATTAGTAGATCCAGTACGATCGATGTTATTGAGGCTACAGTACATTTTGGATGTGGCAAAGGAGACGACACATTCATTCCGAGAATCCCCATCGTTCTCTGTGTTATGCCATTTGAGCTCAAGAATTTCCAATTTCCCATACGACCCAGGCTTCGGCCGTGTCCATTAACGAATCCGAAGGTCAGACGTCGAACTTAGCTCGGCAGCAGTTCAAAGAGTCTTGCTTCTCCCAAGATCCAAGTGTTGGAATATTTGTTTTTATGCGAGAGAGATAGATAGACACACACACACTCACGGATCAGTTTACGTTCGCTGCACCCTCCCATATATATATATATAATATATAACATTTTATATATATATATATTAATATATTGAGATAGAGGTAGGTTGGGGGGTAGAAAGATCGGAACAGGTACTCAACACAAAAGGGAAATGTACATAAGTACAAGCAGTACCAAATTTAGGCAAATAGAAGTCTAAGTATTCACATAAATATAATGAAGTTGGTTTCAAAATATAAAGTATATAAAATATTTTACCATCTAGAATACGAAATAGCGTTTCCCCCCCATTGATTCACCATTTACGAGTAACACAGTACGGTACAATGCCATTTATTACCGTCTATACATGACATAGAATAGACTAATGAGTTATATATAGGGATGACAATAACAATGTTGTACATAGCATAATGGAGTGCATTAAATCATCAGGTGTCCCTTTGATCCGCTGTCTGTGTCATTCTGAGGAGGGGGCGGGGCGGGGGTATTTGTCTGCTCATACTAATGAGTCTATAAACTAAATCATTTATTTATTGAAAAAAGAACTGTTGCTGTTTAACGAATACTTCCGGGTATATACAGTCGACTGAATAGGTCCAAGAGAAGATGGCGCTGGAGTTGGCTTAGGTTGTTGGCCATTGCTACAATTTGGGCTGGTGGGGGGGGGGGGTGTTGATGCAATCGCCTAGTTTTATTCCAATCGGCAGCTGGTGCGTGAGCTCAGACGAAAACATATGAACAAATGATTTCTCTTCAGTGTGAGGAGTGAGGGGGTGGTGTGTTGCCGGGAGTACAGGTGTGACGTATGTTGTTGACAGCCGCCATAGGGCATCGTACATTCGTCTTGTAGATGGTTCATGCTTCGACGACGGCGTATTGTTCACCCGACTAAAGGAGCTCGAAACCCGGATCATCAGGTATTGATGCGATGGCAAATAGCTCTTCTCCGGTAGAGTGCGCTTCGATGAGTCTGACTGAGAATAATAACTCTTCTTTTAAAACTTACCCGGTCATGACTACTGTTTAGGATAAAATTCTACCCGTTTTGGATCCTTCCTGACATGGTGTTTCTATATGGCGTTTTTAGAACATTATTATTATTATTATTATTATTATTAATATTATTATTATTATCAGTAGTAGTAGAAGTAGTAGTAGTAGTCATAGTAGCAGTAGTAGTAGTAGTCATAGTAGTAGTAGTAGTCATAGTAGTAGTAGTAGTAGTCATAGTAGTAGCAGTACTACTACTAGTAGTAGTATCAATACTACTACTAGTAGTAGTAGTAGTAGTAGTAGTAGTCATAGTAGTAGTAGTAGTCTTACTTTTATGCGTAAAAGAAATTAGACACCGTTTGTCATAACTCAAGCAGTGATACGGCGTGTTTCTTCTCTTCTGTCACGTTATGTCTACTGACTATGAACTCGTAAAGATGATAGCATCATTAATATTCACTTTAAACAATCGATGACAGCGAACAATACCTTGTGCTACATTCATCAATCTACAGATACTATTGCCATGGCTTCTCAACCTGTAAGGTCTATCTATATTGTATCTCGATATTGTATCTCTATATTGTATCATATATCTAATACATACAGTATATGGAGGAATAAAAGCACTAAGAGCACTTACTTAAAACACTAACATCTAGATGCTTACTGAGGTCAATGGGTACCTATGACATAACCCAGATAATGTTCAGTCTGCCTCAAATGGACCAAAAAGAGCGTTCCGATGGCCCACTCGTTCAATTCCAGATCTCGCATGACCTTGTGGGATTTGTTTCCTTTCTAGGTAGATGCCCCTCTGCCGTGTATCCCAGATATGACCGGCGTCGAGAGGAACAACTCAACTCATCGGGATCAAAAGATTGATGATTGATGATTAGTGTTTTACGGCCACTTTATGCACATGGTAGGCTAAATGGGGACGAGCGACCTTCAAAGGTAATGCAGCGAAGTTAAAGATGAAACTACCTTCAGATGTGCCCACGCCGATTTTCGAACTCAGGAGGTCGTGATGTGTGGTCTAACGCGCTACTAATTAGACCACGGAGGCGCCCTGTCGGGATCAAAAGGAACCATTTACGGCATTTAACCTATCATTTGCTGATGTTCTAAGATAAAACAATCAAGATACTTCTAACTATCTCTCAGGGATGCCACTGTATATTATTAGTAACGTTCAGGGTAATATCAAACGTGATCTGTGTTTTAGATTGTCAAAGATTTAATGTTTTGTTACGTAAGTTGCCTTTTCCTTTCATAAGCGTATCTGTACAATAAGCTAGAGTTAATGAGTGAGTGAGTGAGTGAACGAGTGAAAATATTCAAATAATAATAATAATGCCAGAAAAAGCAGTTATCTTACGTAGCTTAGCTACCTCAAACTGAGGGAGAGGCATATGGTCTGTAATTTACTGCTTCACCACGGGGACTAATACTAAATAAATTAAGAATTTACAATAGATGGCGTATTCGACGGAGAAAATCTTGCCAGTTGCCCGGTTGGGTGAAAAACTCCTACCATAATGGCACGGCTGGGATTCGAACCTCCGAGCTCCCGCACAGCATGACCACGAGTAAGCGAGTCCCACCCTCTTACCCACTAGGCCATAAAGACAAGCCTTGACGCCGCCAAATGGGTGTAAACCAGAGTTAATATTCGGTAAAGCTTCTACCATGTTATTTAGGGTTCCACTGAGAACTAATTTTAGTCTTTCAGAAGGTCTGTACACTCTGGCTACGTACTAAAAACACTCCACAACAGCGTGTTTGACCGCAGTCTGTTGTTAATTGAATTATGGACGAAATCGCGTTAATATCGGACGAGAACGTGGCTGGTTAGCACGTAAACTGGTGACTTTCAAAACTGGATGACCATGTTACCGAGTGTGCCATTTTCGAAGTAGCTATGGAATAAATAAACCGGAAGCATTTATTTAATCAAGTTCATTTCCTTGTGGTAGAGGGAGGGGGTGGATGTTTAATAAGGAGTTATTTTACAGCGAATCGGGTCTTTATTTTGTTGTTAAAAGATACTTAACATTGCCTGTTTCATGGGCGCCTCCATGGCCCAACTGGTAGCGCGGTTGGCCACAGATTTATACACCTGGGTTCAAAACGCGGAGGGGCTATGTCAGTAGGGTGTTTCATCTTTCACGCCGCCTCATTACCTTTGGAGGTCGCTCGGTCCATTTCGCCTACCATGTGCACAAAAGTGACCGTAAAAGATCAACATTCGTAAGTTTAGATTTCATGGCTTGAAACCTAAGTTTAACGTATATATGTTATTGGCTTACCAGAATTATCTGTATATACGTGAGGAATTTTTAACAGTTTACGGTTAGTAGAGGGAAGTTTATGGATTGTTGATACTGGTCAGTCGGTGATTATTAATTATGAATTAATTTCTGCACAAACATCCGTACTAACAAAACCGCACGAATTTAAAGATTAGTTTCCTTACTGAGAACTGGCTCTCTTGTATAATTGCATTAGCTATTGTATGGATTGTTTAACGACACATTATTGTGTTTTGTTTATTTACCATACGAAGGCTAAACACTGGGAAATATTAAAATGGTAATTGGATTTTCTCAAATTAAAGGGTTCCCTGGACGTCACACCGTTAAGTAACCATTGAATCCTCGGATGTGGGGGAAATGCATCCGCATCTATAATGGTAGGAAATGTATTTACGGATATACACTCTAATTATAACAACCTATACGTTCATATTATATACCGTTATGTATATACCACCAGGCTAACTGTCAAACAATAAGCCGTAACGTCCAATGACAAATAACATATAGGAGAGCCAGTTGCCCAATTATATAAAGTTACTATCTCCCCAAATCGTAGCTCTCCCAGCCTGTGTTTCTATGACAAATATGAGGGGGTCTATATGTGGTAATCTATCTGGCTGTATATCGCAAAATATGAAGCGCGAATATTCTGAATGGCTGATCATTCCAACGCACATCTTCAACTTTTAAAATCCAAAGTGTGGACAAAATCTGTACGATTGGCGTAAAGGTTTGTGTAAATATTTTCAAACTAGTCAAATAAATCGAAATTAACGTTTTGTGGTATAATCGTGTCTTCTCGTTAACAGAATATTTACTAGATCACGAGCTAACTCGTAATTTAAATTACGAAACGAGAAGTATCACAAACCGGAACTAAAATATTTCACACACACAACACCGGAAGTACGCGTACTGTTTCTAATTCAGTCCCATAATGCAATGCTTTATCGGCCATATGGTTAGAGCGGTCATTCTGTTATTATTATCAGGGGAGGGTGTCCGGATGGTAAGAAATAACTTCTTGGATAGAAGCAGGATGTATTTAGTCTATTTATCGATTTCGCAGCTGGTACACTTGGTACGTTTGTACTCAAACACGCAATTACTTAGACCGATTCTTGATGTGTGTCTGTGCGTACGTGCGCGTGTGGGTGTGTGCGTGTGTATTTATGTGTGTGTGCTGGTGTCCAGTAGTAGACGCTTGCGAATTTAGTACCCACCGAATATCCAATCACAGCTGAAACCGAGCCCTGTCTCGAAGCCGACTTTACCTGATTCGCGAAAACGAAAGATTAATGAAGTAGAAACCCTGTATCACCGTCCAGGCTGATAGTCAGAGGTAAAAAAACACCCAGTTGAAGATTTTCTTAATAATGAAGTCTGGCTAGACCTACATCTAACCATTACCGTCGCTGTATATCTACACGTAGCGCGGTTTATACGACGAGGCCTTCTCCACACTTGGAAGGTATGGATGTTGCGCCCAGTTTTGTGAAGCCACGGTAATAGCCCCGCCGCCAATATACAATAATAATATTTTTTTAAACTAACTCATAAAACGCCCCAGTTGCTGTAGAGCTCAAAGCTAGCCTTCCGCAGACGCTGTGATGTAATTCTTAGAACTAGAGAATATCCAACTGTTGGGTTTTTCTAGCCGTTCTTGTGAGATTTTTCTCAATCAGAGGATAATAGTATTGTATGCCGGAGAGAGAGAGAGAGAGAGAGAGAGATAGATAGATAGATAAATAGATAGATAAAGAGAGAGAAGATGATTTTTTGTTTAATTCCGCGACAAGACGTAAGCTTTTTGTTTGTAGTTCACACCTGATGACAATGGGTTTATCACACAAGGTGTGAGTTAATGCCCGACTGACTAACTAGCTAACCGACTAATTAGCTAGCCGCCGGAGATACATGTACATAGCTGCTTTCTCACTCTCTCTATCTCTCTCTCTCTCTCTCTCTCTCTCTCTCTCTCTATATATATTATATATATATATATATATATATATATATATATGATGGTTACGCTTTTAATTTCATTGACATACTTACTGACTCACACACCGATTCACCCACTCACTGACTGACCCATTCACTGACTGACTCACTCACTCATTCACTAACTCACTCATCGACACACCCACTCACCGATACACCAACTCACTGACTCACCCACTCACTCACTCTGATTCACCCACTCATTCACTGACTCGACCACTCATTCACTGACTCACTGACTGAGCGACTCACTCACTCACTCACTCACTCACTCACTCAGCGATTCACCAAAGTGATTCTGTTGTCATATTACGACTGTCGTATGATCGTGAAGCTCGAAACGAGCAATGAGAATTAGTTTCCTCATTGATCAATCTTTCCATTCTGAAGGGTCTGGATTGAGGATGGTATTATTGTCATAGATGATGACAACATCATCCAGAACCGTCGTGAGAAGAATAGCCCTATCCAGACTTTGTGACAAGCTAACTACATCACATTGCAATTTGATGACGATGATAATGATGATGATAATAATAATAATAATAATAATAATAATAATAATAATATAAATAATAATAATAATAATATGAATAATAATAATAATAAATTTAATGAAGTGGTCTTATTGGTGGCACGTTTAAAAACAACGCATAGTAAAATCATAAATCCCGATAATCAACATTGAAATGTTGATTGTTTTAGAACATCATCATCAAATAACTTGGATAGCTTCTGAGAAAGTACAAATCCTATAGCTGAACTGATGATCCATACTATTATCATATCATTATTCAATCGGTATTTTATCCTTATTGTTTGGAAGGGCAGCACAAGCAAATGCTTTTGTACTTGCCAATAATTGAAACGTATATACTTGTGCCGACCCGTATATTTACTTAAGTAGATTGTCCTCGTACTTTTGTATTCGATAGAACTTAAAGTACCTCTTCGACGTACTCGATCCATCCCAGCCGACAATAGAGCATAAGCGTTGTTACCCGAGATGATGTTGCCATCGCGAGAATCCTTGATGGGTTTCTTTGTTGACCGATGGTAAGACGGTCGTCAAAACAGCGGACATGAAGCTTCAGTTATCCAGCGATGCGGCGATCTTTGGCTCGTAATACGGGGACAGGTATGCTGGGCGGTAGGGATAGAAGTGGACAGACATCTTGTCAAAGGAACACCAATAAACACAGTGAACCTCTTCGGGTAATTACGTCTACAGACATTGCTTACGGATAAAAGGTTCGCTTTACAATCGATCGAAGATTTTTATATTTCGGAAATACGAACAAATACGAGAACTATTCCGAGGATTCCGTTTATCCAATGCTGTTTGGTTTCATCCAAACTTCACTTACTTCATCTGCACATGGTTCGAAGGCGTCAGGAATGATGATTGATGATTGATGTTTTACGGCCACTTTCGGACACAAGGTAGCATAAACGGACCGAGCGACCTCCAAAGGTAACGAAGAGAAGTCAAAGATGAAACACCCTTCAGATATACCCACGCCGAGATTCAAACTCAGTTGGTAGTGAACTGTGATCCAACGCGCTACCAGTTAGTCCAAGCAGGCGTCCTGAAGGCGTCAGGGAGCTAGACTAAAAATACACGCTTCATCTAAATATCTAGCTTCTTTGATTGGCCTGAAACTTGCTGCTGGTTCTTCGTTAGATACAGCGAAAAGTTCGCAACAAGTGGCAAGTCGTCAGTTGGACGGTATCCCTGAACTCCGCAAACCACTGATTGACTGCCTAAGGGAAGATAATATATGTTTTTGGATTTACACAGTGACGTGCTCTCACTTGTCGAATAACGTGTTGTCCTGCAACTTCTGGCTTCTGTATTCAATGTGTTTCAGACAGGGGTCTAATTTAAAAAAGTTACCAAATTCGTTTAAATATCAATCAATGGATTGCGGGTTTTTCGATGGAACAGTGGTTGAAGCACTGCGCTGCAAACCATCAAGTTGAGGGTTCAAATCCGGTCCATGCCTGTGTTTGAGGGAATTGGTTCATTTTTTCCACCTCTAATTACCAACGCGTATCCAATTAATAGACAAGTCCTATATATATTTACAGCGACTAAGATAAAGCAGTTCACGGTAATTCCTCAAGTGCGTTCCAAAGATTCACGAAAACCGTCTTTGTTTATCCACAGCGATTTCCTTTCGTCCGATATACTCTCTAACTATCCATTCGAGCTGATAAGAAACAAACAGGACTAAAATACAAGCTTCAACAAAATATCAGGTTTCGTTGAGTGCTGTAGAGTCTGTAATGATTTTTGCATCGAAAAGGTCACAACAAGTAAGATGTCGTCTGTTAGACGGTGTATTTGTAGTATCATAAACATTGATAGACAAGATTAGGGGAAAAACGTCATTCGCCGGCAGCTATAACATGCTACCAATGACGGAACTATTTTGCGAGATTTGTCATTAAACAAATCTAATTTGAACTTGGCCACTTTTGTCTAAAACAATAGAAAGGTCATCTACTGTACGCATTAGAAAACATTTATTCCACAATAAACTGTATGGATCCAGATTATCTGCACATAAAATTAGTTACATTACCGAAGTCTGTTTGGTCCTGATGAAAAGGGATATTGTTATTTTGAATCGATCAAAACAACGCACTAATATTGGTCTTTATCGATCTCTCTGCTACCTTAGACACAGTTGATGGTAATCTATTTTTCAACCGATTTAATTGTCGGGTTTGTTTTTAGTCTTGCAAAAGAACTAGTTTTGGATAAGAATGCTGATGTTAGTTTTGCCATTAACATCAATGATCAAGATACTTCATTATCTAAAACTAGTACTGAGGTAAGACAGTGAATTATAATCTTATTATTTTTTGAATGTGTAATCAGTTTGAACATATATATATATATATATATATATATATATATATATATATAACAATAACCATTAAATAAAATAATAGTTTAATATCATCCATTCTGGATCAAAGTTGGAGGAGATTGTTTGTATGATAAGCGAATGTTTTCGGTATAAAATATGTTATATAGAACAAAAGAGAAAGTTGGAAACAAATACGTGTCCAACGCAATATTAAACAAATGTTTTGAAATTTATTTTTCTCGTTCAGTCCCAAATCTTGCTCGTAGTTATTCTGTGTATAAACGTTTCATCGCAAATCGTTTCATAGACCGGCCAATCAACAGAACTAACATCATAGAAGTCATAATGTTTTCTGCGATGTGTCTTAAATATGTCATAACAGTTAGATATTTGCCAACCCATGTTCAAACTAAGATTTTACAGATATTAGAAAAAGGTGTCTGTGAACTCTTCGGTAGCTGAAACATGTTACGAGTCCCAGGTGAGGTGATGGTATCCGAAGCCCTCGTGGACACAATACACGTACAATTAACTAAATTCAATACCATACAAACGCGTGGCATCTAAATCATTGCGCACAGAAAATCAGTCACCTCAAAATACAAGTAAGTGATTAAATTCTCAGACATCATTGGACAAAATTAGATGAAACAATAACAAAGACATCGTCGTCATCATCATCAATAACAACAACAACAACAACAACAATAACAGCAACAACATTTTAGCTTTTCCAAAAAATCTAAGTAAGTTACATGAGATGTTCATTTTAAAAGTGAACTTTCTAGATGATTTAACCTGGAAATTATAGCGAATCGGCAGCGCCGTAGGGAAATGGATGGGCAGATGAAACATCCCACAGACTGGGAATTGAACTCCGTTCTGAAGATCTGCAGTTTGGACACGATAGCACCATCTATGATTGATTGTTCGAACCGTATAACATAATTTTGAAAGCAATCGCCGATTAAACCACTTAAGATAACCGAGACATCACTTCAATTAAACTGATCGGGACGAATTGACTTGGGGCTAGATTACATTGGGCTGAATACACCTGCTCTAATTAAGTCAGTAATTAGTCCGTGTCTCTAATATTCATCCTTTCTTGGGTACTAATAGCTGGCCTGCATGCATAAACATACAGGTACGCTTAGGATGTATATACAGAGAAAATTCGTTTAAATTGTTTAAATACGGAGGTAAAAGTGACCCTTGCTATCAAACTGAACAATATGTAAAGTCCAATGGATGATGCGTATTATTTTTGTTACAAACGGCATGTCTTTATGATCTAAAAATGTGTGACACAGACTATGCCACGGACTCGACATTCCGGCATTCACGTTTATCAGACATATTATCATGTGACAAACCTTGTTGCAATAACGGATTTTCTCGGTATTAAACATATCAATCAGTTTCGCACAGTCATCACCAAACGGGATATGGACGAGTTATTGAATTAAACACACTGATGATGAAATGGAGAATTGAACAAACAAAAGAACACGTTAAAATGTGTCGAATAAACTGACGCTTTTCATATATTTTTAAGTCTGTAAAAATTCCCATTTCGGTTTTTATAAACTACTTCATTCTCCAGGTTTGGTGAAGTATTTAGAGATTATTGTTTGCTTATTCAAAAGCAACTTGTCTCGGATTAGCTCCAGTGTTCTAATACAGATATTCTCTTTTTAATTTTAATTTTAGATCGGCCTTTGCCAGTAAAGTGGAAGCTTTCCCAAACCGGTAAAACTGTGCTTTAATTGGCGTCAAAATGTGTTTATCTGTTCAGTTTAATCTCAAATGTTGTGTGCTTTTTGATCGATCATAGACCGTTTATTGAATATAATGTACTGGCGAGAAATATGGTCCACCATTTAGCACCTATGTTTGTGACGGTTTTCATACGAAGACAATCAAACATATTCTTGGCAAGTATTCGAGAAGTGAAAATCCCGAAATGACGACGTTTTCTAATCGGAAGAATTCGCATCCTCGATATAAATGATCGTCTTAACTATCTAGTCTAATCAGTTTGTTTGCATAGATGGCAAGTTCCTACAGAGAGATGATTATTAATTTCCACTAAACGGATGTAAACACCTCGAACTATATGTAAACACATTCAGATAAATAACAATGGTTATTGGACAACATACGTTAATTTTCGCATTATCTCGTTTAACAGACACGATCTATACGATGACCCATGCATTTGTTTACATCGAGTGTGCGTTCGAGAACATCCAACACAAGGGTCGTCTTTCGACTCACCTATCCGATGGGAATTTTTGAAACGAATTTTAAGACTTCAGGAATTTTAAGAGGAAATAAAATGGCAACAGAAACATCAGGTGCGAATCATATTCGACAGGTGAGTTAATGCGATCTGGATCTCTGAAATAAATGCAATAAAACATCGATTATGTTAGATAGATCTCAGTTGTTGTTGTTGCCTTTCAAGGTCACGGGCTGAGCTAAAAATAGCGCTGGGCTGGGCTGGGCCATTCCTTTCAGCTGCTTTCCACCTGTAATTAATCTTTCTGGTGTCTGCCGGGAAATCTCTTCCTCAGGTGTTGTTTGGTCGATCCGTTTTTTTCCCTTCCGTTGCGGATTCCATCAAAGGGCATTCGAATATGCTTGACTCTGGCTTCCTGTCGATGTCATCAATCCGTTGACCTTTTTCTTCGGATGTCATCTTCGGCGGGCATTTGTGTCCTTCACACGCGCACTCGATCCTATTGTCGATGTCCGGCAAAACAATCTGGAGAATTATTTTAATCGATCGTTTACGAAGATCTGGATGTTATTAGCAGTTCTATTGGTTCTCTTTCATGTTTATTTTTTTTAGTCCAGAAAATGGGATCGGCTTAGGTTGGAAATGACTAATCCGATCTGTCTAAGGAATATCAGTACTTTGGCTCTCCAGATGACCTTTAGCCTGGTTAGAGTTTCTCCGTCATTTGGATAGGGGTGGGCTCGCTTGTTAGCGATGCCATCCAAGTAAGTGAAAGTTCCCGTATCTTTGAGTGCACTTTATTCCAGATATGATCGTATCAGTGCTACCTGTATTTACCTTGAGGATCATCTCCGAAGAGATGGCTGATAGTTTTTTGTCTTGTCTTTGATATGTTTCTCTTCTTCGTTTTCTTGTTTTCTTGTTGGTGTGGAGCAAAGGGTGCCAGATCATCGGCGTATTCTAGATATTCTGCCCGCGTCCACAGTTTCTGCCGAATTCCATCCTTTTACTGCAGAGTTTGCGCATCTTTTAAAATCTAGTCCCAACCAGAAGAAATAACAACAGGAACAACAGACATTCTCTCGTCTAACCCAGGTATTCATATTAAAGGGCTGCTCCAAATACCACAGACAAATCATATACCTATATTTGTAAAAGCCTTATTGGTCGCAGAAAAGACATTGAACGCTTTAATTATCCTGCCTGTTAATAATGATACCCGTATCTACCTTAAACTAACAATTAAAAATCCGTAAAATTATACATTCTAAATCAAAGACATTTAGTAATCCACTCGCCCCCTTCCCCTCGAGAATAGATACTCTAATCAAGTGCTAGTCCATCTTTATAATGGGCTTTCAACATTCTACTTATTGTGAAGTATTTTCACATATATCTATTACTTAATTACGCATATTAAGTATTATATTCTTTTATCTTAAGTGCATAGAATATATTAGTCCTGTGTCTGTCCTAATTTGGAAGAACCCTATTTATCGAAACAAATTTTCAAATGCTCCCCAGTATGATCTATTGCATAGCAGCACCATCTAGCGATTTCCTCTTCAAGGACTGCTGTTGGATAATGCACATTTAAAAAGAAATGAGACCTCTTCTGGCAAAATACCTCATACAGCCTCAGGTTCACGAAAGAAACACACTTTTAACAGAAACATTTTAATGTATTCTTCTGCTTTGAAACGTTGCTTTAATTGCAGCTTTGCTAATTAAAGTGTACCCAATTAACCGACGCTTGTATAAAGAACGTTCAAATTCGATTTAGACCAGCTTTGAATACTGCGAAAATCAGCTTCTGGACACTTTGTCAAAGGTAACCATTTACTAAACTGAAGTTTCTTGGCATACATATACGATCACTCTAATTTCCACAAAAAGATACAATAACTGTACAGCTAGATAATAAAATGAAAATATGTCTCCTAGTTTGTCATTATTAAGGTATAATAATATCAGATATGTTTTCACGACGGGATCATACCTTAATTTTACATCTTATACTTTTGATCGATATGTCGCTACCTGTTGATTAAATTTGTGCTATTCCACCGTTAACAAGTTCAAATAATCCTAGACTGAAATTTGCTGGCCATTAAGGAACGTCATGACAACGAAATGGACCATAAAGCCACGAATCCGGGGAGTCAATGACATTGTATGAATTAATAGGTCGTTTCGCCAGACCACATAAGAGGACAACAATATATATTCTACATTATACATAATAAAGCTAATAAACTCAAACATGTTGTAATAACGACATAACTTTCTTACATTGGTGTAATAAGGAATCTGGATGGAAATAGATAAGATGTCTGGCACGGGCAATGTGCGGGAGTCAATGACACCATCAACAAGCAACCAAACCGGAAGTGTCGCCATGATGTGCAGCCATAAGGAGGACGGACAGCGCGTGCAATATGTGCGCTTCGCGTGATAACAGATAGTGATGTCTGCTGATGATATAAAATGGTGATATATATATATATATATATATATATATATATATATATATATATATATATGCGGCCAAAACGAGCAGAAAATGGCGCCATATATAAGTAGCTTTGTTAGCGGAGTGTTTCGGTGATGAAGCTAGTCCTGACAGAAACGGAACTGCATAGGAACATCTGTGTATGGCTGGCTGATGTGTGTGTGTATGTGTGTGTGTGTGTGTATGTGTGTGTATGTGTGTAGTGTGTGTATGTGTGTATGTGTATGTATGTAAGTATGTGCGTGTGCATGCACATGTGTGTGTGTGTGTGTGATTGTGCGTGCTTGTGTGTTGACCGTGGGCGAAAACGCACAGCTAGATGTTAAAAATCCACGAGCCTGCCTGTCTGTCCGTCCGTCTCTATGTCTGTGTATCTGTATTTCTGTCTGCCCGTCTCTATGTCTGTCTATCTGTATGTCTGTCTGCCCGTCTCTATGTCTGTTTCTCTGTATGTCTGTCTGCCCGTCTCTATATGTGTCTATCTGTATGTCTTAATGTCCGCCTCTCTGTCTATCTACCTGTAGCGCCTTATTTAACTTTCTACTCGGTTGATTAAGTCTAGATATTGCTGGCAGATGATGTATGTCGTTTATTATCCTGTTCTCGGATGTAAATATTGTCACATCTTGTACTGAAAAGCTCAGCTGCTAATTTATTGCTGGCCGTGTGCGGATGCGCGCACAAAAGCGAGTGCGTACATGTCTACGAATGCACGCGCATGCATGCATGCGCGACTGTGCGTGCTCGTGTATTTTTAAACACCCAACCGCAGGTCCCTCTAATTTCTAAATGACTACTATCACCTTTAGACGTAATCAGCCTGCAAACTCGCGGAATAACAATAAAATCAATTTTAATTAATATATATATATATATATATATATATATATATAATTTTTTTTTTTGTTTTATAAAGACCACAAAAACCCGACGCCACAATCAAGGTACGATCAAGTGCCGAAAGGAATGTCCTTCAGATCAAAGACTTTACAGTCGGATATATCAAAGGAAGTCGTTTCTTACCTTATAACATATAGCTGCTGTCTTTCCCTGAGTTGGCTATTCTTGCCTCGCTAACGCACGATTGTCACGAACGACCCTCGTACCACATATACGCAAACACACGCGCGCGCTCGCTGGCACGCACACACTAGCTTCTCGTCACCGCTTGTCCTTCCTCGTACCAGTCTA
Source organism: Paralvinella palmiformis (assembly GCA_025642065.1). Taxonomy (NCBI): domain Eukaryota; kingdom Metazoa; phylum Annelida; class Polychaeta; order Terebellida; family Alvinellidae; genus Paralvinella; species Paralvinella palmiformis. The sequence continues at coordinate 76,208 of JAODUP010001063.1, forward strand.
CGAACATCTTCCACCGTTCGGTCGACAGCTTTTTTTGCCACCGTACGAATGAGTCGACACAAAGCCCATACCTTCCGGGTTTGCTGCCAGCTACGGCGCAAAAAATCCAATCCGGGCCAGTCGTTGAGTAATTCACGCGATCCAGGTGCGCGCGCGACGACGACGCGAACGGCACGCCTTTGCCCCTCGGGATGTCTCCTACCGGTTAGTCCCGGATTATAAGAGGGAGAAGAAAGAACCAAACCATTTATGAATGTCGATCGCCGGCGGTAGAGCTTATTTCTCCGATCCAGAAGGGGGTCTGTGCTGTGAATGCCGAACGTTATCGACTCGGCCACTGGACCGCCGAGCGACGGAATGAAATATTAACACTCGGGCTATGGTCGCCGTTTGTCTTCTGAAGAAGACACCGGACAGGACAATGATGGACTGTTAGGCGGGTCATCATCTCGTTAATGAATATACCTCACGATCCGATGGCAGATGGCCGGCCCGCCTCTCGGTCGTGGTCGTTGTTGTTCGGTCGTTGTCGTTTTTCTTGTTGTTGTTGATGTCGACGGTAGTGGTGGATTCTACGTATGTTGTTGTTAGCCTCCTGTTGTTGTTCCTGTTGTTGTTGATGTTAGTGGATCCCACGTCAGTTGTTGTTAACCTCCTGTTGTTGTTGTTGTTGTTGTTGTTGATAATGGTGGTGGATCCCACGTCAGTTGTTGTTAAGCTGTTGTTGTTGTTGATGATGTTGGTGGATTCCACGTCTGTTCTTGTTAAGCTGTTGTTGTTGTTGTTGATGATGATGATGGTGGTGGATCCCAACGTCAGTTGTTGTTAACCTCCTCCTGTTGTTGTTGTTGTTGTTGTTGTTGATGGTGGTGGATCCCACGTCAGTTGTTGTTAAGCTGTTGTTGTTGTTGATGATGGTGGTGGATCCCACGTCTGTTCTTGTTAAGCTGTTGTTGTTGTTGTTGATGCTGGCGGTGGATTCCACGTCAGTTGTTGTTATCCTTCTGTTGTTGTTGTTGTGATGATGACGCTTGTTGTTGTTAATCATCTGCTGTTGTTGACTGAACACTAGATTACAGGTATATATTTACTCTTCAGACACTCATTATTGTCGTTGGCCGTAATGAAGGAGTATTTTGGTGTTCGAGAAGATCCTCAGTGTCATTGACATTAATTCAGTCCAAAGGTACATCGGTAATCGATGTTCGTGGTTTGTGTGGGGCTTAGATATTACTGAAAGGTAGAACTTCTCTAATCGGGACACCCGAACGACTCCCCAGCACATATATGATGGGTTGTTATCGTAATAGTGACCGTAATAGGCAGGTGGATGTTTTACACGGGTAGTAGTCGGTAATTCAAGGTTTCCCGACGTTCACATCGACATACCCCAGTCAAATCGGTATCTCCCACTCAAGCCGACACCATAATATCCGAAGTTTTTCCATCATCCCTCACCCGAACCATCTGCTCGGACGGCTAGAGTGACGATCTGCCGCCGGGACGGATCCACCCGGAAAGGGGAGGGGGAGGCGGCCTACGTGCGACCCCATAGGACAATCGTACTGCGGTTTGTTCGCACCTCTTACCCGAGCCAGCAATACACGGCTAGATTAGCAAGTTTTGCTGCCCGAGGGTGACGAGTCCACGCCTCCGATGTAAACACGCTGATGGGACAGTGTCTTCCAATGTGTAAGTCGCCGGCCGCGTCTGGGCGGCGACCGTAGTCGAGGAATATGGAATTTTCCGGCTTGCCATCTACTGAGGATGGAACTCCCCCCCTCTCTCTCTCCCCCTCTCTCTCTCTCTCTCGCTTTGTCTCTCGCACGCGCTCGCTCACTCGCTCACACGCACGCACCCACCCACGTGCATGCACATGAACGCATATCTCGCTCACGCGCATGCACACACGGACGGACGGACGGACGCACGCACCCACGCGCACATAAACGCATCTCCCCGTCCACCTCCTCTCTGTATCGGTATGATAGGCCAATATTAATAGTTTGTCGAAGTATCAGATATCATCGTGTGTATGTATGTATCTGTGCGCGTGCGCGTGCGCGTGCATGTGCGTGCATGCGTGCGTGCACGTGTGTGTATATATACCAGTTCGGTGATGAGCAGTTTTAAAGTGCGGAGCTGTCAATAATATAAAGAAAATATCGTTGACGAGGAGAGTCCTATATGTCAACGAGAGAATTAGTTAGCTTTGTTCTGTCGAAGATCACAGCTGTCACTAGATAGGCAGCCATTACGGGTGGAGGGGTGCGGGGGGGGGGGTGCTAATGGTGATGGCGGTGGTGTATATGTTGTTATTGTTGTTGTTATTGTTGTTGTTCTTGTTGATGATGATGATAATAATGATATAATAATGATAATAATGATACTGGAGGTGATTATGGGGTTATTATTGTTATAGTTGATGATGATAATGATGATGATGGTGGTGGTGATGGTGGTGGTGATGGTGTTATCACCATCTTCGTAATCGTAGTTGCATTTTATGCTGTTGTAATAGTGAGTAGATGAGTGTCACTCACTCACTCACTCACTCACTCACTCACTCACTCACTCACTCACTCACTCACTCACTCACTCACTCACTCACTCACTCACTCACTCACTCACTCACTCACTCACTCACTCACTCACTCACTCACTCACTCACTCACTCACTCACTCACTCACTCACTCACTCACTCACTCACTCACTCACCACTCACTCACTCAACCACTCACTCACTCACCTACTCACTATTACAATAGGATAAAATGCAACTACGATCATGAAGATAATGATAACGATGATGATTATATTGATACCAACAATGATAAAGATGATGATGATGATGATCCATCCTCAGACGTTTCGTAGATCCACAAACAGCCAAACAATCGACAGACAACGTTAAGGGTAACATTCAATAAACATCTCTGCCATATTGACTTCCTGATCCATCCATTACCCGTTACCACGAAGTAATCCATGCCGATAAACCTCTCGCTCAGCTAATCTAACAGCAGCAGCAACAGCAGCAGCAGCAACAGCAGCAGCAGCAACAACAGCAACAACAGCAACAACAACACGACCCACGCTTTTGGATGACGTCATGTCGACCCTCTCCCCCCGAGCTCTAATCCATGGCAGAAGGCGCGTACCGGTTTCTAATCAGACCCACACTCGGCGCGATAAGACTAATCGAATACATCATCGTCTCGGCTGATCCGATTCGAACCCTTTTCCGGGATGGTCCACCCCCCACGCGACCACGTGCGACTGGTTCGATACGGCTCCTCTAAATGACGTAATTCAATCAGGGCTTTAATCGAGGCGATGATTTAATCCCCGTTCAGGTGATGCTATACCGAGTCGGCTAATTGCCTGGATTCGACCTGGAGATAGCTCAGACAGGAAGCGGCACCTTTTATCTACTTCCAGTTGCTGCTGCTGCTGCCCCTCCCCCCCTCTCTCTCTCCCTCTGGTGGATGAATCTATCATGCGTTCATCCCTCATCTCAACACATATTCACCAATAACTGAAAGGTGTTGACGTTGTGCGGCAAAGGTGAGGCACGGGATGTATTATAATCTTAACATAATTTCTTCTTCTTCTTTCACTAATGACTTTACGTTGTGATTAGAGCGAGGTCTTTGTCTTCTTCGAATCCATGTTTTTTGGAATTGTACAATCCGGGAATATTATCAGCTCCCAATGGATTTATGGCCCTTCTATCTGTATTTTAATATCTTTATTATTTAATTATTATTATTATTATTTATTTAAAATTAAAAGAAAGATTTATATCCATATTTCTTTTCCCAAAATTACACTCTTCTCATTGACCCAGTACCCTCCCCCCCACCAAACCTATGCAAATTTGCTTTTCATGTTTACGCACATTATCCCAACAAATCAAAGTGAGGGTAGGACAATAAACAGAAGGACGAGACGGACTTCCTATTATACAATAATACAAAATATTTGATGTCTCAGTCAAATAAAGAACTAAGTCACATTATCCTAATGTCTCGGTTCACCTAGTTATAGTTAGGTGGATGACACGGGTATGATGATTGGTGATTTGCGGCGACGTTAGTGCACAAGGTAGGCTTCATGGGCCGAGCGATATCCAAATGTAATGAAGCGAAGTCAAAGATGAAACACCCCCCAGTTATGCCCACGGGGGATATAGGCTTAAGGTCAGTATAATATGTGCTACATATTTCGAAGTCAGCCAGAACAACTACGAAAGAATATGATATTTTGAGTTTTATTAATATCCGACATACACCGTGTTTTTCCATTTACAGGTATATGTTTGTGTCTGACAGGATGACACGGATTTTTTTTCTTCTTCTGGATCATGGGAACTTGATGTGAAATTGTTTAAATGGATATATTCCACAGTTTACTTCCGCTGAACTCCTGGCGGATAGTTCGGCAATTTCTTCTTGAAGACGACAATAATTGTTTCTCATTCCACGAATAATAGATGCACAATCTCCATGGCTGAGGATATTAAGTTCAACGAGAACAGGTTCGAAACCTTTCGACCGCTTCTGATGTTGAGGTCCAGGAGGTAATCACCTAGTCTCCGAACGAGCCATGTGACTTGTCATGCGACTTGGATCCACTGCCCACTTGGGTTTCGAAGAAATGTCTGCGTCAACCTCTACCGCTGATACCAATGGCTGAGTCAGTGACCACGCTCTGTTTGAGATGAGTCACCATAACTCCGCTGCTCGATAGAGCTGAGTTGTATAAAGAAGATATGAAGAATTATCATCCTATATCTAATGATCCCTTCATCTCCAAAATTATTGAATAGGCAGTAGCAAGGTATAGAGAAGAACACCTGGAGCACATCGACCTCCATGACAGTTATCACAGAGGACATTAAACGGAGGCTGCTCTCTTAAAAGTCTACACTGACATCGCTGAGGCTCTTGATGATGGAGTAACATCAGTCTTTGCGCGAATGCATCCATTACGGACATTAAGGCCATACATTTGTCTGAGTTAAAAATATTTGAGAGGACAGGACTGATTTTTATGTAGTCCTTTATTCGCAACACTGAAATATGGGTGTGTGTGTGTGCGTATATATATATATATATATATATATATATATATATATATATATATATATATATATATATATATATATATATTATAGACCCTCCTTAGCTTGGTTCAGCTAACATTAGCCTAAGATTAGTACAACCCAGATTAACATTATTCTCCATCGATGCCAAGCCATTCCATCAATGACGCAAGATTGGCCAAGCAACTCGCTCTTCCAGTAATAACGTGCTATATCAGTGACGAGCTGGCTCAGCAGTAAAGCGTTAGATTAGAATGCGAGAGGACCCTGGTTCGGATCGACATGTGATCAATGCTACACCCATTTGTTGATTCTCCGAATACGGTGAGTATCTGTTAAAGCTACTTTGAGATGATATTTAGCTTTGTGAATATATAATGTATATGTTTCTGAATTACCGAATTAATATCAAAAGTAAATGTACATATGCATACATGTATGTCATTGTATATTTATTGATGTTATGTTTGTTTATATATATATATATATATATATATATATATATATATATATATATATATATATATATATATATATATATATATAATGCATGTTTATATAGCGTCAGAATCAGGTAACCCTGACCAGATAACCCTGTTCTGAGAAGCTGTACAATGTTATTATTCCTGACTCAGACCTGTTCCCACCTAGCAAACATCTAAACTCAAAAGGGAGAATAGAACGCATGCTGCCACTAAACGCACAAAACGTTACTTAAACATTTTATGAGTGAGTGAACCAGTCGCCACATGACAGCATTGCAGCTCCAGAGCTTCGAACCCGCGACCCTTCGGCTACGAGTCCTACACTCTAATTAACTGCGCCATTACGGCTCGGCATACATACATACATTCATGGACGACTTTATTAACAAGAGACTTCCTATATCCTTCGATGGCCTATTCCGTCTAAATTCTGAGGTACAGGAAAATGCAACAACCCTTATTGTTGTCAATGCACACATGTCTAGGTAATTATATGATTCCTTGGTACCTGGTCCACATACTTCCAATACACACACGACCAGACTTGAAAATACACAAACGGCGTTTCATCGAGCTGACTATTATTAGCTATGTTTGTTCGGGGCCAATGGGAAGACAGCTTCGGCTACATTGGTCCCCCAATTTCTTTATATGTAATATACTTGTAAAATTGCATTATGTATACGTTATTTGATATTGAAATTGGAAATAAATACTACTACTACATACATACATACATACATACATACATACATACACATGTACACATATACACACAATACTCAAAACAATTAAAGGAGCAAGAAAGTTTTGAATAATTTGATAACAAAATGTTAATGACTTTATTTTTAACTAAGTGCATAATACCTACTACAGAGTTACTGTCAATTGGAAATCAGTCATGCATAACCGTATTTACACTGAGCTCATATAACAGTCATTACTCTATAAAAGGATATTCAAGTTGCATTCTAGACCAAACTCTTGTTGTATCCAGAAGCAAAGAAGGGGATATATTAATACTCTTGTTATTCGTTGTATGTGTGTTGTGTCGATGATGGGGACGTTGCTAAATGCTCCTTGAGCCCACGTGAGTCGCCAGAGCGGTTTAAATGCTGGATGATGGCTTCACCCCGAAACTGGTATGATTGGACGGTCGTTGACACGATATCAGAAAGGACTGTTACTTAGTGAGCTGTGGCCTCCGGAATCAGCTCGTCATAGCCAGACAGCTGCAACATGACCCCCGACAGGTCACTAACATCCGAGTAAGTGACCAGAAAGTTAAGAACAGACTCCGAGAGGAAAGCAGGAGAGATAAAAGACTGGTCAGAGGAGTTATCTGGACAGTACCACATCGTACGTCCAAGTTGGACTCCAGCCGAGAACATCAAGATTGACAGATCGCTGAATGGACAGGTGTACTGTTTTCATATCAGAGTCTTTTCACTGTATGGCACAATGGTCAATTGAGGGTGTGGACACAAATCAGAGAGAGCGGGAGAGAGAGAGAGAGAGAGAGAGAGAGAGGGGTGGTGGTGCTGCAGTATATAATGTGGTAGATACATTTGGCAATGGCTCAATGATGTTGTGGGTTGGTTACTGTTTTTAGGTAGTCACATAGACCGGTTTATTCATCGATCAGGTGGCATAATCGAATTGAGATAGGTTGATGAAGAACCATAGTTTCGTTTTGTTGTTGCAGTGGTAGATCGGTTAATTTTTATGCAGGATAATGCTCGCACGCACACTGTGTGTCTCTGTGAGCTTCCTCGAGGAGGGATGACTCAACGTCAGTCATGGACTGGGCAGCTGGTTCGCCAGACCTGAATTTGATAAAATATTGCTGGGACATGGTTGGGAGGCTTGCTCGATGTTCTCATAAGACAGTTAATGACCCCAGAACAGCTCTCGTTGAGGAGCGGGTGCATATCCCTCAAAATCACATCGATCGACTCATGAGAAGTACCAGAAATAGTTGTAATGAATATATAAATGCTCGGAGGGGGGGGGGTTGAGAAATACAAATATGGCTAAATATATTGCTCCCTTAATTGTTTTGAGTAGTTTCTCTCTCTCTCTCTCTCTCTCTCTCTCTCTCTCTCTCTCTCTCTACATAATATAATAATATTTATTCCGCCATTACGTCGGATGGTACGTCACCCAGCTATATCACCTACGTCATAATAAAAGGACGTGATATAAATCAATTAACAATGAATGACAAAAGAAGGTAAAACATTATTCAAAATACACTATGAGCATATTAAAAAACCTAAACTTTTTTTTATCGTACCTTAACTATGAGATTTTGCCTAACCCCATGTACTAGGAGCGTCACTGAGCTCGAATCTTTTCGAGGATATTGGCGCTATAGAAGTCTATTATTATTATTATTATTATTATTATTATTATTATATACAGTAAAATATTTACATCGAAGGGTAATTTAAGGAATTACTTCCGGTTTATGTCAAAGCCGGATTACGTCACGGCCTTTCGATTCAATAAATGACGTACGGCGGTGTACGAGTGTACTAGAGGCTATTGAAAAGAAGAATACTTTGAGGCGTGATAAAAATGAAAGATGTCCTTATATGAGCAGTTCTGGATTTAGTGTGTGACAATTCGCTGATATAAGAAGGACGTCCAGGATCTTGGATCAGATTTCTGAACGTGATGATTTATAAAAATGTTGTTTAGTGCCATCTCCGTGAACTTGTCGAGAAGCTTCATCAACAAAGATTGATGACTTCCAACGCTCTGGTTTGGACACACGCACACACGCACGCACACACACACGCACGCACGCACGCACACGCACGCACGCACGCCACGCACGCACACGCACGCACGCACGCACGCACGCACGCACGCATGCACACACACGCATGCATGCACGCACGCACGCCCGCACGCACGCACGCACGCACGCACACACATAGAAAGAGATAGATAGATAGATAGAGAGTGAGTGAGTGAGTGAGTGAGGCTGGGAAATATGTTCTTGATGACGTTTCAGAGCTCCATAAATAGATGCCGTCTTTCTAATGTTCCATCCATTACCACGTAGACGTCTCTTTGAAATGGGTCACGTCCTCCAGAGTCAACAGATTGGTGGATCTTTGACCTTTGCCTCTCTTACAGTGGAATCCTAGGAAGGAGACGACTTGCTGGTACGAACATTTGTGTCAAACATACCACAAACATTGGTATGAACCATAATGGAACCCACGAGTTGAAAGTTGGCATAATCGAACAAATATCTTACATTTCCAAGTGACAGTTTAATCATGTATATCAGAATTCTCTGTGAACAAAATACATTGCCGTACAAATAATTAGTTTTTCTTCAAATTGATTTGTATTTCGGGGAGAATCCCCAGGCTGTCGCTAATTCAGTACTGCCTCTATGTTGGAGTGATTGAGAACCTCCTCCACCACCACTCACGGGGAAACAGTACGGAAAGATGGAGCCGAAATAATCTGAGGGTGGTCACTGCCAGAGTGTTTTACGTCCTCAGGGGGTCTTTAACGTCCTCCTTTATTTTTTAATAATTCATTGGAGACGGCAGCGCCATTTAACGTGGACAGCCACCCACGATGTGATGAGCCGAGAAATTAATCTCTGGAAAAGTTTCGACCTCTTGCTGGGATCGAACCTGCGATCCTTGGCACCAAGTGCCGGGTGCTTAACCGCCAGGCCACCGGGGCTCACTAAATTTTCCATCACTCACTCACTCACTCACTCACTCACTCACTCGGGTGTCAGTTGCCACACCAAAAATCTGTGTTTTATTTCGCAAAATTGTCCTGAAGAAAAAAATATTAAACAATAATATGTCAGCTACCATCACCTGATGTCACGATGTTGGTTTTAATATTGATGGCTGTAAGATGTTCGAATTTGTGTGATAAGGTTAGGTTCTAATCAGGTCAGGTCATAATGGAAGGTCAATTAGGCCACCTGGATATACTGGATTGATAGAGTTTGGTCGGATTTTTCAGGATTTTGCCAATTTATACTTTATAGATCACAATTAAGTCCGGATTATTTAAGGAAAGACAAATTGATGGCTTTTTCTTATAAGTGACCGAGGGAGAGAGAGAGAGATATATATATATATATATATATATATATATATATATATATATATATATATATATATATATATATATATATATATAAGGTGTCTTAATCTTGGTATACTTTATGGCGTCCCCCCCCCTCTCTCTCTCTCTCTCTCTCTCTCTCTATATATATATATATATTTATTTATCGTTCTATATAAGATTGATGACTTCCAACGCTCTGGTTTGGACACACGCACACACACACACACGCACACATGCACGCACGCACCACGCACGCACACACGCACACGCACACACACACACGCACACACGCACGCTTCCTGACGCCTGCCCGATGTCAAAACTGATCTTTGAAGACAGTGACAATTGGGTTATATGGTTTATATAGTATTGCTTTGAAGAAAGATACAGCAATTAAAAAATAGCTATAAATAGGGCTGCTTAGATAATTAATCTAAACATTCTCACTACTGCCGTGATCTGACTTGGGTGTTCTACTCCCAAACTCCACGGCTGTAGGTGATTCGCTTTTTGTTTTTGCTTGGCGGCTTAGGGACTGGTGAGACATTACACATGTCTCAGCAAGAAAAGTCGCCACTCTGGATTCAGTCCCCTGAAGAAACGTCCAGAGTTTGAATTCACGGTTCGAGATTCTCTGTGCCTGTGCCTTATTATACACAGCTAAAACACACATTGCCCGTGCCAGAGATTGAGGTTCGTGTTTTCTTTTTACCAATTTTGTAATATTTCATATAAAGGGTTAGTGACGAGTAGGTCATAGCATTTATTGGATTTGTATGTTTATGAGGTATTTGACCCTCCAGCAAATATCACAAGGCATATTATGCTGCGGTTGAGAAAGTTCCGTTTTCTATGCGTGGAGACCATATTTCCCGGTCCCTGCATTCAAGAAAAGTTGATCTAGAGCTATATATTCCGTGCACTATTTGCGTCTTTGGAGGCACGCCGTTTAAGTGTTTGGCCTGGTTATCCAGCATTTAAATGACTGTAGCAGACACAGTACGCTCTTAAAGCATGTACTCCTGACTCAGGAATAGAAACACTGCATCGCATCTCGAGCAGTGGCATTGGACACAGCTCGCGCGGTTGGTGTGTTTTATATAACAACTTATAAAATTCACCTTGGTTGTATGTGGGAATAGAATTATCTTTCCTAGGTCCAGTTATGTCCAGTTTATACTATGAGATTCAAGATTAGCTCTAATCTTCTTGTCATAAATAACATATAAGAACTACAATAGCAGACGTTAGGTCAGGTTTGAAAATGATAGCATAGTTCAAACAGTACGGAAGCTATGACGCGCTATTACGGTCTGCTTCAGCGCAGATGTCAATCTTTTAATAGCAATTAAGATAAACAGTTTTAATAGTAGTCGCTTCATGACGCCTGCCCGTTGTAAAAACTGATCTTTGAAGACAGTGACAATTGGGTTATATGGTTTATATAGTATTGCTTTGAAGAAAGATACAGCAATTAAAAATAGCTATAAATAGGGCTGCTTAGATAATTAAGCTAAACATTCTCACTACTGCCGTGATCTGACTTGGGTGTTCTACTCCCAAACTCCACGGCTGTAGGTGATTCGCTTTTTGTTTTTGCTTGGCGGCTTAGGGACTGGTGAGACATTACACATGTCTCAGCAAGAAAAGTCGCCACTCTGGATTCAGTCCCCTGAAGAAACGTCCAGAGTTTGAATTCACGGTTCGAGATTCTCTGTGCCTGTGCCTTATTATACACAGCTAAAAAACGCACGCACACGCACACGCACACACACACACACACACACACACACACACACACACACACACACACACATACATACATACACATACACACACACACACACACACACACACAAAGAGAGAGAGAGAGAGAGTGCCAAAGCTCACTGATTCACTGACTGACAGTCTGACTGACTGACTGACTAACCGACTGATTCACTTACTCACTCACTCACTAATTCACTCACTCACATATTCACTCACCGGTATACGACTCGTACATAACAGACCCAATTTCTGTCACCGACTGATATACCGTCTTCTGATTGGCCGAAGATTATGATTGTCAGCTCGTTCGTAACCCACCTGGTGTCGCTAACTTCTCAATCCAGACACGCTCACCACGCCAGTCTAGATGATGTCGCATTAAAGGCGATCTACTGCGTGATGAATACATTTAGGTCAATTGATCTGTCTATCAATCGGCGATTGCTGCGAGTGTTTCAAACAAACAATAATGAATAACATCCCGAATGTGAAGGGGTCATCAGAATCAACCGATCCCGATGTTATGTGTCGTGTTTGTTAGTGTAGACAGCTGTCAAGATACTATCCATTAACAGTAAAGGTCATATATATATATATATATATATATATATATATATATATATATATATATATATATATATATATATATATATATATAGTGTGTGTGTGTATGTGTGCGTGTGTGTGTGCGTGTGTGTTTGTTTGTGAGTGCTTGCTACTTTGTGATCGCAGCGAGAAATAATGGACGCCACCTTATCGTACAGATGTCCGTCCTCCCTTAGCAGTTAATGAATTCGAAGATTAAGCAGATTTGACGTCATCGCGGGATGTTTATGTTCTTATTTTTGGCTGGTCGTGAATCCCAATTAGGGACGCGTCAAGGTCGTTCTGTTTTACTAGTCCTGAAGGATTACTGAAGTATTCCATCAACGTAGTAGCACCGGGAGATGGCATACCTGGTGTGGCTCGGTTTATGCTGAACACGCAATGAGCGAGAGAACCTCTAGATCCAGAACAAGATCCAAATCGTGTTTATTGATCGTGTTTTCATTCTATTGCTGTTTATGACGATAGTGAGATTTGGATTTTAGAATAGTAGTAATATTAGTAGTATATGTAGATGACGTAATAATGGTAATAGTAGTGGCAGTAGTAGTAGTAGTAGTAGTAATATTACCAAGCGTAGATATAGCAGTAGAAAATTATTTCTAGTAAAAGAGTAGTTTACACACTAGTAGTGGTAACAGTAACAGCATCATGCTAATTAATGGTAGTAGCAGTAGCAGTAGTAGTAGTAGTTGTTGTTGTTGTTCTTATTGTTATTTTTATAGACACTGTTTTCATTTCGATGCCATTTAAACTAATCCTAGAGACAACGAAATCATGCTGATAAATAGTATCACCGGCTTCTTTGTCAATCTGGATCACTGCACTGTTCCTCTCTCGCCCTTCACTTCCGTCTACCTTCGTTGGGGAAGTCCCTTAAGTCGGTAGCAGACAGTCAGGACAAAGAGGAAGCCACCATGACAGTAATTAGTTTTTCCGTAACATTTCATGATGATCAATCTCTATTCCGACAACGCATCATCTTATATTGTTAAGTATCACCAAATACGTATCTAGCACTTAGAATTGCACTTTACGTATGCCCGAAAGCTGTACCTGTAAGGACTTGGCCGTGACAGAACACATAATGCACCATCATCTTATTACACTTTCTAAGTAATGTCCCACTGGGAAATGAAAACAAACGTTGCTAACGCTAACAGTCACATATGAGTATTACGCTAACAGTCATATATAAATGTTACACTAACAGTCATATATAAATGTTACACTAACAGTCATATATAAATGTTACACTAACAGTCACATATAAATGTTACACTAACAGTCATATATAAATGTTACACTAACAGTCACATATAAATGTTATACTAATAGTCACAAATAAATGTTGCACTGACAACCGGATATACATGTTACACTAACGTTTACATATACATATTATACTAACAGTCACATGTTACACTAACAGTCACATATTATACTAACAGTCAAATGTTACGCTAACAGTCACATATAAACGTTACACTAAGTCACAAATAAAGTGGCACGGTTAAACCAAAACACTCACTCACTCACTCACTCACTCACTCACTCACTCACTCACTCACTCACTCACTCACTCACTCACTCACTCACTCACTCACTCACTCACTCACTCACTCACTCACTCACTCACTCACTCACTCACTCACTCACTCACTCACTCACTCACTCACTCCCACTCACTCACTCACTCACTCACACACTCACTCACTCACTCACTCACTCACTCACTCACTCACTCACTCACTCACTCACTCACTCACTCACTCACTCACTCACTCACTCACTCACTACCACTCACTCACTCCTCCCTCACTCTCACTCCTCATCCTCCTCCTCCTCACTCACTCACTCACTCACTCACTCACTCCTCCTTCTCCCCCTCCTCACTCACTCACTCACTCACTCACTCACTCACTCACTCCCACTCCTCACTCTCCTCTCCTCACTCACTCACTCACTCACTCACTCACCCAATATCACCCACCACCCACACACCCCCCCGCCACTCGCCACCCGCTCACTCGTCGCTCGCTCGCTCGCTCGCTCGCTCGCTCGCTCGCTCGCTCACTCACTCACTCACTCACTCACTCACTCACTCACTCACTCACTCACTCACTCACTCACTCACTCACTCACTCACTCACTCACTCACTCCTCACTCACTCACTCACTCACTCACTCACTCACTACAATGCATCTTTCAGACGTCGCTGAGAGCTGGACAAAGATCATTATGTTCACGAGGTAACATGTCTTCATCATTATTGCAGTTATCGTCATACAATAACTTATCATATTTAGTCCTCCAGTAGACTTTTCATTATATGAACGATTGGATTTGGTATCAACAACAATACAAACGGCTGGACAAAATGATACACGATTATCATTTCACACGATTATATCTAAAAGAATAACATCATTATCATTCTCGGTGCATACAATTAATTGACGTTTCGAAGAATTAAATTTAAATAATAAATTTGCTTTATTTGAAATTTAACTCGAAGCGAGGCTAAGATGTGGTTACATTGTGATAATACAAAACTCGATTACTACATTATAAATGGTGACCATGAAACTGATTACACTGTCGCTGTATGCCGCAGGAAGTCTCCAGGGCCCAAAATTTGGTAGCGCTGTTGACCATTAGCCTTAGTTTTCCGTGTTCGAATCGCGACCTGGCTATGTTCGAACGGTGGTGTTTCGTCTTTCATTTCACTTAATGGCGTGACCTATTTATTTTAAATGGACGCACAAAAGTGGCCGCAAAACAGCAACACTTTACACGTCACATTGCAATGAATAGGAGTGACCATCAGCGGATACAAATGATGTTATATAAACAGCTTAAATATTTACATACCAACATCCGAACTGAGATTTAGACATTGAAACTCTACAATTAAACAAAGATGTCCTGGGCACATAGAAAGGTCACCGAAACCGCTTGGAGGCATCTAACGTTCGACCCGATTAGGTTCATTCGTACCCTGATGGGTATCACTGAAACGATTTGGAATAATTTCTGGCGATTAATTAATAATATTCTATTAAAATACGATTATGATAAACAGCCGGCATCACTGAGCGGTAAGCAGATTTTAAGCTATTTCTACGGAGGATGAGACATAGCGAAAAATTTACCACATTCGATCTTTCAATACTGCTACAGCCTATGGTAATATGTATTGCGGTAAAGCGATGAATTACACGTTACAACATACTTTTGGGTATTTTATCAGTATATTGAAGGTTAAGGTTGGCGTGCCCAAATTATCTCGCTCCAAGCCGCGGGTAAGAGGAGACTATCATATTTTGGGCTCCTAGACTTATCTGCACCATTTGATATTGTGGACCCTAACATTCTAATACAACGTTTGCAGTCTAGATTGGTTATTGGTGGAAATACTAACTCGCGGTTTAGGTATTCATAACCGATTCCCTATCATCTTTTGGTGTCGGTTTTCCAAATGGGCCAGAACCATATGCCAATGATACTAAATTGTATCTTTCGTTGATATTAGTCCTGCCTCGTCCCCTCGTAACCTTGGAGTTGGATGCTTTGTTTTGTTGTTCGGGGAGAATCCCCAGGCTGTCGCTTATTCGGCACAGCCTCTATGTTGGAGTGGTTGAGAAATATACTCCCCACCACTCACAGGGGAGCAGTACGGAAAGATGGAGCCGACATTCCCCGAGGGCGATCACTGCCAGAGTGTTTTACGTCCTCAAGGGTTTTTTAACGTCCCCCTTTATTTTAAATAGTTCAGTGGAGACGGCAGCGCCATTTAACGTGGTCAGCCACCCACGATGTGATGAGCCGAGAAATTAATCCCTGGAAAAGTTTCGACCTCTTGCGGGTTTCGAACTTGTGACCGTTGGCACCAAGTGCCCGGGGGCCCCAACCGCTAGGCCACCGGAGCTCATTTGGAGTTGGATTCGATATCCACATGTTTATAGACAAACCCCTTTCCGCATATACTTTTGTATTAGTCTATCTCGTATATAAGACGGGGTCAGTATATCAGTCAATGTCGCGGGAAACTGCTTAATTTGAATATAAGACGAGACAGGATTCAAAACCTTTTAAAGATTTTACTTTCAGATAAATGGCGTTTTGTTTTTGACCTGGCATGCTGAAATTATTAAGAACGTCGAATAGTGGAAGAGATATGTGGTGTAGGACTGATTTCACACCCAAAGACATCATTGAAGACAGCTAACCCTGCTGCAATGATTAATTATTGCTGGTACTGAGAGCTTTCGTTTTAAAACGTCGAACTGTTTAACAGAAATATGAGTAGATTTAAATGAAACATAAAATCAAATATTACATTAGCTACAGCCATTGACCTCACAATAAATGTCCGTATTCATAGGTTCTAAACCCGAAGCGCAGCCGCTTCAGCGTTGCTTTTTGCCCCTACCGGAAGTCAGCGCTGTTTGGTCATGGCGGCCCATTCAAACACCGTTGGGTGCTCGGTCTAGTTTTCTTTCAAGTCAATGGGTACAATCTCGTTAACAGGTCATTTCATTATATCCTTTGTTCATGGTTTTGTTGCTTCTAAATGTCCCTATTGCAATTCACTATTATCTGACCTATTCCGATCATTGTTGCTCAAGCTTCATAATAGACCATGGCAGCTAGACTTACTGTTAGACTCAAAAATACTATCGCACCAATTCAACCCTTCAAAATCTTCGCTGGCTCCCCGCTGTACAACGAATACATTTCTCCTTAAATTGTCTCAGCTGGATTTTTCTAGAAAGGGGCGTACGCGCGCGCACGCACACGCACACACACATGCACACTCGCGCGCACACACACACACGCACGCACGCACGCACGCATACACACAACCGCGCGCGCGCGCACACACACACACACACACACACACACACAAACACACACTTATATATATATATATATATATATATATATATATATATATATATATATATATATATATATCATCGTAAGTCACATATATATTTGACAAATATCATCGTGTTAATATAATATATAATGCATAGTTTCCATCACTCACTCACTCACTCACTCACTCACTCGGGTGTCAGTTCCACACCAAAAATCTGTGTTTTATTTCGCAAAATTGTCCTGAAGAAAAAAATATTAAACAATAATATGTCAGCTACCATCACCTGATGTCACGATGTTGGTTTTAATATTGATGGCTGTAAGATGTTCGAATTTGTGTGATAAGGTTAGGTTCTAATCAGGTCAGGTCATAATGGAAGGTCAATTAGGCCACCTGGATATACTGGATTGATAGAGTTTGGTCGGATTTTTCAGGATTTTGCCAATTTATACTTTATAGATCACAATTAAGTCCGGATTATTTAAGGAAAGACAAATTGATGGCTTTTTCTTATAAGTGACCGAGGGAAAGAAGAGAGGATATATATATATATATATATATATATATATATATATATATATATATATTTATTTTTGTTCTCTTTTCTATGTGTCTCCCCCCCTTTTCCTTCTCTCTCTCTCTCTCTCTCTATATATATATATATTTATTTTTTTCGTTCTATAAATTGATGACTTCAACGCTCTGGTTTGGACACACGCACACACACACACACGCACACATGCACGCACGCACACACGCACGCACACACGCACCCACACGACCACACACGCACACACGCACACACGCACGCTTCCTGACGCCTGCCCGATGTCAAAACTGATCTTTGAAGACAGTGACAATTAGGTTATATGGTTTATATAGTATTGCTTTGAAGAAAGATACAGCAATTTAAAAAAAATAGCTATAAATAGGGCTGCTTAGATAATTAATATAAACATTCTCACTACTGCCGTGATCTGACTTGGGTGTTCTACTCCCAAACTCCACGGCTGTAGGTGATTGGTTTTTGTTTTTGCTTGGCGGCTTAGGGACTGGTGAGACATTACACATGTCTCAGCAAGAAAAGTCGCCACTCTGGATTCAGTCCCCTGAAGAAACGTCCAGAGTTTGAATTCACGGTTCGAGATTCTCTGTGCCTGTGCCTTATTATACACAGCTAAAACACACATTGCCCGTGCCAGAGATTGAGGTTCGTGTTTTCTTTTTACCAATTTTGTAATATTTGATATAAAGGGTTAGTGACGAGTAGGTCATAGTATTTATTGGATTTGTATGTTTATGAGGTATTTGACCCTCCAGCAAATATCACAAGGCATATTATGCTGCGGTTGAGAAAGTTCCGTTTTCTATGCGTGGAGACCATATTTCCCGGTCCCTGCATTCAAGAAAAGTTGATCTAGAGCTATATATTCCGTGCACTATTTGCGTCTTTGGAGGCACGCCGTTTAGATGTTTGGCCTGGTTATCCAGCATTTAAATGACTGTAGCAGACACAGTACGCTCTTAAAGCATGTACTCCTGACTCAGGAATAGAAACACTGCATCGCATCTCGAGCAGTGGCATTGGACACAGCTCGCGCGGTTGGTGTTTTTATATAACAACTTATAAAATTCACCTTGGTTGTATGTGGGAATAGAATTATCTTTCCTAGGTCCAGTTATGTCCAGTTTGTACTATGAGATTCAAGATTAGCTCTAATCTGCTTGTCATAAATAACATATAAGAACTACAATAGCAGACGTTAGGTCAGGTTTGAAAATGATAGCATAGTTCAAACAGTACGGAAGCTATGACGCGCTATTACGGTCTGCTTCAGCGCAGATGTCAATCTTTTAATAGCAATTAAGATAAACAGTTTTAATAGTAGTCGCTTCATGACGCCTGCCCGTTGTAAAAACTGATCTTTGAAGACAGTGACAATTGGGTTATATGGTTTATATAGTATTGCTTTGAAGAAAGATACAGCAATTAAAAATAGCTATAAATAGGGCTGCTTAGATAATTAATCTAAACATTCTCACTACTGCCGTGATCTGACTTGGGTGTTCTACTCCCAAACTCCACGGCTGTAGGTGATTCGCTTTTTTGTTTTTGCTTGGCGGCTTAGGGACTGGTGAGACATTACACATGTCTCAGCAAGAAAAGTCGCCACTCTGGATTCAGTCCCCTGAAGAAACGTCCAGAGTTTGAATTCACGGTTCGAGATTATCTGTGCCTGTGCCTTATTATACACAGCTAAAAAACGCACGCACACGCACACACACACACACACACACACACACACACACACACACACACACACACACACAACATATATATATATGTGTGTGTGTGTGCGTTGCGTGTGTTGTTTGTGAGTGCTTGCTACTTTGTGATTGCATCGAGAAATAATGGACGTCACCTTATCGTACAGATGTCCGTCCTCCCTTAGCAGTTAATGAATTCGAAGATTAAGCAGATTTGACGTCATCGCGGGATGTTTATGTTCTTATTTTTGGCTGGTCGTGAATCCCAATTAGGGACGCGTCAAGGTCGTTCTGTTTTACTAGTCCTGAAGGATTACTGAAGTATTCCATCAACGTAGTAGCACCGGGAGATGGCATACCTGGTGTGGCTCGGTTTATGCTGAACACGCAATGAGCGAGAGAACCTCTGGATCCAGAACAAGATCCAAATCGTGTTTATTGATCGTGTTTTCATTCTATTGCTGTTTATGACGATAGTGAGATTTGGATTTTAGAATAGTAGTAATATTAGTAGTATATGTAGATGACGTAATAATGGTAATAGTAGTGGCAGTAGTAGTAGTAGTAGTAGTAATATTACCAAGCGTAGATATAGTAGTAGAAAATTATTTCTAGTAAAAGAGTAGTTTACACACTAGTAGTGGTAACAGTAACAGCATCATGCTAATTAATGGTAGTAGCAGTAGCAGTAGTAGTAGTAGTTGTTGTTGTTGTTCTTATTGTTATTTTTATAGACACTGTTTTCATTTCGATGCCATTTAAACTAATCCTAGAGACAACGAAATCATGCTGATAAATAGTATCACCGGCTTCTTTGTCAATCTGGATCACTGCACTGTTCCTCTCTCGCCCTTCACTTCCGTCTACCTTCGTTGGGGAAGTCCCTTAAGTCGGTAGCAGACAGTCAGGACAAAGAGGAAGCCACCATGACAGTAATTAGTTTTTCCGTAACATTTCATGATGATCAATCTCTATTCCGACAACGCATCATCTTATATTGTTAAGTATCACCAAATACGTATCTAGCACTTAGAATTGCACTTTACGTATGCCCGAAAGCTGTACCTGTAAGGACTTGGCCGTGACAGAACACATAATGCACCATCATCTTATTACACTTTCTAAGTAATGTCCCACTGGGAAATGAAAACAAACGTTGCTAACGCTAACAGTCACATATGAGTATTACGCTAACAGTCATATATAAATGTTACACTAACAGTCATATATAAATGTTACACTAACAGTCATATATAAATGTTACACTAACAGTCACATATAAATGTTACACTAACAGTCATATATAAATGTTACACTAACAGTCACATATAAATGTTATACTAATAGTCACAAATAAATGTTGCACTGACAACCGGATATACATGTTACACTAACGTTTACATATACATATTATACTAACAGTCACATGTTACACTAACAGTCACATATTATACTAACAGTCAAATGTTACGCTAACAGTCACATATAAACGTTACACTAAGTCACAAATAAAGTGGCACGGTTAAACCAAAAATCACTCATAACACCCTCACCACATACACATCACTCACTCACTCACTACACCACCACCATCACATCAAACCACTCCAAACACACCACTACACTCACTCAACATCACTACACCATCACATCAAACCATCACTCACTCAACTACAACTCACTCACTCACAATCACTCACCTCACATCAACTACCCCTCACATCACATACACTCACCATCACTCACTCACTACACTCACATCACTCACTCACTACACTCACTCACTCACTCACTCACCAAACTCACTCAACTCACCCCCCCCTTTTACTAAACCAAAACCAACTACACATCCACCACTCACCTCCCTCACCATCATCACTCACTCCCACTCACTCACTCACTCACTCACTCACTCACTCCCTCCACTCACTCACTCACTCACTCAAACCCCTCCCCCACCCCCAAACCCCCCGGCCCTCTTGTGCTCGCTCGCTTTTCCCCCCCTCGCTCGCTCGCTCGCTCGCTCACTCACTCACTCGCTCACTCACTCACTCACTCACTCACTCACTCACTCACTCACTCACTCACTACAATGCATCTTTCAGACGTCGCTGAGAGCTGGACAAAGATCATTATGTTCACGAGGTAACATGTCTTCATCATTATTGCAGTTATCGTCATACAATAACTTATCATATTTAGTCCTCCAGTAGACTTTTCATTATATGAACGATTGGATTTGGTATCAACAACAATACAAACGGCTGGACAAAATGATACACGATTATCATTTCACACGATTATATCTAAAAGAATAACATCATTATCATTCTCGGTGCATACAATTAATTGACGTTTCGAAGAATTAAATTTAAATAATAAATTTGCTTTATTTGAAATTTAACTCGAAGCGAGGCATAAGATGTGGTTACATTGTGATAATACAAAACTCGATTACTACATTATAAATGGTGACCATGACAACTGATTACACTGTCGCTGTATGCCGCAGGAAGTCTCCATGGCCAAATTGGTAGCGCTGTTGACCATTAGCCTTAGTATTCGTGTTCGAATCGCGACCTGGCTATGTTCGAACGGTGGTGTTTCGTCTTTCATTTCACTTAATGGCGTGACCTATTTAGTTTAATGGACGCACAAAAGTGGCCGCAAAACAGCAACACTTTACACGTCACATTGCAATGAATAGGAGTGACCATCAGCGGATACAAATGATGTTATATAAACAGCTTAAATATTTACATACCAACATCCGAACTGAGATTTAGACATTGAAACTCTACAATTAAACAAAGATGTCCTGGGCACATAGAAAGGTCACTGAAACCGCTTGGAGGCATCTAACGTTCGACCCGATCAGGTTCATTCGTACCCTGATGGGTATCACTGAAACGATTTGGAATAATTTCTGGCGATTAATTAATAATATTCTATTAAAATACGATTATGATAAACACCCGGCATCACTGAGCGGTAAGCAGATTTTAAGCTATTTCTACGGAGGATGAGACATAGCGAAATATTTACCACATTCGATCTTTCAATACTCCTACAGCGTATGGTAATATGTATTGCGGTAAAGCGATGAATTACACGTTACAACATACATTTGGTATTTTATCAGTATATTGAAGGTTAAGGTTGGCGTGCCCAAATTATCTCGCTCCAAGCCGCGGGTAAGAGGAGACTATCATATTTTGGGCTCCTAGACTTATCTGCACCATTTGATATTGTGGACCCTAACATTCTAATACAACGTTTGCAGTCTATATTGGTTATTGGTGGAAATACTAACTCGTGGTTTAGGTATTGCATAACCGATTCCCTATCATCTTTTGGTGTCGGTTTCCAATGCCAGACATATGCCAATGATACTAAATTGTATCTTTCGTTGATATTAGTCCTGCCTCGTCCCCTCGTAACCTTGGAGTTGGATGTTGTTTTTTTGTTGTTCGAAGAGAATCCCCAGGCTGTCGCTTATTCGGCACAGCCTCTATGTTGGAGTAGTTGAGAAATATCCTGCCCCACCACTCACAGGGGAGTAGTACGGAAAGATGGAGCCGAAATACCCTGAGGGCGGTCACTGCCAGAGTGTTTTACGTCCTCAAGGGTTTTTTAACGTCCCCCTTATTTTAAATAATTCAGTGGAGACGGCAGCGTCATTTAACGTGGTCAGCCACCCACCATGTGATGAACCGAGAAATTAATCCCTGGAAAAGTTTCGACCTCTTGCGGGTTTCGAACTTGTGACCGTTGGCACCAAGTGCCGGGTCCCTAACCGCTAGGCCACCGGAGCTCATTTGGAGTTGGATTCGATATCCACATGTTTATAGACAAACACCTTACCGCATATACTTTTGTATTAGTCTATCTCGTATATAAGACGGGGTCAGTATATCAGTCAATGTCGCGGGAAACTGCTTAATTTGAATATAAGACGAGACAGGATTCAAAACCTTTTAAAGATTTTACTTTCAGATAAATGGCGTTTTGTTTTTGACCTGGCATGCTGAAATTATTAAGAACGTCGAAGTAGTGGAAGAGATATGTGTGTGTAGGACTGATTTCACACCCAAAGACATCATTGAAGACAGCTAACCATGCTGCAATGATTAATTATTGCTGGTACTGAGAGCTTTCGTTTTAAAACGTCGAACTGTTTAACAGAAATATGAGTAGATTTAAATGAAACATAAAATCAAATATTACATTAGCTACAGCCATTGACCTCACAATAAATGTCCGTATTCATAGGTTCTAAACCCGAAGCGCAGCCGCTTCAGCGTTGCTTTTTGCCCCTACCGGAAGTCAGCGCTGTTTGGTCATGGCGGCCCATTCAAACACCGTTGGGTGCTCGGTCTAGTTTTCTTTCAAGTCAATGGGTACAATCTCGTTAACAGGTCATTTCATTATATCCTTTGTTCATGGTTTTGTTGCTTCTAAATGTCCCTATTGCAATTCACTATTATCTGACCTATTCCGATCATTGTTGCTCAAGCATCGTAAGTCACATATATATTTGACAAATATCATCGTGTTAATATAATATATAATGCATAGTTGTATAATACTGCCGCCTTTTGTTATCAGAAAATGCAAAACATTTTAAAGTTTTTTTCTGAAGTGCTTCAAATGTCCGATATATTCGTACGTATATTTGGCAAAAGCTTTAGCTAAGTAGTTTACATATGTAATTGGCCCATCCATGATTGAAATCAAATAATAGATCCAGGGTCGTGACGTCATAGGGATAATTAGTGAGTGAATATTGATTACTCATCATCATTGTAAAGTTCAAATACCCAGAGTCATCTGGTTATGTAAGAGTCGGCCGTAATTAGACAAATAGACAGCTCGCGGTATTCACACAGATGACGGTTCAGTATTAATAGACTGGCGGAGACTCCTTACTGATAAATAGATGAAGTGCCCATAGATAGTGAGAGACAGATAAAGAACTCATTGCTAATCACATAATTGGTAGAACATTCTGTCTAGAGTAGGTTAATGCTGATGCGTCACCCATCGGAACGCAATCCAACAAACGAACGAACTTCTGAATGCGAGGAACCTTTCATCCGCAAAAGTCCTTCCTAATCCCTGTCCATTTAGCGTGTGTATATGGCCAGAACACGTTATGCAGTACAATAGTGATTAACACGATTAGATGATGCCCAATGAACAATGACTAACAATGTAGCTCCATTTGGTCAAACGATCAGAGTTCACAACATCTAAAATATTCAAATAAATGTCAGATGTTAAGCTTCAGCTACTGTTCCAGTCAACCGATATTCGCGATTAATGTCCGCGGGCTGTTATTGGGGCTCGTACGATAATATCACCCATCACCCATCAATCGTGGTAAGTGAATGTCACGTGTTGACTAACGTTTCTGCAGCAAGTTTCGTTAAAATGTTTAAAATGGCCGATTCTTTGGCTTTAAATATTTTTGGACTGATTTGATTGTTTTGATGTGCTTAGAACTTCCTAGTTCCAGGAAGGACTTGGACAGGAGTTTTGTGTGCTGAGAAATGATGATTTAGAAAATGCGAAGAATCATCACCGGAAGATCATTTTTAATTAATGGAATAATTCAATTGCATCGCCGTGCCATTAGCGGTTTAATTCCCATTGGAATTAAAATAAAACGAAAATGCTTTTAACGCCAGTCCTTTGCTAATGCGGACCGACACTCATTGCTCTATGTTTCATCGCAATAAAAATGTTCTACGATGTGCCTTTTGGGTGAAATCTTACTCCGCAAAAGATTCGAAACATATATTTGTACACTAAAACCTATGCCATCTAAGATTGACAAAGCGTGAGTGATAGCGGACTATTGAAAATCCCCCTTCACTAGACGATGATGATTGGTATTTTATGGCCACTTTTGTGCACAAGGTAGGCTAAATGGACCGAACAACCTTCGAAAGTAATGAGGCGAAGTCAAAGATGAAACACCCTCCATATATGCCCATACCGTGGTTCAAATTCAGGTGGTAGTTATCAGTAATACAACGCGATACCAGTTAGACAATTTTTAAACTGTTCAAAGTAATATACCATTGGACATTTGAACCAAATGTTTTAATTTTAGCCGAAGTGATTTACTATGGGAAGTTTCTATTAAGAGCGTTGAATGGTATTAAATGGCACTGATAAGTTTTGGTATTGATCCATCAACGTAGTACCAACACCCAACAGTCGCTAAATCACTAAACATACCTTGTCAAAAAGCTCTGTTTCGAGTTGAGCGTTTTAATATTATTCGTTACACTTCTGAAATAATTATACGATCTTGATGATAATGTTGATGCGGCAAATATCCTTTGGTATTTTGTTTAGATCTATAGGTGAGAAATGAAGGACTTTGAAGCCTTTGATTGTGAAATTGCCTGCATCTGGTGTAGCTGAAAAGTGGAGAAAAATAAATTCGAAGGGAAAAATTGAGTGAAATCGAGAGAAAAAGTAACTTGTAAACAAAAAGTACAAAGGGAAAGTTACAGATTCACGAGCAGGGGAAGGCCCATTATATGTCGTGGTCGTGGATTAAAGATGATATTCAAAGACTCTGAATTGGAGTATTAAATAGCAAAGCTCGGAGAAATATCAGAATCTTTTTACGCGCAGGCCTTAATGTTATGTGCTAGAATATAAGTCAAGATCAGAATATTTTACTTCAACTGTTTAGCTTCATTTGGTCGTAAAGATTAGTCTATACACAGGAGATTATTACTTAGCTGAAGCAATTTGTGTTATGGTGATATTAGTGGAATGGTCCCTTGTTGGTTGATATCTATTGTATCTGTTCATCGCGACCCCCCCCCATAACAGTATTTTTTTTCAGCAAAAGTGATATTTAGACAAAACGAAGACAAACTCAGTAAATGTATTCGATCTAATTCTATTAAATAAACATCATAATATATCGTTTGAATTCCTTGAAGGAGAATAATTATGCCGATTACTGTGCTTTTTTATTTAATTTTTTTTATTTATATGCCACAAGGATAAATGTAATTGATGAGAAACTCTCCAAAAAATGGTGAATATTTTTATTTATGGCACAGTTCAAACAAAATGTTATTCTTTTGTAAATCAAGATTTTTTTATTGTGAACAATAAAAATAACTAAACCTTTAGTTTTGTGCTCTCATAACCAACACAAAATACCAATTTGGGCATTAAAGAACCCGATTTTACCATTACTAACCTCGTCAAGACAAAATATTTAATAAAGAAAATCAATTTCTAATGTCTTGGTCATCAACTGGAGGGTTTATTCTGAGGAATAAAAGTTTGTTATTTCATAACCCTTGTGGAAGCGGCCCATCTGTGGTGTAATTAGTAGGGCGTTGGACCACTATTCACTACCACCCGGTGTTTCATCTTTGACTTCACTTCATTACCCTTGGAGGTCGCATGGCCCATTTAGCGTACCATCTGCACAAAGGTGGCCGTAAAACATCAATCATCATAACTTATGGAAATCTATTTGCTGTTTTATGAGAATTGCCCAGATATTATCATATATGTGAAGCTCAGAAGCGGCTTGTAAATCAGCAAGCATAACAAGAAACTGTGTTTATAATAGTCTAATTAAAATATAGTTAGACATATAATAGTCCAAATGGGACGAGAAACCTTTAAATATAATGAGACTAAGTGAATGATGAAAGATCTTTCAACCGCAGCTATGTCGCCATTGGAAGCAAGGTATTAAAGATCAGTGGCCTAATGCGTCACCAGTTAGGCCACGAAGAGGCCACTTCCTATCAGAAATACGACGGTTTTCCCATTTAAACGATACTTTCCATTCGAGAACCGTCAAAAGCAACACAACAACAACAAGAGTAAGTCGACCTTGCCACTCTTTGACATGTACATATCCAGATATATGACACACGGAAATAGACATTTCAGAGAAGACGCTGTAACTTCCATGGTATCATCTTCGGTTTAAAATAATAAGATGTAGGGGTTTCCAGTATCTTTGAGAAGATAAAAACTAACCTACTTTCCCTATTTCACTGACTGTCCATAAGATATTATTCTGTATTGTACACCATACACATTCTGTATTGATGTTGTTGTTCCATAATAAGACATCAACCTGCATTATCCACCACCCACATTATGTATATGTTGTTGTTATTATTGTTGTTAGTTTTGTTGTTGTTACTGTTGATGTTGTTAATATTATATCACGACTTACCTTTAGCTTTATACAACGGAGTAAAATACCTAGAAATGAACTATTCCAAACACAAAGCTACATAATGTGGATACTCCGGGATATTTCACTAGCAGATGTCTATATTATCAACAAATCATACTTGAAACATCAGTAATTAGGCAATGCCAACGATATCAAGTCATCTCAGAGAGTTCCAGCCATACAAAAGTGTTCCCGATATGCCAAAGTGTTCCAACCATATCGAGGTGTTCCGGCCGTAGATGTCGACGCTGTTGTCTCAACTGTTTCCCCATTTCAGGATTCACCAACGTTCCAGTCTCGCGTTCTATGGCTCTAATTGGTAGCCTCAAGTAGACGACTATGAAGAGGTAAGCCGCTTAACATTCCTGCCAAAAACTGACTACACCAAAACACCAACGGCTGATTGACCCATAAATGATGTCTCTTGTTCGGAAATAAATCTACGACCCCATTGGAGCGATTGATCGTACAGTTTTTGTTTGTTTGTTTGTTTTATTTGCCAAACTTTAACAAATACACCGTTACAGTTTTGCGAACCCTGATGGCTTAGAGGCCAGGGTAGTGGACCATAAATTAATAACTTCGGTGTTCGATCCCACGCATTGGCTACTAATTTTGCTCGAGCTCCACGATGGTGGATAATTGTCGATTATTGATCTGTATCTGGCAGATGGATAGTTGTACGGATCCATAGTAGGGGAAAAGGCTTAAACAAGGACAAGGATTACCAAAACACGCACGAATGCGACTCATTACGAGTCTTCTTTCCGAGGTTTACAGTCCACGTTTTAGTTTAGCCGGATGTTTACCTTTAAGTCGTCACGGATTGGTCAGTTTAGATTGTTTCTGGTCAGTAATGGTGGTATTATGTCTGTAACAAGTTAGTCTAGTTTGTGCTGTGTCATTGTTGCTGCAAGTTGATATATGTTTTGCCGTGTCACATTATTATTGCTGATTGGAATAGTTTTGGACGTGTCAAATTGTTATTGCAAGTAGGGCTTTCGCGTTCAAATGGCCTTCTTACATTTTCAAAAATATGAACTTGGCACAGCTATCCAGGTGGTATTAATCATTATTGTGCTAACGGTAGACTGCCTTAGTAAGAATTACTATAAACCCTTCTCGACGAAGGATAATCTCTCATTAGAATCTACACTCCTGGGTGTATGGGGGAACCCGAAGGCAGGAACTGGTACTGTTACTAGCTAGCTGTTAATGAATATGGAAATATATTTGAGAGGTAGTATTCAGCATTTTGGTAATACCTGTGTTGATGCTATTAATACTGGATTTTTATGCTATTGTGTAACTGTCCTTCCGAAGGTATTTCAGTGGACTAATGATAAGGCGATTATAGTCGTTCTACATTGTTGGACATGTGGTTCTGCGATTCAACGAACATCCCACAGACATAATCAAGACTGGAAATCCTAGCGCCATAAAGCGTATTGTTCACGATTTTGGTTATTGGTTATTTGATAGTTGAACGAGGCCTCAAACCCATAGCAATAAGCCGAACTTCTTTCGAGGAAATGAAGGAAATTGGGGTCTGCCAAAAGACTCAAACACTGTGGTACACATACTAGACGTACATCCTAAACCAAAAGTGGAACTGAGTTATTTGTTAAGGCTCAACTATGGCGGCACCTAAGACATGTGACCCTAACACAGGGATTCGAAGCCAAACATCGAGATTTACAACCTAGTTGTTAACATACGACGCTATCGAGACGTCTTCGAACCAATATTATTGTCTGTTCCCAGGGTTAAAACTCATACTGGGACTCGTACTTTATTCAGTTGTTGTCCCTATACTCTTTGGAATTCACTCTCTGAACACGTTAAGTCATCAAATAGCGTAGTTTCTTTCCGTCACCATTTAAAACTCACCTTTTTAGACTCGCTTATCCTTCCTAAGTTTCCTTGCCATCTGATCATTGTTGACGAACTTTGGATCGTACCCGGATCATGAGTTTGCCCAACCCCTCCACTAGGTGCGCTACTGAGCTTGATTATTTTCGACGATATTGGCGCTATAGAAGTTTTGTAATTATTATTATTATTATTATTGTTATTATTATTATAATATGCTATGTCAGGAGTTGAGTGAGCTGGCGCTTTATAGCCAAGTTTACTAGCCACGTTTTGCGTCTAACAAAAATTACAGTAATGCAGTAAAAGCCATCTTTTAACACTGCATTGCCTTAATATGTGGAAGTGGTCGTAATAATTTTTTTTTAAATGTTTGGCCACACGAAATGTGGTTCCATTAACAAACCAATAACAGCTTTTAGTATATTGTCTCGACTCAATAGGTCTAAAGGAAGCGGGACATCTGGAATGTTTCTTGGACTAGCTTATGTGCCATTTGTTGAAATGAAAAGGAAAAAAAACAATTTAATCTTAGGTACCATCGTTTTTTTGTCGCGATAAACTTACGATCAAAGCTGATTTATGATAGATGATGATGATGATGATAGGTGTTTTAAGGCCAATTTTGTGCACATGGTAGGCTAAGCGGGCCGAGCGACCTGCAAAGGTAATGAAGCCAAGTCAAAGATGAAACAATCTTCCTTCGGATGTTCCCACGCCGAGATTCGAACTCAGGCGGTAGTGATCTGTGAGCCCAACGCTCTACCAGTTGGACAACGAAGGCGCCCCATTGATGCCGGTTGAAGATGTTATCTCAGAATAATGTTTTTATTCATTAATGAACAGTTTTTCTTGTTGTTGTTGTTGCTGCTGCTGTTGGTATTCTTGTTATCGTCGTCACAATATTATGTGGAACGTTTGTGCAAAACAAGCGGCCGCCGTCTATTTATAACAGAGATTGTGTCAACATGTGTCAAGGGAGTGGTTATTTGGGAGATGTATGTCGCGATATACGTGCTTTGGTTTTTACACGTGAATAACTCGAGACAAGAAAAAACATCAACTAGGTTTAGTTTGAGAAAACTGGACTCCCTGTGAAATATTTTAGCAATTAGGTTCGCTTTATTTTAGTCGCACATTTCTGAGGATTATATTTTTTACTAACCGTTTGTTGTTCCATTTAACCGTAATTCTTAATCCCATAACTATCAGATTGTTGTCGGCGTTTTGTCAGTTTAGTTTCGAACGCTCAACATTATAACAGCCTAATTATCGCTTCTGTTGGGACACGGACACACGCGCGCACGCATGCACACACACACAGGTATGTCTATAGATATATGTACGTCTACATATTTACTGATTGGATTTACCTCGAGTCATCATCATTATAGGTTATACTCGGCGCTGCTCACACCTGGGACATATACGGCCGAGGGCGACTACCTGGGGAAACACATACCACAAACACAGCTATGAATAGGAGTCGAACCCATAACTTGGCGGTTTGCACCGCAATGCTCTAACCACTGCGCTATTGAAACGTCCATTATTATTATTATTATTATTATTATTATTACCATCACAGCATCATCATCATCATCATCATCATCATCATCATCATCATCATCTATGAGAGTCTTAGATATTTATTTCCATATAGTAAGTGATTCAATATACCAACTCCCCCCCACATCCTATCACTTACAGATAAGCATTACGGGTAGATGGCGCTGTAATACCAAGAGGAGGAGGAGGAGGAGAGGGGGGAGGGCACGGTCAGTATGTTTACATCATCAGAAGGTCTTTATCAGCTCCTTTTTATAATTCGGTGAAACGGAGGCGTCGTTTATCCATAATAAACCACCCAAGATGTCGTGAGCCGAGAAGTTAATAATCGAATCTGTCTTAAAAATTTCGAGAATCGAACTCGAAAACATATCGCGCGAGAACCAACACTTTTACTTCCTTAAGTTCAAGTACCTCGTTATCAACTAATACATGTATTATTTGTGTGTGTGCGTGTATATGCGTGTGTGCGTGAGCGCGCGCGCGCGCGTGTTTATTTGCTTTTAGGTGAACAAAATAATCCAACGAGTGAAAAAGCAGATCAGCCTTCGGATGCACAAACTGTTATCGGCTTATTGTTACTCGAAGCACGTCCGCCATTCAGGTTTTCCTATTTACAACACAAAGCGAGTCCTCAATCATTGAGAAAAGAAGAGGAAAAAATAACAGAAAAAGAGAAAACTGGTCTTAAAACTAGCATCTTATAAAACGGCGTCCACGAACGAGGCCACATTTTGTAAAAGAGAACAGTAAAGAAAGAAATTAGCTATATATAACTTACGTTCATTTAAAATATTACACTAGTTTATTATTATTATTATTATTATTATTATTATTGTGTTTGTTGTTGTTGTTATTGTTGTTGTCATGCGATATTTCGTCTGGGTTAATTATTATTCGAACGCGACAGTAATTCGAGCACAATTCGTCTCGTTATTTTCGATACCGCCCCGCTGTTGACCTGTTTCGTGTTAAAGGTCAGTCGTCGGATAATTTGTTGATTTACGGAAAATCTGTACTAAGCCTATCCAGAACGAGTACCATCCCCGCTCCGTACGGATTGTTTTGAGCTATTCTGGTTCATTAGGGTAATTGAAATTCGAGAAGCTTCCATCAATTTCCTGATTAAATAAACAAAGTATCAGCGAACAAAACCAGCGAAGGTTCTTCGTTGGAAGAACGAGATGCAACGACGACATTACCGACGTCGGGATTGCTGTGAGATTATTGATCCGTTTAAAAAACAAAACACGTATACTTTGTTCTTGACAGATAAATCAACGTAAACGATACTTTTGATCGAACTTTAAGTAATTCGTATATGATGAATTGAGACTGACGATACTGTAATTAGTCGGTGGGTATTATGAAAGAAGGGCGCGCCCGTGTTTTAACTAGTAGCGCGTTGGACCACACATCACTACCACCTGAGTTCGAATCTCGGCGTTGGAATATCTGAAGGGTGTTTCATCTTTGACTTGGCTTCGTTACCCTTGGATGTCGTTCGGCCCATTTAGTCTACCCTGTGCACAAACGGTGGCCGTAAAACATCAATCATCACCAATCATGATCTTACGAAACGAATATATTCCCATACAATAATATAATATAATATGTGACGTTTATATAGCACCCCATTCAGCTAGAAGCTGCTCTAAGGTGTTTTAACATATTATTATCCCCGACTCAGATCCTTTTTCCACCCAGCACGCATCCCAACTCACAAGGGAGCATACAACGCATGCTGCGTTACTCAAACACATAGCCATCGCTCCCGTCATGTACTCATTGTTTTATGGACGAGTGAACCAGTCGCCACATGACGCATTGCAGCTCACGGAGCCTCGAACCCGCGACCGTTCGGCTACGAGTCCTACGCTCTAACTAATTGCGCTGTCACGGCTAAAATACCGTTCTATTAAAATCAGATTCTTTAGCTGTTTTTGTTAATGTTGGCTGTTTTAATTTTTATTTTACGATGATTGTCAGAACTAAATTTCAGGTAAAGTTTTATGTATATTGGATATCGTGTTGGGGTTTCACTGTACAACCCGAATAAATATTCCTGGTTGTGGCGACGCGTGATTAAATCTATAATATGAACTAAGTGGGTCTGGTGACCTCCAAAACAAGGAGGCGAAGCGAAAGATGAAACACCCTGCTGACGTAGCCTTGTCGTGTTCTGAATCCAGCCGCTAGAGATATTTGGTCAATCACACTACCAGAGAATTGACCAAGACGACCCGTATGCTAATTGTAAATCAGCTGTTTGTTTGTTTGTTGGCCTTTGTGTGTATGTGTGTTTGTATGTGCGCTCGCGCGCGCGCGCGCAAAACAGTAGCCTCCCCAATCAATAGAGGTAACAATGTTACATGAATAGTTCTTTCACAGTCTTGTTGGCATAGACCGTTTGTATCTTAACCATGGCACCAGTTCGTAAGAAGGGATACAATAAGCAAGTGACAATCTATAATACACGGACTACTGCCACAGTTGAACGTTGTGAACGATATTTCCAGCTCGTTTAAAGAAAGAAAAATAATATTATTATTTCGAATTTATGTATCCAACTTACTACTACTGGGACGCGGGTGTCCAGTATAGAACGCACGGATCCCTAGTTATCTGTCAGATAATGGTCGAAGTGATTAAAATGGGGGGGTCACTCTAAGTAGTAAATCGTACGAATAATGGTATTCCCAGTTTACATTAGTTTTAACTGACGTTAGAAATAAGTCGTATTTGATAAAAAAATTATTATTACAGTACAATACACACATAACAGTAGTCACCTATATTATATACACAGTCTAACCTGCTCTTAATGCCACTCGTGGGGACTCACTGAAAGTGGCGGTTATAGACAGGTTGAGCTTCCAGACAGGTTGAACTCCAGGCACTTATTAAAAGGTGGAACTTCCAGTGACTAAACAACACATAGTATATTTAGATTTATTTATATTAATGTGTGTATATCTTATTGTTAAAATATACATGCACAAAGATCTAATTACATTTAAAAAGTCGTTTATATTGCTTTGCTTCAGTGACGAATTCGTTCTTAATGTGACACTCATATCCTGTAGGTCCAGAGCCTTCACTTTTTGATCAAAAGTTAAGATTTTGCGGGATTTGCGAAACATCTTCCAATTCACGCAGAAGGTCGTCGTTTTCTAATATCACAACATATAATATATCAGGAATAGCATGCAAGTTGGCAATTCAAAAGTATAATGTGATTAATTAGAAAATTTGCTGACAATTTATATCCAAAATATTTTGTAGAGATTTCAATCACAATTTGAACATAACGCCTTTAGCAGTTTTCTGTTTGTCACAGATTTTCTAGGTTTGTCTGTTTGGCGTCATGTGAACTATTGTCCGACGGGAAGCTAATTACATCTTTACTTTAATTGTCTTAAATGTCAGTTTGCTCATCAAGAATCAATTGTCTTTACATAACATAGTTAAGACACCGTCAGCGCAACACTTCATGCATACTGTCGGAGGCATAATCATTGGGGAAGAGCCATTATTCGTCAATATGTTGGTGGTGTGCGGCCAATGACAATCAGCGCCGGTATAGTCGCAACTGGCGGTTACTTGACAGATAATATTGTAGACCTAGGACCGCGAAACAATGGCGGTTGGCGGCGTCGGGCAGGTGGCGGTTCCAGACAGGTCAGTTTGAATGGGATTTGCATCGGGACTTTGGAAAAGTGGCGTTTAACCAGGTGGCGTTAGGAGCAGGTTAGACTATATATATTATATATATATATATATATATATATATATATATATATATATATATATATATATATATATATATATATATATATATATACATATAAACAAAACAAACAACAATCTAAGTCCTGGCGAGCCTTTATACAAAATAAATAACAATATTAATATTGCTATAGCACATACTGGGATAAGACAACCAATTTTAACACAACTTATTTCTATTGTGGTTCTCGTACTTGTTTTGGTCGCATAAAATCGATACATTCGTTTTCAGATTACTGGTCAAATTTCGAAATGTTGCCATTATAAGGCCACTTTTGTAGATCGAGCTCCAAAATACGGCCAAAGACAGAGCTAGTTCGCTTCGCTAATTCTACATGTAGGAAGTGTACACAACAATGTTTGATACGTGTTTGACAAACAGTAATTTTGGTTAACGCGCCGAGGGCATATAAAAGCCTAACTTTTCACTCAGGTTAGAGAACAACTTGCGACGCCTGACGTGTCGGACATCCGTTGATACGGTTGACATAGCTAGGATCTAATTAGTTATTCGAACTCACAATAAACCCGAGGTCAGCATCTGTGGTGTCGAACTGTTCATAAGTATTGGTTTCTTTTGATACGGTATTTTTGTACGTGCTTCCGCTTGCTGTACGTAGCCTACATACGACCGATTCCCTGTGAGAGCGATATATTTGTTGCGTACGAAAATCGGATTACCTGGGCCCCACAGGCTGATGAGTAGTCCAGACACATTTATAGGTAAACGTATGTATAGATATATGGAGGTGTAGAACATGTTTTATTAAGATTGATATATGTGTAGTATTATTTCTGTACAGATTTATGGATGTTTTTGATGTTTCAAAAGAAGCTTCGATGTTGATATTATGAGATAGAGCCTCTATATATATGTGCGCGCGCGCACACACACACACACACACACACACACACACACACACACACACACACACACACACACACACACACACAGACAGACAGACAGACAGACAGACAGACAGACAGACAGACAGACACACACACACATACACATTAACTATATATGTATTTATTTTGCTGAAATTTAAATTAATAAACATGTTTGATATAGAGACAGTTCCTATAATTGATATTTACAAATATTTCATTTTCTTACTCATTGTTTTTAGCCATTTGGATGGCTAGAAAGAGCATGAGGTCTATTTGTAAATTCTAGACCATTTACGAAATATCCTCGTTTTCAGAACTTTGGCATTATAAGCCAATGGCCGCCTGTTTTATTCGTACTATTTTGCCTATTTCTGTAATTCCTATTTACGATTGTAAATAAATTCGACGTGATTATTTTACGATCACTATCCTCAGATAGGAATATAATCCTCGACACTCGCCACCAACTTTCATATCAAATGTTCTTGGCCGAGTGTCATCTTAGAATTATCATCTAATCGCGATTTAAATCCCTGTTAAAGAATCCCAAATCCCGACTTGAACCGTTCCAGACGATATTTTTCACCGTTTATTTTTATTTTTTATAGCTTTGTAATAATCCTTTCTCCGGACAAAGCTTTGCCACGAAAACAAAATCGTGCTCTTCCCGAACGTAGACATCCGGGACAATCCCACTCTTCCGTTATACGATATCGAGGCGACCGTTTATCGGGTTTCCTTAGTAACCGGTTTGTATAATATTTTTAATATATTTTTTCACTAATCCTCTTCGCCGTTTCAGGTGTTTCTAATTACCGTATACGATAGCCGCCGAGTTAAATGACACTTGAAGGAAGTGTCGGCGTCCGTCATGATATGACCCCCCGTGTTTTTTCAAACTGGAACGGGTATGGGAGAAACTGGGTCATGTCATCATCGGGACATTACCTCCTCCGTCCATCGGATATTTTTGGCTGAGGTCACGTGATGATAGCTCGTCACGAGTTCGAATCTCGGCGTGGGCATATCTGTTTCATCTTTGACTTTGCTTCATTACCTTTGGAGGTCGCTCGGCCCATTTAGCCAGCTATGCGCACAAAAGTGGCCGTAAAACACCAATCAGCATCATCATCCTGACGGATGACGTATCAGATTCGACTTTTGTCCATTTTGACTTATTTGTCCACCTGTTCGGATTTTATTTAATTTTCCCTCAAAGTGGAAAACTGCTCAAATGATCCCTACGACTAAGGAGTCCGGTGTACTTAAGCGAAATGACTAAACGCCCGTAGTACTAGCATCCAGGCATTTAAAATATCTTGCACGTATAGCTTTGTGTTAAAAATTGTTCTCGATCAGTTGGTGAAACAACTTAGGAGCCTTAAACATCGAATTCATTCCGTTTATTGATGATTGAAGATGACACTTTATGTTCAAAGTGCGCTTTAGTACTATATTCAAACCCACCATTAATCATATTCATATTATAACTTTATCTATTTATATGGAAATTGATCCCGAATTTTACCATCGAAACGTCACCATCTATTCACCTCAGTGTTATGAGTCATCTGGTGTTTTGTTTATTCTTAACACCTAAGACCCTATCATGGACTAAACCAATCGATATGTTGTTAGAAAAATTGATAACAAATAATGAATAATGAAACGCTCCAATGAACTATAATTGCCAGAAAATGAATGTTGTAATTATCAAATAAATAATATTACAGAGTCATACCCCGACCTACTTCATTAATTTGTTCCAAAACCGTGACATAACTCGGTTTTTGACGTAAACCAAAAGTAATGCCTTTCGATGTCAATATTGTATTGTGTGTATATTTTGTTATGTTTTAAATCTGTTTTAATGTATTTTAAAGCGCCTTTAAGCGTCAATTATTTATTTATTTCAAGTCATTTCATTACGGCAACATCAAACATAATGACGTTGGCTGAACCGAAATTCGACGTAGACCGAAATGACCTAAAGCGAGGTATTACTCTACTGCAGAAAGTGCTGAAGTTTTCAAATAACGACTGTATATATGATATGGTAAAGAGTGGATACTGCTAATAATTGTGACAGGTAGCGTGGCACCATAATAGCTTAAGGATTTTCGTTGTGTTCAAATGCTGAAAAGGGCGTTTTATACGTGATACAAGACCCTCTAAGATCGCATTCAATTGCTAAATGGTAGCGTTGTGAGACCATATACTTCAAATACTTAGGCTCAGATCCCGGTCTGGCTATGCTTGAAGCATGTTCCATATTTCACAAAACCTCATTACTTTTTAATGACGCTGATAACAATCTAATGCCACGAAAAGTGATTTTAAGAATATTATGATGACCGGTTATGAACGAGTTTGATTGCAAATTCATCATCCACTCAATAGCAAGAGATTCCAAACACGAGATCCGCACATAATCAAATAAACGAAGCGAAATTCAACGAAACGGGAGCCCATAACAATAAAGTATCATTGTTGAGGCCCTACAGTCATCCCAAAACGTATTTATTTTAGTTATCTTATATAACTCTCTGATTCTTGGTGTACTAGGACAAGACGTACTCTCAATTGAGATATAAATCACCATACATGCCTTTCCTCACATTTGAGGTCTCCACCGGACTCTGGATTTGGTATCGATGTGTTGTATGGATCCTGTATATCTTATTTGTTATCTTAATTTATTATCTATCCATCCATCCATCTATTATTATTATTATTATTATTATTATTATTATTATTATTATTATTATTATTATTATTATGTCGAGCCGAGATGGCCCAGTTAGTTAGAGCGTATGACTCATTACTGAAGGCCAACGGGTTCGATTCTCCGGATCTGCAATGCTGTCATGAGGCGAATGGTTTACTCGACCAGAAATGATAACCTGACAGGATGTAATAGCTATGTGTTTGAGTAAGACTTTCCGCCTATATTGACTGCATGCGTTGTATGCTCCCTTGGAATTGAGGCTTGTGCTAGATTGACAGGTCTGAGTCAGGGATAATTATACTGTAAAGCGCCCTAGAGAAGCTATCTAAGGTGCTATATAAATGTCACGTATTATTATTATTATTATTATTAATATTATTATTATTATCATTATGATTATTATTATACGTATTAGCTTAGCTGTGTCTATTAGTTAATTCTTATCTATTTTCTTAACACTTTCTTATTATAACATTAAGGTCAATTTTAGTTTCCAACTCAATTTGCGGTTGGAGGCGAAATAGTGATCAATATGTATCTCTGAATAGATCTTATTTTGTTATTATTGATTTTTAGATGTCCTGTAGTGTCTTGCTTCGAGCCTAAACAAATCATTTGGTCATTCAATGATAATGGCAGCTACGCCACTGTAGAGAAAACAACCAATTTAGGTTTTTCTCCGCTCCATCAATTATTTAAGAATCTGGATCAGGAAAGCCGAGGCATAAATCCCACCGAACACGCTCTACTACATCATAATTGGGAACAGTCCAAATACTGGATTGTCGTTCACGCCGAAAAGCGGTTAAAAAGCGGTTAAAACTAATCCCTAGATTAATTTATTTGTTCACTTTCCGGAAGCAATTAGTCAACAATTGAGTAAATGAGTCAGTGATTGAGTGAATGAAATTGTGATTGATTGATTGAGTTAGTCAGTGATGGTTTGGTCGAGACTTATCACGGGTCTCGTCATGGACTGATGGCCACCGAGCCACTCTCTAGGCAGATGAGGCGATCATCTCGAATAATGAAATACGCATAGAACACAGGCGAGATAGGATCGGATACGATCCTAACACCCAGAGATCGGCAGCGCAGCGCACTAACAACCGCACCACGGAAGACCCTCGACCAAACGGTCAGTCAGCCGTAACCAGAAGGGAAAGGCCACCGCTATATGCCCGCGAGATGGACGCTAAAATCTCAGCGCTATATCAATCTAGCGTCTGAGCTATGGAGCGATTTCCAGACGCCATCTATCGTGTCGCAATCCGGAAGAAGATCGCCGTAAATGCGAGAACGAGGCTAAAGGCGCCTCTCTTTGCTAGACGTGAGCGAGGCTTGGCAATCATCGACGGACATCTGTTGGAAGAAGAGGTTACTGGGATCCTTTGCGTTTTTGGACCCATCACGTTTCGCGGCGATGTTACCGATACCGTTGAGATGTGGCACCGATGGCTGCATTAATGGCGTTACATTTATCGCCGAAGCTGTCATCTATCAGGCCGTCCAATGTCGGTCGGACGTCGAGGCTGTTCCCATGGCGTTGATGATGTGATTAGCTTCATCAGTCGCCACGTGTGAGCCTTCACTTGTGTGGCCTATCGTAGGGATTCGTCTAGCTGGAGTATAGTGTCCGACCTGAAGGATGCGGGTTCTCGTCGTGGAATGAATAGCACACACTTCACCTCAGAGTTTATAGGTCGATTTGAGGTCGAATTGAGGTTTATTCATCAGATAATCTCATTTCCCAGGCTGGAGATTTCACTGACTCACTCACTGACTCACTCACTGACTCACTCACTGACTGACTGACTGACTCACTCACTAACTGACTCACTCAATCAATCACTGACTCAATCACTGAATCAATCACTGACTAACTCACTCATTGACTCACTCATTGAGTCACTCACTGACTCACTGACTCACTCACAGACTCACTGACCAAATGACTCACTGACTCACTAACTCAATCAATCAATCAATCAATCAATCAATCAATCACTCAATCACGTAATCACTCAATCACTCGTTTACTTAATCACTTATTCACCCAATCACTCAATAACTCACTCGCTCACTCACTCGTTCACTCACTCACTCGTTCACTCACTCATTCACTCACTCACTCACTCACTCACTCCCAATCACCAAATTTGTGCTGAACTAGGATGCAAATTGTTAACCGCCCTTTTAATACATAATGAACTCAGAGATACACGAACTGCTTAAGCAAGCCATGGCTTGAATTGTAGCGCGGTAGGTCACAGATCTATAGCACCCGGGCTCAAACCCCGACCGGGCTATGTCAGTAGGGTGTCTCATCTTTCATCGCCTCATTACCTTTGGAGGTCGCTCGGCCGATTTGGCTTAGCTTGTTCACAAAAGTAGCCGTAAAACAGCAACAGTTTTGTTTTTCATACTTTAATGGTAGAAAAAGTAGAAATTGTTTTCACAGCAACAATCCATCACGTGTACATCGGACGATTCACAGCAACTGATTCTAGACAGTCTGACTCGTTTATCTAATGAAATGCAAATTAGATGATCTATGAAGCGACCATTTGAACTCGGACGTTTAACCATAGAAAGATAACAAAGTTAAAGGCTGACAGCGTAGTTCTCTTGATCTATCGGTTGACGACTGTATTCGTCGGTTTGTGGCTTCTATTATGATTGTAACAACATCTTGTGCGGCTCGCCATTTTCAAGGAACGGGGTCATCACCCAATTAGCTACCACCAGGTTTTGTCTCGTTGATGCGACGATTCGTCGTCTCTTCTTCGCCATGGCAAAGAGACAACGAGGGAATAAAGGTCAACACCCTCATTATTTACTCCGCCTGGCGTTTGTTGGGGGCCGAGAGAGAGAGAGAGAGAGAGAGAGAGAGAGAGAGAGAGAGAGAGCGAGAGAGGGGGAGCGGGTGCAGTTCTGAACTCTTCTTACGAAACCAGTTGATAATAAAATAATATCATAAGTTCATCTAATTGCAGCCTCCTCATTTTGATGTCTTTCTTGTCCGTATTTGTGGTATTGCTTTGTTTGAACGTTCCATAAATAGATTGCTGTATGCATTATGTATAATTAATAGATAAATATCGTAACAGAATTTCAAAATACCATAAAAAATCGGCGGCGTAATATAATAATATCTTTTTTTATAAATTTGCAGGGAAATTTCTAACCATATTCTAAGTCACTGAGATTTCTTGAATCGTTTCTGTTGGTTGTTTTGCTCATTTTATTCTTTAATTGATGCGTACATCTTTTAACTTCTTAGTGTAATATAATCTTTGTTTATTTAAATTTGAAATTCAGTTAAATGAAGTACGTTGTTTCTTCTCGAATTGTTGTGTTCAACTCCAACGATCTACGACAAACATACCACCACGACGATACCATTATCATGGAATTATAATCCACTTAAGCTGGTCTTTGTAAACAATGAAACTATGAACAGTCAAGTAATCCAGTATGTCCAGTCGCCATCACGTCTCAGCTGGTATCCTAACTCCGGCGACAAGCCGCTACCTTGTCGGTAATTAGATTGGCCCCTGCTGATATGGGTATCATCAGGCAGACGACCAGAATGACCAGTGACGTGTTATTATCTGGCCAGTGGAAGTCACTTCCGATGCGCCGATTGTATTACTATGTATTGGATGTATTCCGATGGTGGTAGGGAGGGAGGTAGCGGGGGCGGGGGTGGGTGTTCATGAGATAAAAGTGGTCTCCTGCCCCCTTAGTGTGTAAAGGATATGATTATGGAGAAATGACATCACTACAGCTAGTGTTTGGAATGGCGTGAAAGTGCTGTAAGTTCCCTACAAATATGATTTTTTTTCGGTTCTATTTTTATCAAGGCTGAACAGTAATTCACTTCGAGCCTCAATGATTTGTACCGTTTTTTACATGCTATAACATGTTCCAAGATGTCTCGCTCTGTTATACTATGTCATAATACCTTGTGGTTCGGCATAATATATTTTGTGGTGTTATTGTATGTTCTTGTTATGTTCTAGTGTGTCAAAGTATCTTGTTCGTTTCAGCAGTATATTTTATGTCTTTCATAACAGTATAAATAGATTGCTATAGAGATCGGGTCTGAGTTCACATATTCCATATGTCGCCATATATAGTGAGTCGTCGGCCTTCATAGAGCTTTCCAGACGTAGTTGGGAAGATGCGCTCCGTCATCAATATGATACTGCTGAACCTCTTACCGCCATACGTTAGTGAGCGGCTTTACGAGAGCAATGGTTGGACAATGAGAGAGTGGCCCGTGTGATGGAATCCGGATACAGTATACCCGGACACTGCAGAGAGATAACGCCACCACCTTCCGAATCCGAAGAGATCCAGAGTAAATTTGATTGGCTGCCGGGGTCAGGCCACCCTTTTGATCCTTTCGATTATACGACACGCATTGTGTTTCGGACGATTTGTCCTAAACTAAGTCATCTAGCCAGATGACCAAACCGTTGACGTATTCGCTCATTTGCCGATTAACGACAAATGCCGGAGTAGATCACCGATTTTCCGAGCCCATTTTCCCACAGGCGAAACCGGATCTGTTCGGGTGAGGTAAAAATTGTTCCCCGTTGCCCATCGCCCCCACAGAATGCCACATGATATCTTAGTTGGCTTTGTTATTAACCGTCGCATCCCAATGTCGCGTTGCACTTCATGAATCCTTGACCAGTTTTGATTAAAGGCGGGCGAGTTTACCATTCCATACATAACCACCCTGTCGCGGTATCGCTGATTCGTACTAATCATTGCTGACATCAGGCAAATTGCTTCTGGGAGCATTGGCGTGGCCGCTATTTCTCCGATTGCCAGTCGACAGCGCCCTCTCCCGTACAGGTTGTGAGTCAGCCGGAGCAATGCGCTTCCCACCATTAGGTGAGTCGTTACCGTTAATTTCGCTTCTGACCTTGATGGTAATTGTTTGGGAGGTTAACGTAGAACTAGATGGCGAAACAACGGGTCACGTGTTAAATACGGTAGAATACCATTGTGTCAACGATACAGGAAGCGGTGTGATACAAAACGGCGAAACGAATAAACGTTTGCGTCGAGCACAGTTTCCCAGTGGAACAGGAATGGGATATGGAAATCTAGGATGGGGAAATATGTTTCATATTTCTCGTAGTTACGTCTGTTCGTATTGTATCAATGTTGGTTTCAAGTGATATTGTTTCAAAGTAAAAGAAACATTTATAAAATATAGAAAACGAATTGTTTACATTTCGCTCGGGATGTAGAGAACGATTTACAATCTGAAGTGGGACGTATGATTATTACCGAGTTACTGAGTTGTTACGTTTGTGTTTTACTGTGCAATAAATCCTTTATTTATTAGATAAAAAATGAGCGAACAATAATATTGGCCAAAATGGCAGTTATTTTACGTGGCTTAGCTACCTCAAATGAAGGAGACGCATATGGTCCGTAATTTATTGCTAAATTTAGAATTTACAATATATGATATATTCGACGGAGAAAACCTCGCCAGTTGCCGGGTTGGATGGAACACTCCTCCTACTATAGCCCCACGGTCGGGATTCCAATCTCCGATCTCCCGTACAGCATGACCATGAGTAAGAAAGTC
Organism: Paralvinella palmiformis; assembly: GCA_025642065.1. Lineage (NCBI taxonomy): Eukaryota > Metazoa > Annelida > Polychaeta > Terebellida > Alvinellidae > Paralvinella > Paralvinella palmiformis. The sequence continues at coordinate 120,155 of JAODUP010001063.1, forward strand.
CTTAGATCTCACCCACTAGACCATAGAGGGTGTTATAATCATCTGAACAATATACGATCATGACAATTGTTTGACAATATTTGCCCGAAGCTGGCGTTTCACGCAAATAAGTTACCGTAAACTATGCACCTTGAACCTTGACATCGAATTGACCTAATCATCGGGTGTCTCTGCGACAGGCGACCTCGACACGTGGAACTTCCGCCGAATCTATATTTGACCCACGCCTAAATAAAAATCGTTATCTAAGCTTGCTAACATCGTTTATTTTTTACCGAAGGACGTGACAAATCCTGGGAATTCCGTGGTTTTATTCAGCGAAACGGATAATGTAATAGGCACATTAAATGTGACATCTTACTAACGAAAGTCTATCCGACCCTTCACAAGATGCGTCATTTTAATATGTTCAGGGCCCATATCAACGGGATCTGACTACAATGTTATTTGGTATCTGTAGTTCGTTAAGGCTAAACCAGGAAGGTACAAGTGTTCGAATGTGTACACTAAAGCCCCCCCCTCCTCTCCCCGCCTTGTTATATGGGTGCACAATGAATCTTCATGGAGAATTCCATCCACCGTTTGACGATATGCTGGGTCATTAATATAGACACGTAATTGTATAAAATAAATATAACCATCTTTCTATCTACATCGCTACTATCATGATGCACCGAAAGATATCCCGCAAATAACGGGACTTCTATAATCTGAGCTCAAATTCCATTTAAAACTTGATTACATAGTGCTTTTATTTCCTTCAACATCATACCTCCACCGTTTTCAAAGAGGCTTAAAAATATTTTCATTTTTTTTTATCAATCTGATTAAGTTGGTAATATGGGGTCTTCGAAACAAATATAATTTTAAAGACGAGCAATTTTTGCGCGCTGAAATATCAACCTTGACATGATCTAAATTGAGAAATAGGGTAAAGACAAAGTCCTGTTAACGTACATCAATTTTGGCTGACAGAATCATCTACGGTCAGATTAGGCAAAGATGTCCATGTTCTACTGTGTGGCTATGTTACGCTTCCAATTCACGATTCTTGTCTACTTTTGAAATTATAAGATCGATAAGCGGTTGTATGGACTAAGGTGTGGGTTCAAGCCTGCATGAATACGTTATTGTTTGTATCAGTGTGCGTATAGAATGTTATGTACAACTAATTTTTGCGCGTTTCAAAAACTGTGTGTAAATTTATTTTATATCCGAATAATTGTGTATGTATGTTAGTGTGTGTATATAACAATAAGTGTATGTGCATATATATCTGTATGTGTGCATTTTCAAATGATACGTTGGTTAACGTATGTTTTTATATGCATATGTTTTTATGTACATATGTATGTATGTACCTGTGTATGTGTATTTGTATGCATATATATATATATATATATATATATATATATATATATATATATATATATATATATAAATATATATATATATATATTATTTATATATATGTGTGTGTGTGTGTGTGTGTATGTGTGTGTGTGTGTGAGTTGATGTCATTCTATAAGCATAAGAGTACCGGTGATCTTTGGTATAAGAACGCCAAATATATATATCTATTCATTCGTACGCGTTCTCGAGGTAATTAAATAAAAACAAAAGGATACCCACCTGACATTACCTTGTGCTAAAGGTCTACGCATTTCGCTCATAAGTTAGGCTGCAGCAGAGAATAAACACCGAAAAAAGACACCAGAAAGATATAGAAAATGCCAACCTCAAAGAAATAAAAACAAATACTGTCCTCATAAATTGAGGTACACTAATACCACTTGACTGGGGGTTGAGTCTATTATATCTGTGTGTAGTCATTTTTAGAAGATGGGGACACTTTTCGTGATCAATTCTATCCATTTTATATAAAACGTTCCACGTGATATATGTTTTAATAAATTTTAAACAAAGAAGGAATCCTCTCCGAGAATCAGTTTAATCCTTTTGAGGATATGACCGGTCATTGTCATTAATCTGGACGAGGTGATTGTTTAAGATAAACGTAGCTATCTTTCTATCTATATTGCTGTTATGGGGTACTGAAAGAGGAAACGATCTACAATCAGCGGAGCTAATATGATCCGAGCTCAAATATGCGTACGTAAACAAAAACTTCACGGTTAAAGTGATCCAGGAACGGGGTAATCTCAAGTCTTGTGTCCATTATAATTAACTCAGATTTTGGTTTTATCTTGAGCATCACATACATACACACGCAAGCACGCACACATACACGCACACACACACACACACACACGCACACACATATACCACACGCACACGTACACACGCACGCACGCACACACACATACACGCACGCACGCACATACACGCACGCACGCACGCACACACACAGGCGCGCACACACACACACGCACGCACATATATATATATATATATATATATATATATATACCTACGTTTGACGTAATATTTTAACAAACGATTCATTATAATTTTATTATCTCATCCAAAGTACTCCTACCGTGCATAAGACGCTGACAAGTTCAGGTGGAGCACCGTATAAATGAATGAACATTAGTTAATGGAGGAATTATCAAAAATATGTCATAACTGAACTCACTGGTGGCAAGCATTTAAAACTTGATTGACGTAGAGTATATATCCAGATTCTGATTTACCAAAATACGAGGCAAGTCTTCACAGTATCAAATTTCTATTCTCAACTCGCCGAGGTTCACGATAATCAGATAAAAGATGAACCGGTAGATAAATACGGATACTTTCGATATTTACAAATGCCTTTAAGAAACTGAACCTAAAATTTATATCATGACAACGCTGGAAGTTTTATAATTCATCTGCGACTTATCGAAGGCAGCCAGCCCACTTCGTGAAGCCTTCTATACGAGTCTATCCAGCAATAGAATATCACCAAGATGTTCATCTGAGGTTACCAATGATGGTTTAACTAGTACACACTGAATTATTATGAAGTATTTTAATTAAAGGCTCCATTTAAAAAAATCTTATCGCAGATTACCGGAACACTGTTAACTTACAGCTCGGTTATCAGCGATATATTGTAAGTCGTAGCACATTATCACTTGATGTTAGTTATGAACATCAGTGACAGGGACATACAGTTACTACGAAGAGAGATACTTGAAACTAATATGATCACAATACACTCATGCTAATATTTTCCCTAAACATGTCTTGCCAGTTTCTTTGGTGAAGTAAGAAGCGTTATACGACACCTGTTGCTATTGGACATTAAATAACAGAGAATTATTGATTTTGTTTGGAATGAGGCCACTTTCTGGATTTCTGGAAACTGGTGCAGGAAGAAGAAAAAAAACACGAGGTGCCGGCAACACGGTGCTTAAAGGAAATCTGTCATCCTGGGATAAAACGGAGGCCTATCGTTGTGCAGAATGTCGGGCCATGAAAGAATTAGCCATTATCAAGTCTCTGGTTACGGCAGACATGTTCCACATATAATACAGTCACCGTGTGGAGCTTCCGCCGTACGTTTTATCCACAGATCTCCGTTATCTGTTTCGAGCTGACTGCTACGGCCATTGCCGTGTCACTTCGTACAGGTGCATATAATCCGCCGGCCATCTCTAAGAGGAAGATAATGATCGTATTTAACGTATGCAGAACTGTGACATTGAGAAGATAAAGTGTAACGTAGAGGATGCTTCAAGGTTGATCGAAACGGATATGGTGGTCGAGCGTGGTAGATTTCTCTTCAGGAACATAAATTTCTTAAATCGGATTAATAACATTTCCGCAGTGTGATATACACTGTTCTTTATTGTTGGATTGTTAATTTAATATTATTATTATTATTATTATTATTATTATTATTGTATTGTTACAGCATGGTTACCAAATAGATACAATTCGCCTGATGAAATACGATTTGGACTGACGACTGTCACTAAAATAGCAGAAGTGTGTGTATGTATGTGTGTGTGTGTTTGCTGGTGCATTACAAAACCTTTCACTGTGAAGTTATATTAGTTGGTGCAGGCCTGGAAATACAATAACATAGATATATTTATTTGTTGATACTAAACAGATACACAGAAATACAGAATTATATCTCGAAGTCTGGTTTTGCAAATACCCATTAGAGAGTATAAATAGTTTTTGAATGTGTCTTTAGTAATGTTTACAAAACATAGCTTATTTAGGTTAAAACGAAATGGTTTCCGTTTGAGCCCGGTTAGCTATTTGTAAAAATACCCAACGGAACCAGCCGTCCCAAGGGTCAGCGTCTTCCCGTACTGCGCCCAGACAATGTTTTGCTTTTGCGCAGCCATTGAGCTAGTTTAATATTCCATAAATGTACCAGCAGGACTAATATATACAAGTCTAAACTAACTTTAAAATAATGTGTCCAATATCACGACATATAATAATAATAGCAGTAAGTTTCTATTCAGCAGTATTCAGAACAAGTAATGTAAGACATAGATATTTATTCAATGCGTATTTATCGTGCCTGTTAAAGCTCTAATGTAAAACTGTAAACGTAAACGTTGCTATTTTACGGCCACTTTTGTTCACAAGGCGGGCTAAATGGGCCCAACGCTATCCAAAGGTAATGTGGCGAAGCGAAAGATGAAACACCCTTCTGAAAAAAGCACGGCCGCGGTTTGAACCCAGGCGCTATAGATCTGTGGCCAACCGTGCTAGCAGTTAGGCCATGGGGGTGCCCTTAAAGCTCTAATGATATTTCTAAGCCGAAACCAGTTTGATAAAGCTATGGTGGCAACAACCAAGCGACCACAATAAGTTGCTTCATCTGTCAAGCTGTTATTTACCAAAGGCTGTTGTTCGCTAGATGGCAGATCACTTCCGATTTTCAGATCAAGCCACACGTCTCCACCTAAACACGTACGGATGTGATAAGGGGCCCCTTATCACACACAAGTGCATAATATGTGAACATTATGAATACCCAAATGCAATTATATATCAGCGATATTGAAAAATTCGGTAAGAAAGTGACGTTTACTTTTTGGACGTAAGTAAGTAAGTGTTTTATTCCTCCAAACGTTGTTTACAATCGACATGGGTATATTACAATATGTTTTTCACGATAGAATATACAGAGAGGTAACACCAATAACAAGGTATACATTAGTTGATATACAAGACAAGATATATAACTGATAGTGGGTTAGGTTTTAGCCTCGTTTTGAGTTTAGCATAAACAAATTGCTAGCTCTTCTAGGTCAGTTATCGTTTAAGAACGTTTAGGTTAGAAGTACCTGTGTAAATGCAAGACGAATATCGACAGATATTACCAACTGACGTAACAACAATGACTGTTTTAAAACATATGATTAAATATCAAATCTATCATTCTAGGGCTGTATATTTTATTACTTACGTGGATTCAAACAGTACTAAGACTTAAGAAAATTGAGAAGCTATTAAGTACACTGTATAATTAAACAAAATTATTATTAATTTGATATTTAAATATATCATTAAATCATTTCGCTATTCAGTTTATTAGGGCTATACTCCCTTTGTTTTACATACTATTATCTAGGTCTGTTTTACCATAAACATTTCATATTAAAAAAAAACGTACATACAATATATTTATTTTCTAATTTAACAGCCTTTATATATGCTAATTATAAGCACACACACACACACACACACACACACACACACACACACACACACACACACACACACACACACACACACACACACACACACACACACACACACACACACACACACACACACACACACACACACAAACACACACACGTGGAAATAATACACGTTAGTTTATAATTATCTTTCATTGTTTAGAGAACAATTCAAACAGGAAAATACAGTGTCTTTCACTCACTCTCTCTCTCTCTCTCTCTCTCTCTCTCTGCGTGTCTGTGTGTGTGTGTTTTCTCTCTCTCTTTCTCTCCTCCCCTCTCTCTCTCACTGTGTGTGTGTGCGTGTGTATGTGTATTGTGTGGATCATTTGAGGTCATGAATACCGATGAAGGCCAATATACATGTCTAAATATTATTTAACAACTAATTATGATTAGTATTGACTATTCAATTTGTAAAGTATATTTTCAGAAATATATACAAATTTAAATCTTTCCTTATTGTTTAAAAATTGAAATTTTGTGTGTGCATAAAGTGAAGATTTAAATCAATCCGAATGTTTTTAGATTGATTTAAATGAATGATTTAAATCTTTTGATACAAATCAGGCAATCCTAGAATGCGACATTATGGCAACAATTGTGAAATAATTCCATTTCGGTCTATGATAAAAGTAGTCCCAATATAAACATCGGTATTAATACGCCTTCTTAAAGGAAACGTCTAAAATATAGAACTTGTGTTAGAATTACCTCGAAATATGAAGACTACGGCAGAACAAACACCAAAAGAAATTGCGATAAAACTAAACCGGATCTGGATCAGCCATCATGGATCTCGGGTCAAACGTAAGCCAATTGTTATGAAATGTTGTAAGAAATATTTATGTTGTGTCCATTTTTGTAGATAATATGCAAGAAACTGGCTATGGCATGGCTTGCAGTGTTGGGTGGATTACTATATATATATATATATATATATATATATATATATATATATATATATATATATATATATATATATATATATCTAGAGAGAGAGAGAGAGAGTAAGTAGATAGATAGATAGATAGATTGCTTTGTCCTTTTGTTACATTTTCGCGTGGCATTAGGAACAATCTGGTCTTTTTGCTACCAGTTAGGTCCTTTTGTTACCTCTAATGGTTTTTCGCTGCCGTTGATGGTCCCTTTGTTACCTTTTTGGTCCTTTTGCTATCACTGATCCTAAAGCTTCCTTTCAGTCTATTGTCTATCCATTAGGTCCTAACGTTACTCATGAACCCAAGTATGGTCCCAATGCTACATTATCTCTGTTAGATAGACAGACAGATAGTTTCGTTTGTTAACAAATACAGAGCATGTGCATTTGTACTTATCAAGTTCATAGCTGTGGGGTCACAGGATTTGGAACAATTTCGGAGTATATGTCCAGAATAGGGGGATTACAGATGAATATGTAGTTAATTATTTACTGATTAATATTATGGTTTAGATATATTACAATGTATGATATTTTAGTCAAATTATTAACTTTTCTGTTTGAAATAAATCCTGGGGACACAACATAACGTTCGGAGGGACGTGCCCCTGTGTCCATCCATAGTGACGTCATCGGCTATTAGTTTGTGTATAAACGGCTGTCATTGTGAGTACTGTCATTTGACGACAGTCTTTTAAGAAATACTATTATCTGAAAAGTACATAAATAAGTGTGTAAATGGCATTTTATGCAAGTCCGTAGATCTAGTTTCGTTGGGATCAAACGCCAGAGAGAGAAGGGGGGTTGTCGAATAGGCTAAATATAATAATAGTTAAGCTTAATTTACCACCAAAAACGGAAGTGGGGACCTGTTTGCCACCAAATCGGCGGACGTGTTCGGTCTAGTTTTCTTTCGGGTCAACGAAACCCATATCGCGTCAATTAAGGTCGGATCTGGAAACTTTTGTTTTCTTAATAGTCGAAGAAAAATCAGACTGGAATCCGAGTGTGGTTGGGTTTAAAATGAGATTTCAAGAATGGAATTATTTTTTATAAAAAATTGAAAGATATCAAAGCTCAGAACAAAGTATTTAGGATATTCTATCACGTCCATTTGTGGCCGTTAAGCAAACAACAATCACGACGAAGCATTGTCATATGTGCATAGACTCCAGAATTCATTGGGATTTGTATGTATATTTTACCAACGAAGCTAAGGCTGAGCTTGAATATTGGTTAACTAAACTGAATGGACTGAATGGTCACAATTTTATTGTGAACACGTCAGAAGTTCATAGTGGTGCGCATCAAATGTTGATTTTGGGGTCTACATATCGGTACTAAAAAGCTATATGATAACGAATAACGCGATTAGGTGTAATGTAAAAAATCTCATTATATTGTAATTATGGCTCGGTCGCCAACAACATAAAAATGCATCGAATGGTCATTATGGCTCGTTGGCCAACAGGATGAATGAGGCAAGAAATGGTTTGATTAACGATTTTTTGCTTGGTCACCGATGAAGGTGTATTCCAGTGTGCGGTAAACACCGGTGATGGTTTGGAGACCATAGGTCGCCGGAACAGATGAAAGTACAGACAAAGTTCAACGTGCAGAGATAGCTTAAGTCTGTTTATTATGTTTTACGAAACTTCGCAGGTTTTCTTATAGGCCAATGCATGGAAAGGTCGACAACATGAAAGTCGTATTTATTATGCGCAAAGGAAGCATGAAAGCACATCTACAAATGATCGTGTAGGATATGATAAACCTGTGTAAAAAGAACAATGTAACCTAATTTACTGAATGGATACCAAGAACAGGTAATGCTAAAGCCAACATGCTGAGGAAGATGGTTCACAAAGATAGTGCTGATTGGAAGATCAATTTTAGATTATTTCACGAATTAGACAAAAAGGGGGACCTTTTTACAATCGACAAGATCGCTATTGCTTACAGTAAGAAATGTGCTCGTTTCAATTCCAGGTTCTGGAGTCCAGGTGGCGAGGCGATAAATAAATAGTTTCAGCGTTTGCTGGAGTGGTGAAATAATTTGGTTGGTTCCGCCACCAAGTTTAATTTCTTTTATTCTAATAGTTCAGATCAAAATAAGATTCAGGCAGATGTGCGTTAAAATGCTCACGTAGTATCGGAGTAATAGAACAGCCAACTATTGACCAAGATTTAGAAAGTACTGTTTAAGACTTTAGTCTCATGATAGGTGGTGATAGTTCATGTATAATCTAGGGCTCGTATTCGCTTGTCTATAAGAGTTATAACAACTCTATTGGGCGCCTCCGTGGTCTAGCGGTAGCGTGTTGGACCACAGATCACTACCACCCGTGTTCGAATCTCGGCGTGGGCATATCTGAAGGTTGTTTCATCTTTGACTTCGCTTCATTACATTTGAAGGTCGCTCGGCCTATTTAGCTAACATCTGCACAAAAGTGGCCGTAAAATATCAATCATCATCATCATCATCATTATAACAACTCTATCACACTGACGTCTCAGAAGGACCGGCATATGGAGTGTTATTCTAATTAATCTGGCGTTTATTGACTGTTGAAGCCCAGGTTAAAATATGCATTTGAATATAACATTTTCTATAAAATAATTGCATACAATCGATGAAAATAATATAGTTCTTATTAAAATTGCATTAATATAATGAGGTAGCATTAGGACACGGAAATTGATTAGACAGATGGATAGATCAATAAATATACAGATAAATAGATAGTTAGATGACGTCGCGTTCAGATATGGCTCGTATTCTAAACAATGTCCTATAAAGTATTATATATATATATATATATATATATATATATATTTTTATATATATTGACATTTTTATATCCTATTTCAGTATTGTTTGTACTATCTTAATTATTTGCGAATGGCTTGACAGACCTAGCGTATGTGATGCACAACCGATCCAAACTGCGCTTTGTTCCATCTGAATAGAAACGAGTTCAAGTAACGAGATAATTCAGGCAGAAAACAATTGTCTCATCATAATGGCCAGATAGGACAAGGACCTAAGGACAATTCCGAGGTGTTGTTGTCCCCAGCTATAATAACGTCCATTTTTCCCAACATAATCCGCTTCCTTCATTGATCTTGTGGCGTCGTATCTCGTCATTGATGATCATCATCGACCGATTGGATGGGACTTTTCTCGGGCTGATATCGACCGATATTGTGTAGGATCCGATAGTCTGGCGTCCGGCACTTGCTGCTAGGGTCGCGGGTTCGATTTTCCGAAGCATCGAAACATATCCCGAAATTGGTTTATCGACTTGCACTATCCTGTATCGGGTGAACGCGGTATGCGGCGCTGCTGTGCCATTGGATTCGTGTGTGTACGTTTGTGTTCGTTCGTTCGTTGGTTTTTGCAGTCTGGAATAAGTCACTGGGACAGGGAAACTCGAAGTGTGAATTCAAATTATGGACTAATTATCAGGGGATTGAATCCAGACTTTTCATGGTGAGACATGTGTAATGTCCCATCGATCTGTAAGTCTGTATGTAAGAAAACTCCATAAAACACAGCTACATTCGTGGTGTCTGGGAGTAACACATCTAAAGCGGATCACGGCAGTTGTGAGAATGTTTTGGTTAACTGCCTAAGCAGCCCTATTTACAGCTATCTTTTAATTGCCATACCTTTCCCAAGAGTAATATTTTCCAAATCGGCTGCTTCTATTGCCACTATCTTCAAAGATCAGGTGTCGTGAAGCGATAATGATTGAAGCTAATCGCTTAACTGCTGTTAATAAAATTGACATGTGTGGTAAAACAGACCGTTATGACGTCATAGCCTCGGAACAGTTAAAACTATACATTAACATTTTAAAACCGGATATATGTCTGCTATACAAACAGTACACTGATAATAAATGGTTTTAGTGTTATTAATGACAAGCAGACTAAAGCTAACCTTTGACACCATAGCATAGACTGAACAAAACTGGACTTGGCAAAAACTAACCTACTTCCAAACACATTTGGTCCGAGCGAGCTGTACCCAATACCACTGCCTCAGATGCGATACAGTGTTTCTATTCCAGAGATAAGAGTACTTATAATGCTTTACGAGGCTATTATATGTGCTACAGTCATTTAAATGCTGGATTCCCAGGCCAAACGCATAAACACTGTCCTTCCAAGGACGCAAATAGAATGCGCGAACCGGGAAACATTCAGTCTCCACGCACAGGAAACAGACCTTTTCAACCGGCACCTTGACGCTTTGTGATATTTGCTGAAGGATCAAATATCCCATAATTCTATAAATTCTAAACATACTATAACTTATTTGGCACTAACCCTTCTACGTTATGAAATATTACAAACACAATCAACTAAACATTTTAAAAGGTAGAAGAAACCACGAGCCTCAATCCTTGGCAAAGACAATGCGTGGTTTAGCAGTGAAGAACGAGGTACAAAGAATCGCGAACTCTGAACATAAAATCTTGACTATTCACAAGGGGACTTAATCCGGGGTAGTAACATTCCATCCCGAGACACGTGTAAAGGCTTAGCAGCACTTAAGGTAACAGTACGGGTTGTTATACAGACTCTTTCCAAAATATCCATACACACATTGTTTATGTGCTTCGTATATCCATAGCTTTGTTTTCACACGAGACGACCAAATATCCACACTGAATTCATAATAAAAGACTTGTATCCAGCTCATACTTGTAGTCATTTATTTAAAGAAAATAAAAAGTGGGTTGAAATCCCTGTCTTTCTGACGTTCTCATTTTCACGTGTATTTTCCCAAATAGTTTCCATCTAACCCTACATAGGAGAAACGAATTTATTTCCAGTAGTGAGACACTAGACAGGAGAGCTAGAAGGACGTATGGGTTTCTCCCTCCCAGTGAGGTTAGTATTAGCCATTTCCTTACAAATGTTTCCACTCCATCTGATTATTTGTTGATGAATTTTGCATTGTACCTGGACTATGAGTTTGCCTAACGCCAGTACTAGGTGCGCCACTGAGCTCGATTCTTTTCGAGGATATTGGTGCTATAGAAGTTTGTATTATTATTATTATTATTATTATTATTATTATTATTATTATATAAATATTCTCTCCGCGCATGCATTTATTTTTAACTGTGATTATTCTAAAACATGGGTGAGTGTTTATAGCCGATAAATTCGCACATAATCTCAGGCGATGCCCTGCTATTTTTTATCGTAGTGTTCCAGAACAACTAACCAATTATTGATCGACTTGTAAGTGCTAGACAGACATCTCCTTGTAATCGTAATGTTATCATTTAGCGAGAAACCTACCTGTTTCAGTAACCTACCTGTTTCATGCCATAATATTCCTGTTTCACCATCAAACTTTAAATATCTTATAACTGTTGTTTTTTACTATAAATCGAATAACATTACTACAACCTATTTGATGCTGTAGATTGAAGTCATTGATATTGTTGTGATTGATGAATCAGGATAAAGCAAATATAACAGTTTGATGCTAGCATAATTTGATAACTAGATTAATATAACTTTGTATTATCTATTATGTAAACTGTATTATAATAATTTGGACAGAAATATGAAGAACATTTATTTATAAGATCTGTTTATTGGAGTATCTATATTTTATTTGTTCAGTTAATGTTTTCATTATGAATTATTAAATTTAGTTTATGTCACAGTGATGATAAATAAGTGTTTAGGATGGGTGGGGTTTGTAATGGATAGCCCAGTGAGTGTTTGTTCATTCATCAAATTGTTTAAAATAAATACATTTGCATACGATATTGTAGGTAATTTCCAAAACATACATTTACAACTTCAACTCATTATAGCTCTATGAGTGCACCATTGAAAGCTTTATAATTATATATATATATATATATATATATATATATATATATATATATATATATATATATATATATATATATATATATAGTCTATCAATCTCCGCACTCGTAACAGCCAACTGTACCTACCCAAACTTTGATAAGGACCACACCCCCCGGTTTTTCAGCCACGCCTTAAATCAATCCCATTAATACCACCTATAAATGCCAACTTTCAGCGGTCCCAAAGTTGGCATAAAAGTGAGGTTAGACTGTATATATATATATATATATATATATATATATATATATATATATATATATATATATATATATTACTGGTTGACCTAATTACTGGTTACCTGCTGATGTGAAGATAAACTATGTTTTCATTATCTATTCCTTAATTATCATTATAAAGAATCACCTGGCGTCACCGTTAAAAAACATGCAATAATTGTAACAAAAAATAGGATGAATCATAAAGCATATTTCTAAACAATTTAGCGGTGATAATGACTTAGGTGTCATGGTGTTTGTTTAGATGGTCGTTGCCTCCAAGTGAGTGAATGAATGAGTGAGTGAATGAGGGTGAGAGTGTGAGTGAGTGAGTGAGTGAGTGAGTGAGGAAATGAGTGAGTCTGTCTGTCCGTCAGCCTTTCAGTCAGTCAATGCATCAAACATTTATTTATTAATAATACATTTCATAGTAATAATAATAATGCAATCAAGTGGAGTTATCTTATTATAAAGGTACTGAAGCGAAGTCAAAGATGAAACACCCTTCAGATATGCCCATGCCGAGATTCGAACTCAGGTGGTAGAGATCTGTGATCCAACGCGCAACCAGTTAGACTACGGCAGCGCCCAACTGTTTAAAGAAAGAAAGAATTATTATACCCTTTTATTCAGTATTATAATATTAAATATTGTTAGGTTTGCGGCTACACACTTACGCTGTTGATTCAACTTTTAAAAGATATTAGTCATTGATAAAATATAATAAAACGAACAAAGTCTTCTATTGACATAATTTGAGAACAACATTAAACTAATCCCGTATTTTGAGCCGTGATGGCGCAGTTAGTTAGAGCGAAAGGTCGCGGGTTCGAAGATCCGGGAGCTGTAGTGCTGTCATGTCGCGACTGGTTCACTCATCCATAAAAATGCGAGCCTGACAAGACGCGATGGCTATGAGTTTGAGTAACGATTTGCGCCTTTAATGGCAGCATGCGTGGTATGCTACCTTGGGTGTTGAGATGTGTGCTAGGTGGAAACAGGTCTGAGTCAGTGATAATAATACTGAGCAGCGCCTTAGAACAGAGCTACTTGGTTCTGGCGTAATATACACAAGCATTATTATTATTATTATTATTATTATTATTATTATATGATATTAAATATTTTGGAAAAAAGATAACACATATTTATTAGACAGAACTTTCAATTTTCAGTTTTAAATATTGACTCTGTCCCTGGCCCCTTATTGTTCCTTATTTTAATAGGCAACATAGCCAAATCAGCAATATCATCATTTCTTTCAAGCTTTGTCGGTGACACGCGGATTGGTAAAGACATAGGGAGGAAAGAGGATGCCATTGAAGTGCCAAGGGATCTCAATGCAATATATTATTGGGCCACTGATAACAACACGGAGTTCAACTGTGACAAGTTTGAATATGTTCGGTATGGCACAGATAAAGAACTACAAAATACTATATCATATCACTCAAATACAAGCAGTATAATTGCAGAAAAAAGAAAGGGTGAGAGACTTGGGTGTCTTGATGAATAAATATGGCATATTCAAGACACACATCAAGAATGTAGCAGATGCAGTAAAGAAAATGTGTGGCTGGATACTCATAGCTTTCAGGACAAGAGAACTCAGTCACATGATCCAGTTGTAGAAGTTATTAGTCCTGTCTAAACTGGACTACTGCAGTCAGTTCTGGTCTCCATCAGAGAAGGGGGATATTCAAACTCTTGAAGCCAACCAGAGATCCTTCAACAGAAATATGGCAGGCATCAGGCATATAGACTACTGGTAATAGCTGAAAAAGCTGAGACTTTATTGCTTACACAGGAGACTGGGAAGATATATGATTATCTATACCTGGCGTATTCTGGAGGGACAAGTTCCCATCATTGGAGAGGACAGCATAGTGTCATCAAACCACATACGTAGAGGACGTACCTACAAGTTTGACAATGCATCGACCCCGCCTCTTTAACATAGTGCCAATGAGCATTAGAAATCTGAAAAACTGTCCAGTTGACCACATGAAAAGGCAACTTGACAAATTCCTGGCAAGTGGTCCAAATGAGCCACAAATTGATGGCTACAATATACAAAGGAAAGCTGAAACCAACAGTCTTCTATATATGGTCCGAATTGCAGATGCCCTGCATAGACAGGAATGTTGTGACTGCTAGTCCATCACAGCGGGTGGCCATCCATGGCGATCCAGGGACTGATACCCAAACCATCATATTTATCACATTTATCACTGTATAAATTTGTTTTATTGGTATTTCATGTGGATACCTTCGTTTTAGGCTTGAATTTACACACACTGCCACCTTTGTGGAGGAGACCTTATGGAAGTTGTTATTATTATAAAAGCTGTTAATCTTTATTTTAAAACTGAGATATTATTGTTAACCTTTGTTGGGCGTATATTATTGTATTTCTCTAGACACGTTTTTGTAGACATTTCCTATCAGCTGGTGCTAATAAATCGTATATCTCTCCCTTTCGTTCCATCACATTGTTTTGTTCTGGTGAATGTTGCTTGTTGGGTTTGTTAAAACAGAACCTCAATACGAGAGGAGACCGAAAGAAACCTTTTGTGTCAATCCAGATCGAGACATTTCTTGTTTATTCTTTATCTCGCTTTTCAAAGAAATATCGAGGTCTTCCATGCATGAAAATAATAATGGTATACAGCGGTTTTTATACATAAACATATTGATAATATTTATTGTTTGATGAGTGACAATATTGTGTAAATAAAAGTCTTCCTTTATTTAAATGAGTTTGAGAACCTCAAAGGAGTATTTAATTTCACGATTCAATTATTGTTTATTTGTAATTTAATAATCCTATCCCGTCATCATTATATTTGCAACCGTTTGTGAGTGAGTGGTTTGTTTAACCTTGGCTACACCTTAGATAAGGATTTCATCAACACAGCTAACCTAACTTAATTCGAATCCTGACATGCAGATTGATGTTTTATGACCACTTTTGTGCACATGGTAGGCTAAATGGGCCGAGCGACCTCCAAATGTAACGAAGCGAAGTCAAAGATGAAACACCTTTCAGATATTGCCAAAGCCGAAATCCAAACTCGGGTGGTAGTGATCTGTGACCCAAGGCGCTACCAGTTAGGCCACGGAGCCACCACGCGCAATACGATAAACACTACACTACAATATCATCAGATCTTCAGATAAAGTGTTTAATAGTTTCAGCGTTATTTATAATAACAGTCTCAGAAAATATTTCTGAGGTCCGAGGTTTATTTCGTGCCCAAAGAGATTAAGTTCTACACAGATTGGAATTCATAATGTCGACACGTCCTCTTTCAGGTTTATGAAATTGGATGATGATGTAATATATATTATCTATTCGGTTACATCCTAATATGTAAAAATATGAAAAACAGGAAAAATATCTACGGGGTTTTCTCTCTCCAAATATATTGATATGGATGTATAAGTGAGATCAGGATACAGAGCTGGATTCCATTATTCATATATTCCATTTTCTAAACACGTCGTTAACAAAAACAAATCATTTGTTTTATTACTCCATGCCTTTCTCGCACCTTTTACAAACTATGGAATATCCTTATTATTAGGCTTATTTTATTGAAATGTTAATCGCCTTCAGCGAATCCAGAAAGGCAGAGCTCGCACAATGACGAATGCCTCCTGAAAGCATCATCAGATCACTGCAGTTCTCCTAGAAATAGATTGATTGTTCGTGAGGAAGTGTATGACCATTTCACGATATTTGCAAACGACTAATAAATCAATTACAAGTCAATAGATAAATATTATTACTGGTGTGAATTAGAATGCCGTCACAAATCTCAGGTAATCTAGACATATACTACTTCATTATTATTATTATTATTATTATTATTATTATTATTATTATTATTAATAATTGTTGATGATAATGACTAATAATGGAATAGCATAATACAAATTTAAGTCCACTATATATTTGCTATCTTGATGTTTCAAGAGCATTTGATCGTATGAATAATTGGTAGTTCTCTTTAAAACTGTATTACATGTAATAATGATGACCTCTTGATCCGTCATGTGATATTTTTATACTGTAAACAAACATTCTGTATACCAATTCTCCCAATATTTATTTTGTGTTTAATGGTGTACGGCAAGGTGGAGTTATGCGAACTGTGTTGTTTAATATTTGCTTGGTGGAGATTAGGTACAACATGAGCCAGAGTGGTATTGACTTCAGTATTAAGGTCATATGAGGATGACACCTGTATCATGGCTCGTTCATTCTCAGCTCCGGCTGAAATTGACATCTCCCCTAATTTTGTACTATAAATTAAAATATTTTAGCTATAAAGTTAAATCCTTCGGATTGTTTATTTGTACACACTTCTTGTCGTAATAATGTACCTCTAACGTTTGTAACTAGAAACAAATATTTATGTGTATTTATACAGAATAAACATGAAGATGGTGAGGATGATGATGATGAAATATGCTTATCGGTCGCCTAAAAACTATCTAGATAATTCCCTTGTAATGCTTTTGGTCCAAGTATAAAACATATTCAGATAAGCGTGTTTTAGCGGCTTTTAATATTATATGGAAATTATTTAATATTCAAAAACCCGAGAGTGTATCGGCAATTCGTGTCAATAATAACATTAGATACATTTGAGTTGTTTACTCGGAACTCCTTACAGTTTTAAAACACATTTAGGTATTTCTGGCAATTCACTATTAACTTTTTAGACCTTGGGTTAGATTATCGCAAGTACTCTATTTCTAACAATTTGTGGATATCGGTTACTTCATTAGATCACACGGATGTAATATTGTACACATATCAAATTAATTCATCGAATTAAATTGAACTATTTCCGAATAATCAAAGTTAACTAAGTATGCAAACGTCTGAATTGTATAAGAATTTCATCATAAATGTTATTCAACTTATTTACATACTTCCACTTTCTTATGTATATGTACTCTTTGTTGTAGCGTATTTTATTAATGTTATTGTTCTTGTTAGTTTTCAATTAACGTTGTTGTTACTGTTGTTACTGATAATATTGATAATATTGATAATATTGATAATATTGATAATATGCGTTAATAATTCCAAAAAGGACAATATTTCCCTTTCCAAATTGGTCTGTTTAATTAATGATCTAGTTTGATAAATTTAGTCTCTATTGGAATCAATTATCTCATATGTAATCATTACTATTGCTATTGCGTTGGTTCAATTACTCACTTATTCACCCACTCACACATTTACTCATTCGATCACTCAGTCAATCACTGATTCATTATCTCGATAATACATATTTGATATCTTGTAGACATGCTTTAGTGAGTTACACACACACACACACACACACGCACACACGCACACACACACACACACACACACACATATATATATATATATCGTCATTATAGACCTAATTATGTGTGTATGTTTCGGGTGGAAACTAACGCCAAGACCTGGTTTTAATTCCACGCTAATAGTTTTGCCTTTTAATCCTAAACCATCAGTTTCCGCCTTTTAATCCGAAACTAACACCTTTCAGCTTTTGTTGCGAAAGTGACACTTCATCTTTTAATCCCAAGCTAGCACGTTTCGCCTTTTATTCCCAAGCTAACACTTGTCGCCTTTTAATCCCTAACTAACAATTTGCTACTTTTATTCCCAGGCTAACACTTTTGACATGTTAATCCCAAGTTAACATTTTCACTTATTAATCGCAAGCTATCACTTTTCGGCTGTTTACACCAATTTAGTACTTTTCCCTTGTTAGTCCCAAGGGTAACAATATTTTCTCTTTAAAACAAAGGTAACACGTTTCATCCTTTAATACTAAGCTACTACCTTTCACTTTTTAACCCTAGGCTAACAACTAACAACTTTCCACTTTTAATATAAAGGTAGCACCTTTCGCATTTTATTCCAAAGCTGACATCTTTGACCCTATAATCCGAAGCCAACACTTTTCACCATTTAATCTCTAACTATCTCTTTCACCTGTTAACTCAAAGCTAACAGTAACAGTTGCCTTTTGTTCCCACAATATTTCTTACTAACACTAGACTTATTAATAGCAAACTATAAATAAAGTTTCTGCCAATGGTTATACTCCGATTATTCCAACAGCTCTAGGCGTCCCTAAGCGGATTGTGTGGAATTCCAATGGAAACGCCCCTGGATCTTGCATAACGAGATGACGAACACAAAATATAACACGAGGCCATAACAATGAAGTATGGATAACTTACATATCAGGTGTCACATCTTCTCACTAGTTCATGATGTCAGTGACCTATTACGATAAAGGTTTTCAGACAAGATGCAAGATATAGACACAAATAGAAATATATATATATTTATTGATCTACGATTACAATTCTTTTGTTGGGGAAGAAGGGGATAACAATAGTATAGTGACCTACATATATATATATATATATATATATATATATATATATATATATATATATATATATGAACTGTTTTCTCTCATCGACGGGCGTTGAATTCTAGGACAGTGTATTTTCCGCTAAATGGAATGAAATCTGCCACTGATCGATCACATTATTAGAAATAATTTGAACGTGTTTTCACAGTTTATAATTCAGCCTCCCCCCCCCAAAAAAAAACCAACAAAAACAACTACCAACAAACATAGCCAATGGCCACGTGTATATATATTGATCACAACCTTAATTACACACCACTTTGGCTCAATCAGACAAACAAACAGCCCAATTACAACCCACATGTACCGTGTGACTCCGCTCACAGCTGTTGGGCATGTTTTATTTATTGTAATTAGGAATTATATTTTGTGTATAAAACATCTCTGTTTTGATCATATATACAATGCTAACGAAACGAGATAAGTACATGGACCCCCTATTTTCACCCATCGGGCAACCCCAATAGGGCTCACCCCCCCCCCCATCTGTCCACCTATAACACAGTCGACAGTTTGTGGACGCCAAAGAAAACCTCAAAACAAATAAACACCCATCACAACCCGCATCTGTTAAAATTTCCTTCGGAACTGATCTGGAATATACCCAAGTCCGTGTATTTCTCTGCCAATTGGCAACCCCGATGACAGTGATCAATTTTTTTCTTAAACACTATCCGTCCCACCACTAGAAATAATTCGTAATAAATGGACTGAACGTCACTTGACTTAGAGAACACAAATAGTGGGTTGGTACGTACATGTTGCTGCTGTATACACAGAATAGTTATATTGCGAGTCTCTGCATATATATATATATATATATATATATATATATATTCTACGATATTATGTATGCATATTGTATTCGTTACTATCAAATTAACCATTTTGGGAAACACTCACGTAAGAGTTGAACACGGCTGAGAAGGTGATACAATAAACAAACGCTATAATTCTTCGTCGAGCCTAAGAAGGGTGTTTCCTCTACTCCAAAATCGGATTGTAGGCAATGTTCTGACCCCATTCCGCCCCTTATTTTCAGGAATAGTTTAGCCAGTAGTATGTTTAATAATATATTAATGAACATCGTTGAACATTAAACATAAACTAATGACCTTCGTTTGTTCTTATTGCAGAGTTCAAAGGATATTGGTTATATTGGTTATGACATAACCAATGACTACAGACAGCTCTCTGGGATAACTCTATATTAATACTAATTATTTAGAATATCCGTGTTATTAACAAAAAAGAAAGAACATTAAGTCATCTTCCACCTATTTACTAACTGACATTTACGACAATCGGGTTTGTTGATTGTCTTTGAAATCACGCGACGAACATCTTCCCGGAAAATATAAAATGTCACAATCTTAGAAAACCCCACAATACCTAATTAGCAGGCATCTATTTCTGTATAGAATGGAATCTTTTTATTTATAATATAATTGTCTTTGTTCCGTATGTAGATGGTGAATAATAAATCAGGCACAATGAGACAGAGGGATGGGTTTGCGGCAATATATGAGTACGAAAAATGGGAGACTCCCCACCCCAAAAGGCACTTTTCCCAATTCTGAGACATAATTTACAGACGACTTCCGGATTCCCATCATTCCAGGAGTCACATTAGAGTTAAGTAAGTATCTATCCATCCGATGTCTGGATCTAATCACTTGTATCGAGGAAACTTCCAGATTGGAGTTTAGCCAAAGTTTAGATTTTGTGATAATAGTACTATACTAATACTTATGTTGCATATTACCAGTGAGTTTCTGGATAAAGGTGGAATCATTATAATGGGGGGTGGTTCCTTTATTACCATCGTAGGTAAGTCGTTGACGGCAGAGTGGCTTGATTAATTAGGTCAGTTGTAGGACATTCGCTTTATTTTGGTTTAGACAGAGATTACATAACATCTTTGAATTCCAACATATAGCTCAGTCCACTCATCTATAAATGATAGTCGGACCGAAGATAATGAGACTGGTAGAGGCAGGTGTGTCCATCTAATTATAGCGTTACTGGCTTATTACACGGCCAGCGATACGCGTAGGATCAGTGAAGTTGAGCCAGATGCAGTTATAGTTCTTTTGGTGGATCTCGTGGACTAATCATGAATATGCCTAAGCTTGAACTCGAGCCATCTTGATATGTTTGTTGTGTGTAGAGACTGGACCTCAGTTTCCCATCCGATAAGGAAACACGCCGAAAGAAACGAATACATAAAATTATGGCTGATATAAACTGTCTATGGATTATCTCTTACATTTATGCCTTATTTTCTTTCTTAAATGAGATGGTTGTAAACAATGTCCTCTCACTCATATATATATTAACCCTAGTACATCATCAGGAGTATTTGTGGAAACGAGAAAATAATGTTCACCAAGTGAACTCCATTCCACTCCAAGATAACTGTAATCTACGGACTGGGAAAAGTCTATTGTAATCCCAAATTGATCCTAAACCACACATTAATTGCTCATTCTGACGGCTATGTTAAAGCAGAAGATATAGATATTGTAATTCTTATTATCTCTCATATTCTCGGTTGAGTTTTCGTCATACATAAGATAATGTTAACTGGTATTATATGTGACATGTTAGAATAAGGTTGACCTTGATACGTGAAGATTTATGTGAAGGTTCTGAGAGGAATTTAGTTGTTATGACAGATCAGTATGGTCGGGGTATTATGAGGGTGGAACACGGAACTCTGGGACATGGATACATGAATGTATGACCGCTATTAGCCATAAGACTGATATATCACAGTCATTGACCTATATATTAACTATACACTATACATCGGTTGTTGTAATATAAGCAGAGGCGATATCTTTCCAGTTACCCTCAGATGACGGCCATATTTAAATATATGTAAATTAATATTCATATTAATATCAATTATTTGCATAATTGCACGTTATTTACAGTCTGTACAACTTTGTTGTTTTGTTTATTATTATTGTTAGGGTAGTTCGCTAGCTTCACATTTGATCCTAATTAGTATTGTTCTGGACACCGTATAATGAATGACTCTAACATGTTCCTAAACCAGAAACGTCTGGAGACACGGTTTACCTATTTTCCTTGTCTATTTTGATCTTTTAATTGTAATATTCTAGCTTGGTAGTGGCAGGGAAATTCTAAACTTGAATTTTACTGATCTTGAACATATAATACTGAACATATATTTTTTTTTAAATAATTTATAAACGCTTACAATATTTTCTGTGTCTCTTTGCAGCTTGTATACCCTTACTATTCTATGGAAATAGTGATCTTGGTAGTTGCTTTGTCCTTAAAGGTTAATGCTAATCTTCAAGGTTCCTCAATGCACTATTACAGAGATCCATCAGATAATATTGACCATGTGGTGGTTTCAATATCAAAGACGATACCCCCCCCCCCCAGATCAGCAATAAAAACATCCTAGTCAATAGACTTATATTTCATGTGTAAAATAATCTTAGCTGAAACAGACTGTTTCTGTAGAGATACTTATTAATATTAATAAAGAAATACTCAGATAGCATGGAAGAAACAAGACACACTCAAGATTAAGATGTGGTCATGTGTGTGTGTTTTCTTGGATATATTGACTAAGAATATCCGATATAAGACTGTCAACAATTGTTTGGTATCTAAATACCTCTACCAATCCCAATGTATATTGAAATAATATAAGGTCAACAAAGAGCCATTGTTTGTGGCGAGAGAATAACAAAATTCCGAAAATTCCCTTTCTTTGTAAGGTGTAATCGGTAGACAATAGCTACACGAACACTTATACACCTGATACGAAATTCAGTTGATAATATTCAAACGACTTTGCCTGAAAGCGCAAATTAGTTTCACATTTATAGGCCGGTATCAGTACTAAGGATTGTTTCATATTGTTTTGAGAATTGTTTTCAACCAGTTGAATAGGTTTCTTATTGAAAATAATTGATTACATGATCTCCAATCTGGGTTTCGGTCATCTTATTCTACAGACACATGCTTAATACATATGTGTTATTACGTTAAATAGAAAGTAACAAATGAATTTATACTGGTATGGTTCTGTTAGACTTACAGAAAGCTTTTAACACAGTAATCCATGGTATGTTATTAAACAAACTTCAAGCCATAGGTTTAAATCAAAATTCTATACATTGAACTGGTAGAAAACAAGTCACTGATATGAATTGAATAAGATTTGATACAAAAGGTATTTCATGTTGCGTTCCTCGAGGCTCCATCCTTGGACATCTTCTGTTTCTGATGTATGTGAATGATATGACAACAACTGTTAAGTGCAAGCTCTTGTTGTATGCAGACGGCTGATAGTTGACATATTTAACGAGTCTGACATTTGGTCTATCGGTCGAACGGTCAGTCTGTTTAACGGTAAGTAAGTTAATCAATCAGTAAGGTCAATCAGTCGGTTGGACAATCAGTCGGTTAATGAATCAAATATTCAATCAGTATGTCATAAAAAGATAGAACGGAGTTTCCTTGAATAAATCAAAGGTATTGTTGTTATTACCTTTTCCTTATACAATGTGATTATTTGTATTGTGAGATATCCAGTCATTGTTGTGTACATTGTGGGCTAAGTGGACCAGATTATTCCCTAAAGAAACCGCCAATGGTTAAGCGAAACATGAAACACCCTTTATATTTAAGCTGTGATTAGAAACCCCAGTCTTAAAAGTTCTACAGGTAATAGATTAAATTAAATTGTTGATTGATGAATGTCAACCACAATGAGACAGAGATGGGGGTTTTGTGGCAATGCATGAGTACCCGAAATGTGAGACACCCCATCAGCGACACTTTTCCCAATGCTGAGACGTCATTTAGGAGCCATTCCGGATTACCATAATTCCAGGAGCAACTCTAAGTAAGCTAAGTACCTTCCTATCCGAATCCTGAATTTAAT
Organism: Paralvinella palmiformis; assembly: GCA_025642065.1. NCBI lineage: Eukaryota > Metazoa > Annelida > Polychaeta > Terebellida > Alvinellidae > Paralvinella > Paralvinella palmiformis. Next base: position 144,271 of record JAODUP010001063.1, read on the forward strand.
CACTTGTACCGAGAAAGCTTCCAGATTGAAGTTTAGCCAAAGTTATTATTTTCTGATAATAACAAAATATGAACATTCGAGGTGGTCTTGCGGTCAGAGGTGGATTGTGACTATGAACGAGACTATCGTGTTAGTTGATTAAATATTAAAGACATTTGCTAAACCTCCCATGATGACGTAATACACTGTGACAATTAATCAAACAAATAAACAAACAAACAAACGAAATTAAATTAAATCAAAATCTATATATATATATATATATATATATATATCAAAGGATGTAAAGTATATTATGCGAGTTCGAAGGAGAATACATACTGTAATTCTATCTGAAAAGGCACTGGCACAGGAAATATCAATTATCACTTGTATCAACTTAGCTGTTTAGTTGTTGTGTCTATAAGCCAAGTTAAGTACGAAATCGTGGTGTTAGAGTCTAGCATATCCAGTTAGAAAATAATGTTTACGATGTTGCCTAATTTAAACAATTAACATAATATATTTATAACAATACAGTGTATATATCTTTCAATTCTAAATGTCTATGAAGAGTAGCTTCTTCTATACATGACCTAAGGTGAAGATACATATCCTAAAACTGATAAGTACATCTCAATGGCATAACTGATAGGGTGGTGGACGACATACCTCTACCACTTGGTTTAAACCCCCTCCCGGGTCTATTTCTCAAAGGTGTTTCATCTTTCATTTATCTTAATTATCGTGTTTTTGGATGTCTTTCTGTCCGTTTAGCACATCGTATGCTCAAACGTGACCGTGAAACAGCAACATTTACATTTACATACTGAAAACTCGTATAGTAGTAGACCTTGCTCAGTAAAGCGCTACCCCCTAAATATGGTAGCAGCATGTCTATGCCTAACTGATAGTGTGGTTGGCACATATTTATAGCACCTGGGTTCAAAATCCAGCGTAAAACAGCAACATTTATATTCTTAAAACTGATATAGTAATAGACCTTTCTTGGTCCAAAATATTACCAGAGCGTTTCTGGATAAAGTTGGGGTCAGCATAACTGGAGGGGGCGTCCTTCATACCCATCGTAGGCAAGCTGTTGATGCCAGAGTAACTTAATTAGGTGAGTCGTAGAATACTTTAAATTCCATATTTATATTGAAGTTACAAAACATCTTTCAAGTCCAACATATGCTTCAGCCCACTCAACTATAAATGATAGTCAGACGAGAGATAATGAGACTGGTTAAGGCAGGTGTGTCAATCTGATTAGATCTTTAATGGCTTAGCATACAGCCAGCGAGGATCTAGGTAAGAGTAGGATCAGTCTGGTAGATAGCCAACTTATATTACAATTCTTTGGTGAATCCCGTTCCGTGTTTGGAAAGGTGAACATTTTAGCAGAAATGTAACAAGAAATCGAAATTGAAAGATTCTTTAATTGCTCGATTTCTTCGTGAATTTCCAACGTAGTGTTTAGTTAAAAAGCAAGATTCACCCCCCCCCCCGTATGTTCACTTTTAGGATATAATATCAGTTGAGCATTCGAACACTGAAATACGATGAAAGAACGGAACATGTAAAACAATGGTTTACATAAACTGTCAATGCAACTTTAATATAGATTCTCCCTTAAATCTATACGTTACCTTCTTTCTTACATAAGGTCCTATCACTCATTTACATATTGACCATAGAACGTCGTCGGGAGTATTTGTGGAAATGATAAAATAATGTTCAACAGAGGAACCCCATTCAGCTCTATGGTACCTCTGTAATCTACAGCCGAGGAAAGGTACATTGTAATCAGAAATAAACACATGCCCTACCCTCCCCCAATGTGCATATATACGGCTATATTATTGTAGCAGATATAAATATTGTAATGCTCAATATCTTTCATATTCTCGGTTGAATGTTCCCGTGACAAACGTTAAAGATAATTTATGTCATATACAAGTGGGCTAAGGCTGACCTTGACATGTGAAGATTTATATGGAGGTTTTGATAGACATATTGTTGTTATTTCAGATCAGATCTGTGAGTTATTATCAGAGTGGAACATGAAACTCTAGGACTTGGAAAATGGTATTGTATGATCAGTATTAGCAGTAAGTCCGATATATCACAACCACTGATCTGTATGTTAACCATACACCCTACCTTGAATGGTGTAATATGGGAAGAGGTGAAGTATTACGTTTTACCCTCATGTTCAAATGGCGACCATGTTTAAACATATATCAATTATTATTCACGGCTATAGGAATTCTTTGTATCAGTACCCGGAAATAACAGTCAGTAAAACTTTTTATTTTGTTTGTTATTATGTTTAGAGTAGTTCTCTTATTTCAAATATCCTAAACATTTTTTTCTAGACATCGTATAATGACGTCAACATATTCCTGATGGAGAAAAGTCTGGGAAGATGTTTTACTTTTTTTGAAGAATAATTTTCATTTGTTTTCAGTGGTATTAATGTTTAGATAAGTAACTACTTAAAGGGTATTTTAATAGAATTTAGGGTATAGATAATATTAAGCAAACATTTAATTTACAGATCTGTGTGCCAGAATCTATGTTGCGATAATATGCTTAACTCGTTAATACATTGTATCACAATTACCTTGATATCTAAATATTTGAAAACATTCTGTGATAATATCTGAACTTTATAATGAAAACAGCGACATCGAAGAATGTGCACCAAAACCTAATTTCTTATTCTCGGAGAGTTAAAAGACTTAATTTGGAGTATGGATTGGCTCCGTTAATAACATGGCTGTGGTTATAACATGAATGTGGTTATAACATGAATGTGGTTATAACATGAACATGGCCATTACGTCAGTATATTTATATCTGTAACGTGGTTATAAAACGTTTTTGCTAACTCTGGTTATATTATTTCTTTGCAACATTATTGTGGTTTTAATATTACTTGGTTTATAGCATGGCTGTGGCTATAATGTGACTATGTTAATAATATTATTATGGTTATAACATTACTGTGTTTATAAAATGACTTTGTTATGACATTACTCTAGTTATAACTATACGGTGGTCTAAACCTGACAATGATTATAACGGTAATCTGGTTATGACATTCTTGTGCTAATAACATTATTGTGGTTATATCATTACTGTGGTTATAACATTACTCTGGTTATATCATTACTATGGTTATAACATTGCTGAGGTTATATCATTACTGTGGTTATAACATTCCTCTTGTTATATCATTACTGTGGATATAACAATGCTGTGGCTATATCATTACTATGGTTATAACATTACTCTGATTATATCATTACTATGGTTATCACATTACTGTAGTTATAACACTACTGTGGTTATAAAGTTACTAATATAACTAATATATCTCCCAATTTAAGCTAGATTTGTACTATATCCGTACAGTGTTAGATGGCGTAATAAAGATTTACATTGTACGTGAACTCTTCTGTGAACCTAAAAAAAGGCAATTAATAATAGAACTTACAGAAGCCTCTTTGTATACCTTGTGTCGTATATATTTATTTTTAACTTATTCTTGTATATTTTTAAAATATCTCTCTCTCTCTCTATTATATATATATATATATATATATGTGGCAGATCTAGAAAAACTTAGCTACACCTTTAATAATCAATTACTTTATTCGGTAGATAGTGGTAATTACCAAATATTGTAAGCCAATAGTCAATATTTGTTAGTTGAGATTTCATTTGAAATATGCTATCATATAATGAAGAATAACTTAATTATCTTGACAAAATAACTAATAAATCGATTAGCTGGGTAAAATACGTTACATTGCAACTTAGAATATCTTTCAGCATCTGAAACTCCCTTCAGTTTGGAGTTATATTCTACTGTCTAGCTATCACCTGTACTAATACCAAAATATGTTGGTAACAAGTATCCCCAAATGACCCAGTTCCTTCAAAGATAATCAAGATTTCTTTGTCATGTCATCATGTGTTCCGTGTCTTCAGAACGACACACGTCTCCGTGTCTAAGTGAAATACTTCAGTGATGTCCTAATGGATTGTCTTCTATTTGTAATTTGGACGACTAGTATACTATTAACATGATCCCAGATATTTATTAGGGGATCACATGGAAACCTGTTCAATAGATAAACAAAGGCAAGATAGGATATCCAATGAACATTTATTTTCTCCAACATTGTATCACAATTATTTCTAACAATAATATTAAATGTTGGTTAAGTAAACAAGATTTTCTCCGGCACAGACCACAGTCGTCAATTTTGAAAAATTAAAACCAGAAATGTGACCAGGAATTAAAACTAACTGAATAGATGTCTGGCTTGATTTAACTCAAATAATTCATTAGAAAACGTGACTATGTTAAAAAGAAAATTGGCTGCCAAGAAAACAAATTGATAACAAAAAATAAGGTAAAAAATATCCTGATTAGAAATGACGCTATTAGGTGTAAACAGAGAAATTAGAAAATAAATTCACGTTAGTAATAATGACATTAGATGATCAACAATCAGTAGAATGTAAAATACCATAGAGAGGATGCCGGGAATCTTTATTTAAATATGGACATGTTAAAAGTGGGACAGCAGATTACAAGATAATGATTTCTCTGATTATTTGTTTATATGATATGAATTATTCTAATAGAGCTCAATTACACTACAATACCTTATAGAAAGGTTAAAGTACTCTTTCCCTAATTAATTAACAATTATACAGAGTATGATCATGTTAAATATGATAAAAGATATTATCTGGTGCAAATATGTTTCTTGGTTCAAATAAGATTTCATTATGGGATAAAAAGGTTAAAAATGAATTCAGGGAAAATCTGATTTCCCCGTTTTTGGCACATAATGATCAATACATTTTCTTTGAAACAAAATACACGTTTTTTAGTTATCCTTGTGTAGGAGTACTAGTCTTTCTAAATGAAAGAAAAAATACAAACAAATTATCTGTAGCATGTAACTAATGAGGAAATCACTACCAAAGAAAAAAGTAATGATCCTTAAAGCGGCCATTAATAATTTTAGGAATTTGAGATGTCCTATTTACATTTCAAACGTATGCCATATTTACCTAGTTAATGGCCAAACAATATGATACCGGTATGCCTACATTTGATACAGGCTGTGACAATATCGCTTATTCAAAGTTAGTATTACTTCAAGATAGATCATTCCCCTATCGGATCGGATATGGTTCCACTATTCGTGAGCGTTTATCTTGTCAATGGTTCATCTTAATCATGGTGTAGAGTGTATGAACATAAGCAGTCTTCATTTCCACTAATTACTTTATTTGTTCTTTTCTCCAAGACAAAATAGAAAGGAATTAACAAAGGAGAAAGGAATACGATATCGATTATTTCTCTTGATTATGCTACATCGCTCAGTTCCAAATCAACAACACACAACAACAATTGTCTTTGATCTTTAGAAACATCTATATTAAGTTATTTACAGTTTATTGGTTTCTATTCAGATTCTTTGTTGGATACTACACCTTGATATAACTTTGTTTGCGATCATAAATTTGATGTCTCAAATTGAGAGACAGTAATCAAGCGAATCAAAATATAAGGAAACACATTTTAAGAAAGCATCATCCATAATGACTTACCTTGTTTAAATGCAGTTATAATAAAAATCCGAACTACCTGAGCCGGTAACGATACAATATTATCTGTACGAATAAAGATGACTTCATAAAGGTCAGTGTCAACTGAAGGTCAATGACCTGTATAATCTTTGCCCGAACGTTTTCGACTTAATTAAAGCTAACGAATACATCCTTTCGATATGACATTATTTTAATTAAATACACACATATAACAGACATCTGTCGAAATCCCCCCCCCCTCATCACCGGCTACTATAATCTCATGTATTTGATCTATTAAGTCTTGTGATATATAGGACATCAGTTGTAATATTTGTGATATTTTCGCTTCCATATACCTTAATCACAAAGTTCTATTGCTATACCAAATTAAACACTTGATCCAGGAACAAATTTGTGTCTTGGTTCTAGTCTATTATCAAACTATCAATCTATATGTTATTCACTTTTGAGTGTAACAATAAGCCATACAACAATGTATGGAGAGAGATCCTTCCGAGCATCAGCTCCGAGACAGTGGAACGAGTTGCCAAACCACACTAAACTCGCAGCAAGTAAAGACATATTTGTTAAGATTCTTAAAACCCATTGATTTAAATTGGCGTATTTATCATATTAAACCAGTTTATTATGTATGAAATGTATTTGATCTACATGAGCTCAAAATATGTTTTAATTGTGTTTTAAATATTAAGCTATTCAGTTAAATAAGGCGCTATTTAAAATATTATTATTATTATTATTTATTTTTATTATATAACATCTTGGCCCTTCAGTGCTTAAACATCAAGCCTGGTTTAACCAGAACAACACAGAAATCTATACTCTTCTAGATGAGAAACATTGACTCCACAGAATCTTCATAAAGGACCAATGGCATCAGTCAAAGACGGTTGCCTACGACTCCACTCGGCCAAGATTCAGACAAAACTCAGAGAAATACTGAATGCCTGATACAGCAAAATTCCAGGGAGATCTAGCAGTACGCTGACACCAACAACACAAGCCTATTATACGTTGCTCTGAAGACCGTATTTGGCATACACACCTCAGGATAGACCCTTTGTTGAGAGCTGATGGATCTTCACAACTCTAGGCAGAGATGTTTCTGAGGTGGAGAAGGCCATAGCAACACTTTCAAGTGGAAAACTTCCTGTATCTGATGCCATCCCTGCGGAGGTCTACAAGAATGTTGGCACACGGTTAGAACAATACCATCTTTTCTCAATGGTTGTTGATTTCATCAAGGCATTCAACACGTCAGGAACTCTGGAAGATGATTGCTAAATATAACATTCCCGAAAAGTTCATAGACGAGTCATTTCAAGAAGAAATGCTGACCCGAGTTCCGGATTCGGGAGGATCATCAGAAATGGCCTCAAACAGGGTTGTGTGCTGGACCCCACACTTTTCAGTATGGTTTTCTCTGGCATGCTGAAAACTTCATTTTTTCACGACGCAGATTCCATGGAAAGTTTAATATAAGGAGACTGCAAGCCAAAATTAAAGTAAAGTAGGAGAGAACATGAACATGAACAAATTTTCGTCTGCCTGCGATGCCTTTGGACTCACCATCAGCACAAAGAAAAGGCGGTCATGTTTCAGCAAGCATCGCATACAAACTACTCAGAACCAACCACCTGAAGCTGCCAATGTTGACAAATTCACATATTTCGGCAGTATCCTGTCCAAAAACATTCGCTTATCGATGATGATTCCGATATAAGAATTGCCAAAGCCAGTACAACTTTCTGTAGGCTTCGTAAGAATGGATGGGAAAGACAAGGAATCAATTTCCAAAGTCTACAAAGCTGTATTCGTGACCACCCTTCTGTATGCCTGCGATACATGGATCTAGGCAAGTAAGGAAGCTAAACATATTCTCATTAATTTCGTGCACTGACTGGTTCGCATCACTTGGCAAGGCATGATTCCAGACATGGAGGTCCTCAAGCGTGCAGGGCTGCAAAGCATTCATATTCTAATGAAGAACTCTCAACTTTGATATGATGGCTATGGTGTCAGAATAGTTAGAACTAGTTCAATGCAATATGTCTGTATGTGTCTTTAATAAATATTAAATAACATTTAGGTAGTAGAGTCCTTCTGGTTGTTTATTTTGAATATAAGTAATTAAGTAAGGCTCTTATTTGTCCAAAAGATGATGATGATGATTATATACAAAAATAGGGTTTTATCTCACAAATATGGTAATCTGTTATAAGGTTAATGATAATTATGATGATAATTGATGTTTTACGGCCACTTTAGTGCACATGGTAGGCTGACTGGGCCGAGCGACCTCCAAAGGCAAGGAAACGAAGGCTAAGATAAACAGCCATTCAGATATGCCCACCCGAGATTTGAACTCAGGTAGTACTGATCTGTGGTCCAACGCGCTACCAACTAGACCACGGAGGCGCTCTATATCATTACTTAATTTGTATTTTGTTTAATTTCTTAATTATTAATTTAATCACCACAATGTTAATGTTGTTTAAAATGTTAATTGTGGTATGGACTCACCGTAATATTGTTTTATATAGTTTCGGTGTTTCCTTCATAATCTAAGGAAAAGTATTTATTTATTAGTACACGGTTTGCTTTATTTAAAAATTCAAATATTTCACTCCTTATAAATTTTAAAACTTTTATAAAAACTTTTTAAAAAAAGGAAAATTTATTTGGAACCCTTTAAAACAAATGGGGTTCCCCCCAAAGTTTGGAAAATTACTAGGGTCCACGGGGGATTTTTTTGGACACCATTTCACACAGGTATTCAGTTGCCATGTCATTAATAGATTTATAAGTTATTAGTAAAATCTTGAAATGGATACGCTGTCTATCAGGTAGCCAATGTATGTTTTGAAGAATTGAGGTGATATGATCACATTTTCGTGTTTATGTCACTATGCGAGCTGCACTATTCTGAAATAGCTGAAGGCGATTGATGTTATAATCAGATATGTCATATAACAGGGAGTTACAATAGTCTATATGAGATGGCTAAGCGCCATAACTAATAAATATAAACTGCCTGACTGAGGGACTACGTCAGCGAGTGAGTGAATGAGTTAGTGACTGAGTGACCGAGTGAGTGGGTGTATAAATCATTTTATTTGACTCATTCAATATACAGGAATGTTTAGGAATTTTATCGAAATATTATTTCTGGTCTTCGGTTTCGTAACAAGATATAGTAGACAGTTCCTGGTGTATAGGGTTTGGAAGATGAACCAACGAGATAACAAACAACGATAGCACACCTTTGTATCAAGATGATATATCCAGACCTGATAAGACACCTGTGTTTCGAGATGATATCCATACCTGAAATGCAGTTTTCTTACTTGTTTACGAACGACATTGTCAAGCAAATATGACATATTGTGTGATGCTCCAGATTGTGGGTTAGAATCCCAGTCATACCTGTTTTTGTGGGATATGTTTCCCTATGTGACCGTCTCAGAGGCTAAACAAACATTAACTTACTAAGTATCTTGTATAGTTATCGACAAACGTAATACGTCATTCAGTCACATGTCATAAATAACTGTGTTAATTAAATCATTAACACTGAAGTAAGTATATACAAATTTTAAATAAAATGTTAACTAGGCTAGTTATTGTTAGAAGTTCAACAAAGGGATGTTCCCAAGCTAGTTTATATTTGTATATATGAACCACCTTTTAGACCATAACAAGAAATTTGTCCTTTAAACGTATGCTTTACATATATAGAGGTATACTATTTCAGATTATATTATTTTTAATATGACCTATTTACACCTATTATTGATTCATTTCCAATATATTCCATTCTGTAGTTATAAGTATTGTTTAGAAATTAGTTAAATATACAAATGACACTTTTAAAAACGGTAGAAAATTTGACATGCCATAAGGCTACTTACTATTCGTCATTGCTGTTTATATTTCATACAAGTGTCATTCGAGAGTTTACTCCTCAGCTGGCATCTCTGGATACAAACCAAGAAGGGGAAGAATACAGCGGATTAGTTTTATTCCGGAAGTTGTGCCTGAAACAAAAGCAGGGAATTATAAATGTTAGACATTAGCCTTCAAGTCATATTTCTATAACTACTGTTAAACACATATATTGACACATTTTCTTGTAATCGTTATGTTATTATATAACGAGAAACCTGTTTCAGTAAACAATTTCTTGCCACAATATTGGTATATCACCATAAAAGTTTAAATGTCTTATAAGGTTAGTCATAACTGAACTAAAATATTTCCACTCTGTATAAATCGATTAACTTTACTAATTCTTATATGACATTGTAGTGATTGATGAATCAGTATAGACCGATCCACTGACATAACTATTATAATTTAACTTTGTATTATCTGTTATGTAAACTATATTATAATAATTTGGATAGAAATAACCAACATTTATTTAGATCTATATATTTTAATGTATTTTTTTTGTTCAGTTTATATTTTCATTGAATACGTCAGTCAATTAGTGAGTGAGTGAGTGAGTGAGTCAGTCAGTAATTCAGTCAGTCAATTAATCACGGAATTTCTATTAAGTGTTTCTCGAAGTAATATATTCGTAAATATTCTTAAGTTTAAAACTATTGTCGCGTACATTGTGGGCTAAGTGTAGCTTATTATTCTCGAAGGTAGTGGTCAAGGTGAAGCAGATGATGAAACACCCTTCAGATTTAAGCCGTGATTAGAACCGCCATCTTAAAAGTCTGTCGCCGTAAAGTTGGATTTTAATTAAAGATTAAATTATTGATTGATGCTTGTTTTATATAAATTGGGAGTCTTATAATAAACAAAAACGGATATTAATTCATAACGACATAAGAACAACTGAAGGCGGTTTAAGAATTTTATAATATCCATCTTTTATCCTAGATCCTTTAGCAGATATACAACAATTATATAACCAACAAAGTTCTATGTATATCCCAGTTTATCATTATAACATTAGAAATTGGAATTTACGGAACAATGAACTGTGATGGTGTTTGACTGTTTGTTATTTTCGGATAAAGTATTTTTCAATAACCCTAAAGCGCTCTCTATATGCATAACACCAAAGGACTGTAGGTCCCATTTAGGTATGTAATTTGATACTTGCACTTGTCGAAGAAAACAGTAAGAATACACTGAACTTCGCTCGGTCGTTGATCTGTCACTACCTAACGCCATCTATTGGTGAATCGACGCAATCATTTGATTGATAATTGATTTCTGTGATTTATTTTGAGAATTATTTTTAGAGTGGAATTGTAATAAAAATCTCATGTAACTGACTAATTAAACTTGTAAAACATATATTGATAAACCGGACTAGAAATACAGTTAATTATAATCCTGATATGCTATATACTTTGGTAAAAGTAGCTTTTCATGATGTCAGTGGAAGTGGTAAGATGTCACGTAGGGCGTGGAGGAAGTGGAACAAATTCTCCATTAAAATTAAGCTCTCACCTCCGTGTACTCTCGAACAGAGATCAGTGTATGAAAGGAACCAGCGAAATTACTCAACTAACTAAGATCACTGACCCGCCACCTACTGGCCACTCTATCAACTAACGGTCATGTGCTATAATTATCAAATATTTCCGGTGGTGGGACGGACAAATGCCAAAATGTGATTTATCAGTCATTTACTCAATCCGTTAACTGGAGATCATTTGTTCACATTTCTCCCAGACGATTAATAAATAATCTTAGTCATATTTTATATCAACAACATCTCCAGTTGACATTCTATTAAATTCCCATTGTATGAAATACATTAGGGCGTGTTTTATTTTCTCTTCCTTCCTCCATAATTATTTCTGTCGGTGAAGACCCAATTTCAGTAGACATTTCATATCAGTCGGTGTTATTGTCTGGTGTCAGTAGATAGTAGCTCTCTCCCTCTTATCCCATCCCATTGTTATAAGGCGTTTAATGTTGGTTGTTGGCTTTGTTAGAGAGGAAAATGACTTTGAGATGAAAGCCTGTTGTGTCAAATGTATAGCGAGACATTTCTATTAATTTCTTTCTATTTTTATCTCATTTCTTAAAGAAATGGAGAAGGTAATGTGGTATGTGTCTCAGGAAGGCTTTATTAAAACGAGCTTCAGGTTTATTTAACAGTATAGTTGAATTATTGTTTTTAATAATGTTGGTTATTAGTTCCATGATGATTGTTAACAAATATGATACTGAATATGTATAAAACTACCATCATTATTTTTCTAATGTTTTGTTTGTTAAGTCAGTGCGTTAGTGGTTTGTTTAACCTTGGCAAATACTAAAAATGTATTTATAAACGCAGCTAATCGTTAGAGAAGCATTTCATAAATACACCTAACCTGATTTAATTTAATCTGCAACTTGACAGCGTAATATGCTAACCACTGTATCATAACAATACCCTGGATCATTAGTCAAAGTATTTACATGGTTTCAGTGATACTTAGAATAATATTCCCGGAAAGTGTATCTCGGGTCTGATGTTTATTTGATGTCTAAAAAGATTCAGTTCTTCATCAATTGATTTTCATAATGTTGACACGCCATCTTATAATCATTCCATAGCAATATATCATTACTTGTCACTTCCATACCGACGTCATACAGCTTTATCTGTAATTGGATTCAAAAAAAGAATCAAATCTTTCATTTTCCTTAAATAATTTGAAATATTTTTTGATTATATTAGCTTTTGGATAACTCTATACAATTGGAAGATTTTATAATAGATATTATCAGATCAGTATTCAGAGATGCCTTCTACAGTTCACATAGTCTACTTCCGAAAACGATTATTAACAAAATAATCACTTGTTTCATTGCTCCATGCCTTGCTTTAATCTTGTATAGACTATGGTAACTCATTGTTATTTGGTTTACCTCATTACCAATTTAATCGCCTAAGGCAAATGCAGAAAAGTGCAACTCGTATTATGACCAAAAACTGGAAAATAGCAATAACATCACAATTCCCCTAGAAATAAATTGATTGTTGGAAAGAAAGTGAATCCATTTCAAGAATTATGCAATAAAATATACATTCATAAAATATCAATAGATATGATTATTTGTGTGAATTATAATGGCATCACAAACCTCATGTAATCTAGACAGATAGTACTTCAGTTATCTGTGTTTCGTCTCAACTGAGATGTCAATTGTCTAGATATTGTTTGAGGAGATTATAATTTTATGTGTTCAAACATTTTAATTTGTCTTTTCCAAATAATTAATATTGATAATTCAACTTTTGTATTTCGCTTTTAGATAAATCATATTTCAGAATGATGTCTTTGTATTGTTCCTTCTAGAAAATGTGATTGGCTGAATAATAATAATAATAATAGCTTGTGATATACATGTGTTTGTTGCTCTTCAAGAACAATGAAGATTAGGCATACGTGAGTGAGTGAGTGATTGAGTGAGCAAGTGTACAACCACAATAGTCAATATTATATATTAGATACTTAGTTCAAATAGATAATGTAAGTTTATCAAGCGGTCTGCAAAGAAATCGATCATCAACTAAACAGAGCACTTTGGAAAGATACATATTGACTATTATGGTTATACAATTGCTCACTCACTCACTCGCTCGCTCGCTGATTCAAAACACCAGGAACTATGAACATATTAATTGCAGTCAACAAAACGAATGGTTAAAGTAATATTACCAAGTATCCTCTCATCTTTGAACTGTCTATTTCTATTTGATAGCAAGGCGTTAATTGTTTTCTACCTCACATATATAGTTCAATTATTTGCCGCCAGGTGATGAGCTCATGTTGGGATCGGTCCTATAATTTACTCTAGTAACAAGGTAACCACAAGGCGGAACCACCTAAAAGTAATTGAGCTAGTTCCCAAATGTCCAAATTGTTGGACTCATGTGTCTTTACCAGCATTGCTTGTGTTTTAATCTTCATGTAAAGGTGAAGGAAACTTCTTACACTAATCCAGCTATATCCGATTTTATATCCAATTAGTATTTCATGATATTTGAGAGCTGAATAAATTTAATTTATGTGAGATTATAAAGAATAAGATAAAAAGGACTTCTTCTCTCGAGGATGACGAGAGTACCAAATCCAAATGATTTTGTTGACAGAAAGCTTGTTCACTTCACACAACCGTTTGCTTTATGTTCCTATTTACAGTTGAAATGACCTTTCCAGGGAATTCTATTTATAGCAGGTGAACTGAAATCTGAGCTATCAATTATAATATAACTTGTTATTGTAACTCAATCACCTTTATCAAATAGTATAATGGCTGAATTGCTGACTGGCTGTTTGATAGTCTCGGTAATGGCCACAATTGGCTGATGTGGACGAGTCGCTATTACTTTATAAAATGAAGTTAATTATTAAACTTGTAACAGACCCGAAGACATTCAGTTGACCCAGCTGTTAATGGAACCATCAGAACTACAAGTTATAAATGTATTTAGCGTTGTATGTTGAAGGAGGACACTAGAAGGGGACAATAGTAATTGTAAGAGAAATATATGTGTCTGATGTAGATAAATATATGTATACTTTGGTGTCATCTAGCCTTATAACCTTATTGGATGTCATGTAGCCTTGGGAAACGCCACAAACATCGAAACTAGAATAGATCTAGACCGAATGGGATTTTACTTTAAATCTATTGGATACAAGAAACCCTACAGGAAAGGTCAGGGCGGCAGATATGAGAAATACAAGAGGTTGTGTCATGAGAATTAAGCCAAGCCTCAGTGAGCTCGAGAATATATAATTTCTTAGATATTACCAAGTCTGTGATACTGGCTGATTTATCATGGACGAGCCTAACGTTGCCGATAATCAAGCGGATATTTTGCAGGATAGAAGGGCTTGGATTCATATGGATGTCACCTGCTAATAGCATACAAAGAGTGTGAATAATATTCCGATATGCTATATGCAGAGGACTGTGAGGAGATGGGGAGGTTATCACTCTACTGGATCTATTAGACATTAAGTTAGAAACAGTTTCCCAGTTAGGATCAGGGATGTAATAGGCTAAGATATAGCTTTTATTTAGGAAGAATTTGACATCAACGTATGGTAAAGGTACATCTCTCAACTACATGTTTCAACCTTTTATATTAAGCTGCCACTTTTCACCATTTAACTCTATGCTAACACCTTTCCACTTTTAATATCAAGGTAGCACTTTTCGCATTTTAATCCAAAGCTGACACCTTTGACCTTATACTTTCACTTTGGGTCATTACCTTTGGAGGTTGTTCGGCCTATTTAGCCTACCTTGTTCACAAATCAGGCCGTAAAACAGCAACATTTACATATATTTACCGTTGACCTTAAAATCAGAATCTAACGATTTTCACCATTTAATCTATAACTATCACTTTCACCTATTAATTCCAAGTTAACAATAACAGTCGCCTTTTATTCCCACAATTCACGATGTTTCTTACTAACACTGGGCTTATTGGTAGCAATCCATAAATAAAGTTCCAGCCAAAGGTTATACTGCCATTATTCTAACAGGTCTTAGCATCTCTTAGCAGACTGTGGGGAATTCCAACAGATGATATGTTGTTTTATTTCCTTATTTAGTTACGAATATGGATAGGCCAGAGATCTTGCATAACGAGATGACTAACACAAAATATAACACGGGGCAATAACTATAAAATATAAGGAACTCGCATACCAGGTGTCACAGCATTTTTGACCACCTCACTTATTCATCATATCAGTGAACTATTATAAAAAAGGTTTTCAATAAAGAATATCACATGCAGATACAAAACAAATACAAATACAGATATATTTATCGATCAACGATTACGATTCTTTTGTTGGCCAAGAAAGGGACAACAATTGTTTAGTGACCTACATTATATGTATATGAACAAAATCTGGAACCTTAATTGAATACCACATTAGCTCAATAAGCGAAACAAACGGGCCAATTACAACCCCCATTTTTATTGTGTCTCCACCCACTAAATTAGTTCGTTTCTATTTGTTAATTTACACCTATTGCGCATGTTTTATTCATAGCAATTAGGAATTTTACTGACCTTGAACATTTATTACTGAACGTTTAAATTTGTTTTAATTTATAACCGCTCTCAATACCTTCTGTGTTTCTTTGCTGTTTGTATACCCTTATTATTCTATGGAAATAGTGATCTTCTTCATAGTTGCTTATCTTCAAGGTTCCTGAATGTACTATTACAGATACCCACCCGATAATATTGACCGTGTGGTGGTTTCAACACCAAAGATGATACGCCCCCCCCCCCCCAGATCAGCAATAAAGCATCCTAATCAATCGACTTCTATTTAATGCGTGGAATAACCTTAGCTGAAACAGACTGTTTCTGTAGATACTTCTGTTATAATAAAGAAATACTTAGATAGCATGGAAGACACAAGCCTTTTTTCTTGGATATATTGACTAAGATTGTCAGATCTAAGACTATCAACAATTGATTGGTATCTAAATACCTCTACCAATCCCAATATATATTGAAATAATATAAGATCAACAAAGAGCCATTGTTGGTAGCAAGAGAATAACAAAATTCCGAAAATTCCCTTTCTTTGTAAGGTGTAATCGGTAGACAATAGCTACACGAACACTTATACACCTGATACGAAATTCAGTTGATAATATTCAAACGACTTTGCCTGAAAGCGCAAATTAGTTTCACATTTATAGGCCGGTATCAGTACTAAGGATTGTTTCATATTGTTTTGAGAATTGTTTTCAACCAGTTGAATAGGTTTCTTATTGAAAATAATTTATTATATGATCTGCAATCTGGGTTTCGGTAATCTTATTCTACACACACATGCTTAATACATATGTTTTATTACGTTAAATAGAAAGTAACAAATGAAATTATACTGGTATGGTTCTGTTAGACTTACAGAAAGCTTTTGATACAGTAAACCATGGTATTTTATTAAACAAACTTCAAGCCATATGTTTTAATAAAGATTCTATACATTGGTTTGATCTTATTACCTGGTAAATGGAATAAGATCTGATACAAACGTATTTCAGGTGGCTTTCCTCGAGGCTCCATCTTGGACATCTTCTGTTTCTTGTATATGTGAATGACATGACAACATACTAATTTATAAATTTCATATACGTTATTCATAAAGTATTATTCTGAACTGGAGTATCATCACAAGTCATGTCTGGTTGTTGACTGAAACTAGTATTTCCGAATGGCAACTGTTGTATGCAGACGACTGATAGATGACATATACGAGAAATATTCTGGTGCCATAACTTAGGGAACGCGTCAGTCGATTTGGCAGTCGGTCGGTCAGTCAGTCTATTTGGCAGTCGGTAAGTTAATCAAAATTAGTCGGTTAATGAATCAAATATTCAATCAGTATTTCCAGTCATTGTTGTGTACATTGTGGGCTAAGTGGACCAGATTATGCCCCAAAGAAACCGCCAGTGCCATTCACCAATACTAGTTTCAGGCAACAATCAGAGTTAAGTAAGTACCTTCCTGCCCGAAGCCTGGATCTAATCACTTGTATTGGGAAAGCTTTCAGATTGAAGTTTAGCCAAAGTTAATATTTTTTAATAATAACAAAATATGAACATTTGGGGTGACATTGTCCGCATGTTTGGATTATGACGATGAAAGAGACTATCGTGCTAGTAGATTAAATACTAAAGATATTTTCTAAGCTTTCCCTGGTGACATAATACACCCTGAGAATCAAAAGTATGTCATATGGATATTTGATAAGTGTGCAAAATGGGGGGAGTGCCTTAATTAATTTAATACACAATACAACTTGCATTAAACAAACAAACAAATGAAATTAAAACTACACCTATATATCAAGTGTATTGTGTGTTCGAAGGAGAATACATATTGTAATTCTAGCTGAACAGGCCCTGGCACAGGAAATATCAATTATCATTTGTATCAATTTAGCTGTTTAGTTGTTGTGTCTAAAAGCCAAGTTAAGTACGAAATCGTTGTGTTAGAGTCTAGTATATCCAAGTCAGAAAATAATGTTTATAATGTTGCCTAATTTAAATAATTAATACAATATATTTATAACAATATAGCGTAAATTTCTTCAAAATTCTAAGTGTCTATGAAGAGTAGCTTCTTCTATACATGATCCAAGGTAAATATCCATATCCTAAAACTGATAAGTACACCTCTATGGCATAACTGATAGCGTGGTAGACGACATACCTCTACCACCTGGTTTAAATTCAAAACTTGCTGTAAACAGAAACATTTACTCAAAAATGAGCGTAAAACAACAACATTTATATTCTTAAAACGTATCTAGTAATAAGCCTTTCTTGGCCCAAAATATTAACAGACAGTTCCAGGATAAAATTGGGGCAGCATAATGGGGGATGGGGTGGTCATTTATACTCATCGTGGGCAAGCTGTTGATTCCAGAGTGATCTATTTGGGTGAGTCGTCGATTACCTGTTTTCTTTAAGTTTAAATCCCATCTTTATACAGAGATCACAGAACATCTTTGTAGTCCAACATATGCTTCAGTACACTGAACTATAAATGATAGTCAGACGAGAGATAATGAGACTGGGTAAGGCAGGTGTGTCAATCTGAGTAGATCGTTAATGGCTTAGTATACAGCCAACGAGGATGAGTTGACTAGGAGTAATAAGGTAAAAAGCCAATTTACATTACACTTTTTAGTGAATCCTGTTTCGTGTTTGAATCATGAACTTTTAGTAGAAATATAACACGTTATATTAACACGGTGTTTGATCACTCATAACCATGTGATATATCCACGGCATTTGATAACCCATAACCGTGTTATATAACCTGACAATGATTATAACATTAATATGGTCATGACATTATTGTGCTAATAACATTACTGTAGTTATAACATTCATCTGGATATAACACTATTGTGGTTGTAACATTGCTCTGGCTATAGCATTACTGTGGTTATATCATTACTTCTGTCAACCTAAAAAGGGCAATGAATAATAGAACTGGCATAACCCTGTTCTGTTTGTATACATTGTGTCGTATATAGGGTTAATTAAATTTAGAAGTCATTCTTATATCAACGTTAACCCCCCCTCTCTCTTGTTCACTCTCTCACCCTCATACCCCCCACACACATACACACACACACACATGCGCGCGCACACACACACACAAACTCTCTCTCTCTCTCTCTCTCTCTATATATATATATATATATATATATATATATATATATGTGGCAGATCTAGAAAGACTTAGCTACACCTTTAATAATCAATTACTTTATTCAGTAGATAGTGGTAATTACCAAATATTGTAAGCCAGTAGTCAATATTTGTTAGTTGAGATTTCATTTGTTATCATATAATGAAGAATAACTTAATAATCTTAACCAAATAACTAATAAATTGATTAGCAGGGTAAAATACGTTACATTGCAACTTAGAATATCTTTCAGCATCTGAAACTCACCTCAGTCTTGAGTTATATTCCACTGTAAGCTATCACATGTACTAATACCAAAATATGTTGGTAACAAGTATCCCCAATGACCCAGTTCCTTCAAAGATAATCAAGATTTCTTTGTCATGTCATCATGTGTTCCGTGTCTTCAGAACGACACACGTCTCCGTGTCTAAGTGAAATACTTCAGTGATGTCCTAATGGATTGTCTTCTATTTGTATTTTGGAACGACTAGTATACTATTAACATGATCCCATATATTTATTAAGGGTCACATGGAAAATTGTTTGGATAAGATATAATTATTTATCGCATGGAAACTATTCAATAGATAAATACGAGCAAGATAGGATATTTAATGAACATTTACTTTCTCCAACATTATATCACAATTATTTCTAACAATAATATTAAATGTTTGTTTATCAGTAAACAAGATTTTTTTCCGGCACAGACCACAATTAAAATATGACCAGAAATGTGACCAGGAATTAAAACTAACTGAATAGATGTCTGGCTTGATGTAACTCAAATAATTCATTAGAAAACGTGACTATGTCAAAAAGATATTGGCTGCCAAGAAAACAAATTGATAACAAAACATAAGGTAAAAAATATCCTGATTAGAAATGACGCTATTAGGTGTAAATAGAATTCAATTGATTCACGTGATTAATAATGACATTAAACATACCATAGAGAGGATGCCGGGAATGTTTATTTAAATATGGACATGTTAAAAGTGGGATAGCAGATTACAAGATAATTATTTCTCTGATTATTTGTTTATATGATATGAATTATTCTAATAAAGCTCGCTTACATTACAGTAGCTTATAGAAATCTGATTTCCCTGTTTTTGAGACATAATGACTAATAAATTTTCTTTGAAACAAAATATAAGTTTTCAGTTGTCTTTGTGTAGTAGTACTAGTCTTTTCTAAACGAAATAAAACCCCAACTAATTATCTATAGAATGTAACCAACGAAGAAATCACAACAAAACAAAAGTAATGATCATTAAAGCGGCCATTAATAGTTTAGGAATTTGAGATGTCCTGTTTACATTTCAAACTTCTGCCATATTTACCTAGTTAATGGCCACACATTATGATACCGGTATGCCTACGTTTGATACAGGCTGTGACAATATATCACTTATTCAAAGTTAGTATTACTTCAAGATAGATCATTCCCCTATCGGATGAGATGTTGTTCCACCATGTGGTGAATATTTATCTTGTCAATGGTTCATCCCAATCATGGTGTGTAGTCTATGAACATAAGCAGTCTTCATTTCCATTAAATTAATTTATTTGTTCTTTTATCCAAAAAATAAAGGAATGAACAAAGGAGAAAGAATACGATATATATTATTCCTCTCGATTATGCTACGTAGCTCGGCTTCATTTCAACAATACCCAACAACAATATAACGATTGTCTTTGATCATTATAAACATCTATATTAAATGATGTACAGTTGATTGAATTCTACATAGTGATGTAACTTTGTTTGCGATTTAATATCTGAAGTTGAGAGGCAATAATCATCGATTTGCGAGCAAAATATAAAGAAATCAATTTCAAGGAATCAATTTTAAGGAAGCATTATCCATAGTCAATTAATTTATTTTAATGTCGTTATAATACAAATTCCGGACCACCTGGGCCCAGTAACGACAAAGTATTATAGGTAAGAGTAAAGATGACTTTAGAAAAGGTCAGTGTTAACTGAAGGTCAGTAACCTGTCTATTTGTTGTCTAAACGTCTTAGACTTAATTAATGCTGACAAATATGTCATTACGATATGATATTATTTTAATTAAATTCAGCCAAATAGCACACATCTGCAGAAATCGCCCCCCCCCCCCCCCGCCCATACCTGCTACAATCTCAGGTATTATATCCTTCCGGTATATAGAACATTAGATATAATATTTTTTTTAATTTTCGCTTCCACATCCTTTAACCACAAAGTTTTCTTGCTACACAAAAATAAAAACTTGATACTGGAACATATTTGTGTCTTGGTTCTAGTCTATTATCAAACTATCATATTTTTTAAACATGATTAATTATTTAGCTTCTAGATCTAACACATTTCGTTATGATGTTTTTTAATTGTCTAGGTTAGTAAATGTGCACTTTTGTTATTACTCTCATCAGTAGAAGAAGCAGTAATAGTGGTAATAAGTTCAGTAATAGCAGCAGTAACAGTAATGGTAGTAGAAGTATTAGTAGAGTTAGGAATAATAATAATAATAATAATAATAATAATAATAATAATAATAATAGTAGTGGTAATGGTGGTGGACATGATAGTAGTAGTAGTAGTAGTAGTAGTTGTAGTAGTAGAAATAGTGATAACAGCACAGATTCATATAATTTTCAAAGACGTTCGTTGGCTCACTTCCCTATTATCATTTGGCGTCCAGCGACATTGAGGCGGTCAGACACATTTTGTAATCAGCTTCTATGGAACATCTTGGTCCTTCATTGCTCAAACGGCAATAGTGATTTGACCAGAATAACACAGAAATCTAGGCTATTCTAGATGAGAAACATCGACTCGACAGAGTCTTCATAAAATACCAAGGGTCTTATTCAAAGAAGGATGCCCACAACTGCACTCGGCCAAAATTCGGACAAAACTCATAGAAATACAGAAAGCCTGATACAACAAAAAGGGAGTACGCTGACGCCGACAACATAAAGCGGTTTTACGATGCTCTGAAGATCATATATGACGCATACACCTCAGGATAGTCCCCTTTGTTGAGCGCTGGTGGATCTTCACTACTCAAGGCACAGATTCTACACAGACGGGCGGAAAACTTTGAAAGAGTATTCATCCGACCCTCACATATAAACTGAGACGTGATAGCCCAGCTACCCCAGATGAACACGCCCCTTGATGATTCACTCACTGTTGCTGAAGTGGAGAAGGCCATGGTAGATCTGATGCCACCAGAGCGGAAGTCTACAAGACTGATGGCACACGTTTAGAACAGCACCATTTATTTCATAACAGTTGTTTATCTTATCAAGGCATTCGACACGAATTTCCACCAGTAACTCTGGAAGAACATGGGTAAATGTGACATTCTCATGAAGGAATGCTGGCTAGAGTTCTGGATGAGGGTGAATCGTCAGACGTGTCGTCAAACAAGGTAGCGTGCTAGATCCAACAGTGTTTAATATGGTTTTCTCTGCCATACTGAAAACTACATTTCATGACGACAGAGATTCCATGGTGAGTGTTTAATCTGATGAGACTGCAAGCCAGAACTAAGGTAAAGTAGAAGAAAGTGAGTGACTTTCTGTTTGATGGTGACAGTGCTGTAAATCCCAGCTCAGAAGACGAGATGCAGCGACACGTACAAAGTTTCGTATGCCTGCGATGTGTTTGGATTCGCTATCAGTACAAAGAAATGTTTCAGCGAGCTCCCCACACAAACTACTCAGATCCAACTACTGTAGGGCCAGAAGCTGCCAAGTATAGTCAGGCTCACATATCTCGTCAGTATCCTGTCGAGAAATGTGTTTATTGATGAGGAGGCCGATACAACAATCGCCAAAGCCAGTACAACTTTCGGAAGGCGTCATAAGAATATGTGGGAAAGACAAGGAATCAATTTCAAGAATCTGCAAAGCTGTATTCATGACCACTCTCCTGTGTGCATGCGAAACATAAGCTGCATGCAAGTAAGGAAGCTATACAGATTCTATATTAATTACTTGTGCAAACTGATTTGCATCATTTGGCAAGGCGTGATTCCAGACACGGAGGTCCTCAAGCATACAGAACTGCGAAGCATTCATAATCTACAGAAGAAAGCTCAACTTTGATATGCTGGCTATGTGTTGTCAGAATGAATGATGAAAGACTACCAAGGCGCCTGCTTTATGTAGAACTGTCACAGGGGAAGAGGTCAACTGACGGTCAATGCAAACGTTACAAGATCTCCCTGAAATCCCCTGTAAAGGCCTTTGATAACAATAACGATCATTGGGAAAGTATAGCAGCTTAGCGAGGGACTTAGCGCAGCCTGATCCGGATGGGAGCTGAATCATATGAATAAACAGGAAACATGGATACGACGGGCGAAAGAGAATACTTCGCGAAACCAGTGCTGCGGAAGCAAACTCAGTGGGTAATACTGATCTTCAAAACCAGAACTGCGACATAACGTTTCGTGCTCGAACCGGCCTTGTCAGCCACATACGGACACATCGCCTACATACGAAAGACCAGTGATGCCATGGTCATTTCTTCCCCCGAGGGATGGACCAACATTTTATGTGAACATAACCGTGAAGGATATTTTTGACCGAGAACAATAACAAGTGATAGGTTCCTTATGGACACAATAGTTAGAACTATTAAATACAACATGTCCGTATGTTTCTTCAATAAGTGTTAAATAACATTTAGATAATAGAGTCCTTCTGATTGTTTATTTTGAGTATAGGTAATTAAATAAGGCTCTTATTTATTAAATTGTCCAGATGATGATAACGATTATCCACAGAAAAGTTATTATATCGCAAAGATGGTAATCTGTTATATGATTAATGAAATAGTATTTTGTTGTTAAAAATTAATTTAATCGCCACATATTTAGGGTTGTTAGTAATATTAATTGTGGTATCAACTCACCGTAATTTCGTTTTATACATTTTCGGTGTGTTCATCACAATGCAAATAATTTATTTTATTTATTAGTACACGGGTTGGTTTATTATAAAATTAAAATATTTCACTGCTATTAAAATATTTTAAGCTGTCTTTTTTCTTCTTTGAAAAAAGCTCTTTGAACCTTACTCACTGTTTAAGTTGAATACTAGATCACATGATAAGTTTTGTGTGACCTGAGTATTTAATTCCGAACTTGAGAAGAGAACAAATACTTTATGTTTCTTATACTTTGGCTAAGTGTCAAATTTAAGAAATACAAACTCTCTGGGTGAGGTAGTACGTCAGTGAGTGGGAGAATGAATTAGTGACGAGTGCTGAGTGAGTGGTGTATAAATATGTTTAGGTGACTCATTCCATATTCAGGAATTTATAGAAATGTAATAAAATAAAATATTTCTGATATAAAATCTGGTCTTCGGTTTCGTAACAAGCTACAGTAGATAGTTCTTGGTGTATAGAGTTTGGAAGATGAACTAACGAGATACGAAACAACGATAGCACACCTTTGTATCAAGATGATATATCCAGATCTGATAAGACATCTGTGTTTCGAGATGATATCCATACCTGAAATGCAGTCTCCTCAAATTTACGAACGACATTGTCAAGCAAATACATATTGTATGATGCTCCTAGAACGTAGTGGATAGAGCAGTGCGCAGCAAACCTTGGTGTTTGTTTTCGAATCCCAGTTTTATATGATTGTGTGGGATAAGTTTCCTTTGTGACCTACGCCGAGCCTAAACAAAACATTAACTTACTGTCTTAAGTGTCTTGTCTTGCGTAGTTATAAACAAACGTAATACGTCATACAGTCACATGTCACAAAGATATATGTCAATTAAATCGTTACCTTTTGAAGTTAGTATATGCAAGTTTAAAATATGATGTTGATTAAGATAGTTAATTTTGGAAGCTCTATAAAGGGATGTTCCCAAGTTAGTTTATATTTTTATATGTGAACCACCCTTTAGACCATAACAAGGAATGTTGACGAGATGCTTATAAGCAGTGGGCTTTTTTAATATTTGTCAAAATCATCTAAGTAATTACTTAATCTACTGGGATAGGTGTACCGGTGCTCTTTAACCTCCATTTTCTAATTAGGACGCTGCGTTAAACAGTTTTAAATATGTCTTAAGACAGTATCCTAATTTGACAATGGATTTGAAAGAGCACAGGTATTCTTATGCCCGTGTCGATACTGAATTAAAATGAGGTTAATGGAATAATACTTATCTTATAATCCAATAATAAATTTAATGGGTCGCCCACGTCGTCTTTTTGGCAATCGTACGAATATTTCCCCCATCCTTACATTTTATTTGTCCTTTAAAACGCTTGCTTTACATATATAGAGCAATAATATTTCATATTATATTGTTCTTATTATGACCTATTTATACCTAAAGTAACATTGATTCATTTCCAAAGGGTTTTATTCTTTAGTTATAATCAATTGTTTAGACATTTGTGAAGTATACATATGACACTTTTAAAAACGGTAGAAAATTTGATATGCCATAAGGCTACTATTCGTCATTGCTGTTTATATTTCATACAAGTGTCATTCGAGAGTTTTCTGCTCAACTGGCATCTCTGGATACAAACCAAGAAGGGGAAGAATACAGAGGATTAGTTTTATTCCGGAAGTTGTGCCTGAAACAAAAGCAGGGAATTATAAATGTTAGACATTAGCCTTCAAGTCATATTTCTATAAATACTGTTTGGAGTAATTGATTGTAACAGTTCAAAGTTGTTATATAGAAACAACTATTCATGTGTATATTATTTATGTATATTACATATGTACACCATGCTAATTTATATCCTAGTGTTCTAGAGCAATTAACCAGTTATTGCTGTATTATAACCATTAAAACACTTATTGACACATATCCTTATAATCATAATATTATCATATAACGAGAAACATCTTTCAGTAAACCATTTCATGCCATAATATTCCTGTTTCATCATAAAATGTCTTATAAGCTTAGTTATATATGAATTAAAATCTTTGTGGCCTAAGTGTACATTATTATTCTCGAAGGTAAGGGTCAAGATTAAGCAGAAGATGAAATACCCTACAGATTTAAGCCGAGATTAGAATCGCCATTTAAAAGTCTGTGGCCGTAGAAACGGATTTTAATTAAATATTAAATTGTTGATTAATGCATGTTTTATATCAAGTTGGATATAATAAACAATAAAAGACAATAATTCATAATGATATCAGAACAACTCAAGGATATGTACAACAATTTTATAATCAACAAAGTTCTATGTCTGTCCCAGTTTATCATTATAACATTAAAAACATTAAACATTAAAAAGTATTTTGCAATAACCCCAAAGTGTTCTATATATACCTAACACTAAAGGACTGTAGGCCCCATTTAAGTATGTAATTTGATACTTGTCAAAGAAAACACTGAACTTCGCTCGGTTGTTGATCTTTCACTAAGTTGTGCCATCTTGTGGTGAATCGACGGAATCATTTGATGGATAATTGGTTTCTAATATTTGTTTGGGGTATTATTTTTAGATTGGAAACACCTCAAAGTCTAGCGGAGTTTTTTCTAAAACGGATTGTAATAAACATCTTATATAACTGACTCATTAAACTTGTAAAACATATATTGATAAACCGGACTAGAAATACGCAGTTAATTCTAGTCCTGATATTCTATATTAGTAAAAATAGCTTTTCATGATGTCAGTGGAAGTGGTAAGATGTCACGTAGGGCGTGGAGTAAGTGAAACAAATTCTCCATTAAAATTAAGCTCTCACCTCCGTGTACTCTCGAACAGAGATCGGTGTATGAAAGGAACCAGCGAAATTACTCAACTAACTAAGATCACTGACCCGCCACCTACTGGCCACTCTATCAACTAATGGTCATGTGCTATAATTATCAAATATTTCCGGTGGTGGGACGGACAAATGCCAAAATGTGATTTATCAGTCATTTACTCAATCCGTTAACTGGAGATCATTTGTTCACATTTCTCCCAGACGATTAATAAATAATCTTAGTCATATTTTATATCAACAACATCTCCAGTTGACATTCTATTAAATTCCCATTGTATGAAATACATTATTGACCACTGGTGGGCGTGTTTTATTTTCTCTTCCTTCCTCAATAATTATTTCTGTCGGTGAAGACCAGATTTCAGTAGACATTTCATATCAGTCGGTGTTATTATCTGGTGTCAGTAGAGAGTAGCTCTCTCCCTCTTATCCCATCCCATTGTTATAAGGCGTGTAATGTTGGTTGTTGGCTTTGTTAGAGAGGAAAATGACTTTGAGATGAAACCGAAGGAAGCCTTTTGTGTCAAATGTAGAGCGAGACATTTCTATTAATTAATTTCTATTTTTATCTCGGTTTTTAAAGAAATGAAGAAGGCAATGAAGTATGTGTCTCAGGAAGGCTTTATTAAAACGAGCTTCAGGTTTATTTAACAATATAGTTGAATTATTGCTTTTTAAAAATAAATTTGTTGTTTTGTTGAATTAACAATGAAGATTGTTAAGAACTATGATACTGAATAAGTATAAAACCATAATCAGTATTTTTACAACCATTTGGTTTGCTAATTGAGTCAGTGAGTCAGTTAGTGGTTTGATTAACATTGACAAGACACTGGAAAAGTCTTTTCGTGAAGGCAGCTAATCCTTAGAGAAGCATTTCATAAATACACCTAACCTGATATAAAGTGAACACTGATCCGCAAATCTACAGCGCAACACGGTAACCACTGTATTATAATAATAGCCTGGATCATCAGTTTAAGTAATTACATGGTGTCGGTGATATTTACAATAACATTCTCAGAAAGTGTATTTCGGGTCTGATGTTTATTTGCTATCCAAGGAAATTCAGTTCTTCATCGATTGATATTCATAATGTTGACATGCCCTCCTGTGATCAATCCACAACAATATACCATTAAATGTCACTTCCATACCGTCGATATACATCTTTATCTATAACTGGATCCCGAAAATGAATTTAATCTTTCATTTTCATTAAAAATTTGAAATATTTCTTGATTATATTAGGCTTTTGATGACTCAAAGATTGATAAAATTGGAAGATGTTATAAAAGATATGATCAGATCAGTATTCAGAGCTGGCTTCTACTATTCATATATTCTACTTCCTAAAACCATTATTAGCTAAATAATCACTTGTTTCATTGCTCCATGCCTTGCTTTCATCTTGTATAGACTATAAATTTATATAGACTATGGTAACCCCATGTTATTTCGTTTACCCCATTAACAATTTGATCGCCTAATGCAAATGCAAAAAGCTGCAACTCGAATTATGACAAAACTCATCATCATATCATCGCAATTACCATAGAAACATATTGATTGCTGGAAAGGAAGTGTGTCCATTTCAAGATATGGACAACAACATAGAAATCTATAAAGGTCAATAGATATGATTATTTGTGTGAATTATAATGTTTATCAGTTATAGGTGTTTCGTCTCAACTGAGATGCCAATTGTCTTAGGAGATTAGAATTTTATGATCTGTTCAAACAATTGAATTTGACCTTTTCTGAATAAATGACATTGATAATTCATCTTTTTTAGTTCGCTTTTAGATCAATCATATTTCTGAATTATGCCTTTGTATTTTTCCGATTAGAAAATATCAATAGCTAAATATGCATTATTATTATTATTGTCATTACTCTTCTTCTTCTTCTTATTAGGTTTGTGTTGTTCTTGTTGATGATGATGAAAATCATGATGATAATAATGATGATGATATTATTATTGTTATTATTATTATTATTATTAGTAGTAGTAGTAGAAGTAGTACTAGTAGTAGTGGTAGCAGCAGTAGTAGTAGTTGTAGTAGTAATAGTAGTAGCTGTAGTAGTAGTAGTAGTAGTAGAAACAATGACGATAGTAACAATAGAAGTAACAGCAAGAGTAAACGTAGCCACAGCAGTAGTAAAAGGAGAAATAATAGGAGTAGTAATAGTAATAGTAATAATGGTATATATATATATATATATATATATATATATATATATATATATATATATATATATATATCATTCTAATACAAATACTTTATTTACTAACCTATTATATTATGAGAACATAAATCTCAAAGGACATCCTTGACCCACATCATTTTTAACATCATTTGTTACACAAACTTCTTCATCAATTATATTTTGTACATAGTATTGGCGTATCCATGGCCACGGAAAACTATTTATTTAGTAATATGCGGGTTGGTGTGTCAAATATTTCACTCAGAAAATATTAAAATTAAAACAAATTATTTATCAATAGATATTATGACTCTACTCAGTGTCTATGATGAATATAAGATACGAGTTTGTTTTGATCCGTGAAATATTTTCCCAATTTCAGTAAGAAACATAAACTACCCGAGTGAGTGATTGACTGACTGAGAGATTGAGTGGCTCGTTGTGTCTCATAGTTTGTCATACCTGGGAGATATGGTCGAAAGGTAACTCCCTATAGTAACAACCATCAAACACAGGTAACTCAATTCAATTTGAACCATGACCTAGATGTTTACACCATAGCCCTTTAGCCACAACATAATATGATCGACGTATATAATGTTATTTATTATGTAGCCGAGTTTGTTTACGAGATAAAACAGATCTGTGTTAATGAGACTAATGAATATGGACTGTAGCTCATTAAATAACTTCCATATGTTTAATTAGAGCCTATCTATTTATAACTATACTGTTGATATTGTTGTTATTTGGCAATCTTGTCTTGTTGAAATTTGAGCTTGAGACTCCTGGCTGTCGCCTATTGGGCACAGCCACCTGTGTTGACTTCTGTTATAATGGTGATGGGCAAAATGGCAGTTGTTTAACGTGCCTTAGCTACGTTTACAATAGATGGCATGTTCGGCGTAGAAAACCTTGCCTTGGTTGGATGAAAAACTCCTGTAATGTCACGGCCGGAATTCGAACCTCCGGCCTCCAGCACAGCGTGATATAAGTACGAAAGTCCCACGCTCTTATACCCACCAGTTCATAGAGTCAGTCTTATCTGTCCTTATTGTTGTTGGTGGTATTTGTACCGGTTTTTCTGGAGTAGTGGAGTTACGATGTTTGGTAGGACTGTTGATTTTCTTATGATCAATGCTGCTAGGGCGGAGAGGACCTTTAAGTATTCTTCGGTGCTTCGGGTAGGCTGGACAGTTGAGCAGATAATGTACCGGGTCGTAGGCTTATTAATAGTGCCGGCATAGTGTTAGAGGTGACCGGCCGGTGAAGTTCCGTATGTTTGTCCAAAAGGGTAGTCTTCTGAGTTGGGTATCGGCCTGTCTGTTGTTGAGGCGATTATCTCCAACTACAGTGGAGTTCTGGTACAAATCCTTAGATGCTGATGTGTGGTTTGTATAGATCGATCCAAGTTTAATAGAGATGAGTCCATCAACAAGATGGTTGAATGTGCTGGGGGTATGTTCGGCATGTTCGAGGATTTCTAGGCTCGTGGCTTCATTGGCAAGTTGGTCGACTCGGTCGTTGTCCTCAAGGTTAATGTGGCTTGGAATCGAGTGGAGTATTACTTGGATTACACGCTGCTTCAGGGTTGATGCTGTGGTGTAGATTTCTGATTTGGCGATTGAATGGGGAATCTCTAATTGAAGAAGAAAACAACTTTGATAAAAGATCGGGTGTAGTGACTTACCTTCCAAGTTAATGAAGACCAGTATTGTTCCTATTATCGAGTACAAAACAAAAATGATGTTTCAAATCTATTTTATCGTATTATTCCTTAGTCTCCCTGTTTAAACGTGTATCACACATAGTATTGATGCCATTTTGACCCGTCATCTGTTATTTTGTTGCTATAAAAACATTCTGTATACGTTGAGGTAAGCAATTATTGTACATTATCTGTAAATTATCGTAAATTATGTGAACTGTGTTGTTTAATATTGGTACGAGGGAGATTGGGTATAATGTTATATTGGCTTTAGTATTAATGTCATAATCATATTAGTTTACTTTATGAGGATGATACTTGCACACCGTTTAATAAACTTACAGGGTCTATTCGAACTAACTCTCTATTGTGGTTTTTCACTCACTCACTGACTCACTCGCTTGCTCACTCAAAACATCAGGAACTACGACCATATTATTAGCGGTATGGCTAAAGCAACTCATTATCCTCTCTTCTATGAACTGCCTACTTCCATTTGATAACATTAGGCTGTCTCAATGTGTTAATTGTTTTCTAACTCACAAGTATAGTTCAAATGTTTGCCGGCAGGTGAAGAGTTCATCATGGGATTGTACCTATAATTTACTCTAGTAACGAGATAACCACAAGGTAGCGCCACCTAAACGTAAGTGCCCTAGATCCCAAATGTCCAAATTGTTGGACTCATCTGTGTTTAACAGTATTGTTTGTATTGTGATGTTCGCGTAGAGGTGAAGGAAACTTTTTAAGATTTTCCACTTCACGCAACCGGTTACTTCGTGTATCCATTTACAGTTGAAATGATTTTTCCAGTGAATTCTATTTATAGCATCTGAACTGAAATCTGATGTATCAAATATAATATCAATTATTAAACAGAGAACAATGAACCTAACAGGGTATCAAAGGTGATGTATCAATTGTTATTATCGAATTTTTATTAGAACTCAAGCACCTTTATCATATAGTATAATGGCTGAATTGCTGACTGGCTGTTTGATAGTCTCGGTAATGGCCACAATTGGCTGATGTGGACGAGTCGCTATTATTTTATTAAATGAAGTTAATTATGAAACTTGTAACAGACCCGAAGACATTCAGTTGAGTCAGCTATTAATGGAACCATCAGAACTATAAGTTATAAATGTATTTAGCGGTGTATGTTGAAGGAGGATACTAGAACGGGACAATACTAATTTACGTTTACGTGTCACTGACTGCGTAAGAGTAATATATGTGTCTGATGTAGATAAATATATGTATACTTTGGTGTCATCTAGCCTGTGATACTGGCTAATTTATTATGGACGGACCTGACGTTGCCGATAGTCAAGCGGATATTTTGCGGGATAGGAGGGTCTGGAATCATATGGATTTCTTCTGCTAGTAGCATACGAAGTGTGTGAACAATATTCCGAGATTTAGTTATATGCATAGGACTGTGAGGAGATGGGGAAGTTATCACTCTACCTGGAACTATTAGACTTTAACTTAGAGACAGTTTCCCAGACAGGATCAGAGACACAATAGGCTAATATCTAGTTTTTATTTACGAGAGTTTGAAATCAACAAAGGGTAAAGGTACATCTCAGTGCCACACAATGAGAAAACTGATGAGACTGTGTGACAACCTTAGCCAACCAGTTCTGATCAAACAGAGGTTTTGCAGTATTATATGGGATGTTATAAAGAAAAGAGTTGCAGTAATTAGGCTTACTAGATATGAGCGCTGTAGCAATTGGTTTGGCGACTGAAAGGTGGCAGTAGGGAAGAAACGATTAAGTTGGCTGATTTGTCTGGACATACCTATAATAATTAAATATGTTTTGCCTGCATTGAACCTAAGTCTATTGTTTGTCATCCAGCCAAAGATATCACTGAGACAGTCACCAAGTTGTTTAAGGCAACGATCAGTGTTGGCCGTGGATAAAGAGATGTATACTTGGGTGTAATATGCATGAATGAAATTGTTTGTTAACTGACCAATTATTTATTGTCTTATGTGTGAATAAATAAATGAGTAAATCTTCTTGTCTGTTATATGTTGTAATTGAAATATTGAATAATTTTCGCTCTTTATTCGTATTTTGTATAATCGCTTATCATTTTCCTGCGATAATAAACCAGACATACAACATCACACCTAATAAATGACTGACAAGATAATTGATAAACATGATATCATATCTTCATCATTATCATTATGGTAATTATCATCATCGTCATCATCGAGACAGTGATTTAATATATAATAATAACTATTGTACCAAAAAAAGATGATTTTAACTACATTTTAAAATATCCATTGTCGAGGTATAAAGATCTAAAAATATTTAACGCAATTATCTATAAGATAAGCTTTAAGTAACAAATTCTAGTGATATAGTTATTAACCAAGATTGAACTAAGCGAAACGCAGATGCTTAATTCAAGTTATTGATTGGCTGTAACTGAGAATTAAATTATATAATCCCTGTTCTATTAGTCTTCTCTGTATCTAAATGTTGTGGTTTAATTGCCTCTTTTATATTCTTTGTTTGGCTAAAGGGGCCAGCAAACTTCGTTGGTAATAAGGTGACGTGAAAGATGAATTATGCCATGGAGACACTCTAAATAGTCTGTAGGCATGCAGTTGTAAATATTACGATGGTGGACGAGAGTCTAAATCTAAGACAGTTGCATATTTAAAAGGTTTCGATTTGTACCTGTTAAGAACGTGGCATTTTGTGCCAAGGATCATGTTCTAGCCCTCCAGTGGAGCGAAACTAAACCAGATAATAAATTATCATCTGAGAACATCACGGGTGCCTGACAGCGTTAAATAATGCCGCCAATTAGACGAATTAATATTTAGAATTAATGACAAAGATAATCTAAGGACGTAAGGAAATCTAGCACTGACCAGCCAAAGATTTTATCAGCTCCAACTTTGCAGAATCATATTGGTCTGGCCTAGTAATGGTATTAGTGTTGTAAAGGCGGCGAATTTATACCTGTTATTAATATAACAATAACAAGATGTCACATACAAATAGCAATATGGATATAACTACATTTATTGATCCATGACAAAATACATTAATATTTTGGTATCATAGCTCATAGATTTTGTGAAGAAAGGAAAAATAACTACTTAGTGACCTCCATTATATAAATTAACAAAATCTGGGTAAAAGCCCTTGTAATATCTCAGAGTAGTTTATGATGTTCTTCGTAAACAATTACCATATTGCATACGGTCGGTGAATTACTTACAAATCTGATATGAGACATCTAAATCATTGAACCATATCGCGTAGTCTCCCCCAACGTATGAGAAGAGATGACTAGAAGGAGGAATGTTGATGTACCAGTATAAAAGCCATCACGCGTTTGGTCTCAATTAATATTTAAAAATTGACGACAAAGAAATTCTGAGGACGTGAAAGAACCTAGCAGTGACCAGCCCCAGTTTGCATCAGCTCCGGGTTTTCGTACAGATCCCGTATGAGCGGTGATGAAAGCGGTACGAATCCAAATCTAGCGGTAATCAGGATGGAGCTGTTAGAATGAAGCCAATCATTAATGACCACAAGAGGCACGTTATCAGGATCGATGAGGGCACTGACTCGTCACGACATACTCAGAAGGGAGCTGATGATATTGAATTATATGGTCGACTCGAGGAGCCAGTATGGCACAAAGCAAATTAGCAATAAGCTCACGTCTACAGGACAATCTTTATAACTTTACATATTTTACGTTCATGTTTGTACTAGATGCTGTTTGTTTTAGATCACTCACTTTTGTTTTACAGTCGACACGACCATCTTGACATAATTATAATACAATTGCTATCTGTGAGAAATCAAGGTACAACCTTTGTTTATCCTCATTCATTAACGTACCAACCCACCCACTCACCCATCCACCCACTCATTCACCCACTCACTCGCACACTCACTCACTCACTCACTCACTCACAACCATACTATATTAACTGGAAATACAGATTGATAATTGCATTTGTATAATTTTGCTATATAGTTATATGGCGGACTAAGGACTACTATAAGACGGACTAAGGGCTGCTATTTGACGGACTAAGGACTGGGATATGGCGGACTAAGGACTACTATAAGATGGACTAAGGGCTGCTATTTGACAGACTAAGGACTGGGATATGGCGGACTAAGGACTACTATAAGACGGACTAATGACTACTATTTGACAGACTAAGGACTGGTATATGGTGGACGAAGAAGTGCTTTATAACTGTCAGAGATTCTCATATCGAATTTCAAAGTCACATGACAGATCACGACAGGATCACATTTACGATATTGATAAGCTGGCAAAGAAATCTTTTAGAAAATGTTGAGAGAATCAATCACAAGATTCTCATGTGTTTAGTAAGGTAAACGATTACTACTTCTCTTGTGATTACCTCTCCTGGAACCTTGTACGCAGATGTTAATCGGATACCACCAACTCGGAACACGCCACCCACGTATCTATTGTATCAAAACTTCTTTTCAGAAGCAATACTTTTTATTGTTTATCTTATTGTTTTGCGTTTGCCAGATGTTCTCTCTCTCTCATCGACGACAGGAGATTCTATATTTTAATAATTAAGTTGTAGAATGCCATACACAACAATATACGTAGATAAAACAGTAACAACAAGAACTATGGAAGCTTGAAATGATGACGAGGCTAAAAATGACGTAAGTAAGAGTTTACTAATAAAGACATCAGGAGTTATGAGAAGAAAGGATGCCTTTATCATCATTAACAATATTGATGATGATTTCAAATAATAAATATTATATTATTTATATAGATCCTCCACAAAATGGCACCTTGTTTGCAAAATAAACATTGTCATTTTATTGATGCCTTACAAATCATTATAATGTATAGTTTTTTTTACAATGTATAGTTTTTAATAGGTAATTATGTAACTAAATCAATGAATAAATGTTCTTTTCTTCTTATAATGAATTCAAAATATGATAGACAAATATTTATTAACAAAATGAAAAATTCTAGCGATTGAAATATTTATTATTTTCTCGCTGAGTTAGGCCTCCAGCGGCAAGACGAATAATCTTTTTGTGACAATCCTCAATTATTACATTGTAGCCCAAGTATTGGGTAGTATATAATTCTATTTGGTTTAGTCAAAAGTTTAGTCAAGGGTATAAAGTCTTTGTTGGTGCTATTTCCAAATGAGAAGAATTTGAGGTACTACTAAATAATCTGTGATTCGAAAATGGTGAACGATTCACAGAATTGAAATGCTTCACCAAGACAACAAACAACAGTAAAGTTAAAGATAACATTTCTTGAAACAAGAAGAGTGAGACATTAAAGTCATCTGAAGGAGACAGCAGTAGAGACAGAAAGAGAGAAGGGATAGGAACTACATCTTGGCATCCTGTCTTCACAATTAGCCAGAATTACAGAAGAAATACTGCAACTTAAACGATCTCTAATATATATAACACAAGAAAGATTAACACAAGCCCTGGATCAGTACAGGTCTGTCCGGGGTTCACTATTATTCTTCACTCAACTTATTCAGGACGTTTCCCCGACACCAAAATCGGAGTGTAATCGACTTCGGACTCCATTCTGATCCATTTATGTTCCGGTATAGCCTGGCCAGTAGTGTTTTTGATAATAAACGAATAAACACGATTGAGAATTAAACATAAAATCGATTTTAATGTAACTCTGAAAAAACAAATAATGACCTTCATTTGATCTTACTGCAGAGTTCATTTGATATAATCTATAACTAAACCAACGACTACAGACAGGAATGTATGCCCTCTGGCAAGAACAACAAAAACACCTTCTAGCTATTTGGTGATTGACATTTACGATAATCGGGTTCGTGGATTGTCATTGGAATTATGGAAAAAAAAACATTTTCCCGGTAAAGATCAAAAGTCACAATCTTAGAAAACATAACAGTATAGCCGTAGTCTACTCCTGTATATAACGGAATCTTTTTATAGAATATAATATTCTTTGTTTCGTATGTTAATGGCGAATTAAGTCACGCATAGGGGAGATTTTGTGGCAATGTTTGAGTACGAGAAATGTAAGCGTCCCCTCCTCAAACCCCAACGGCACTTTTCCCAATTCAGAGACGTAATTTAGAGACGACTTCCGGATTTCGATTATTCCAGAAGGCAAACTTCAGTTAGGTACGTAATTATCTATCAGCCGTCTGGATATAATATCTTGTACGGAGGAAGCTTTCAGATTGGAGTTAAGTTACAGTTCCTGTTTTCTGATAATAATAAAATATGAACATTTGGGGGTGACCTTGTCCTCATGGTTGTATTACGAATATAAAAGAGACTATGATGTTATTAGATTAAATACCAAGTTATATATTAAACCTTCCTTGATGACGTAACACGCTCTAAGAATGATATTCACAGGTATGTTTCGGCCAAATCTTCGAGTAATCCTGAATTGTGCGTATTGGGTGGGTGGGGTTAACTCTCAGTACCTTAGTACACAACATGAATGAAATAAACAATCAAACAAACAAACAAAAACAATACAAAAGGTATATCGTGGTGTTATTGGCACTGTGACCTAAAATATTTCTCGGTTAATTCAACTATCAAATAGGTAACATCAGCGAAACAAGCTTATATTAGGTATTATATAATATGGGTCTGATTTTTATCAGTATAAATTGTTTATGATTTTATCTTTCTTTTGCTATTTTCTATTGAAGCATTCACTAAACTCTATAATCCCCCCCCCCCCGCGTATTTTCCCTAAGAACCCGATTTTTATGGTTAAGAAATGTAGGCGTGATTGTTGTCGAACCATCAGAAATGGCTCCTTCGTTTCTTCTTATATGCAAATAATTTGATCACAGTGCCAATAACACCGCGTGATGGCATAGCTGAACGTGTAGAAAATGTAAGTATTGGTTTAACAAATTGTCAGTCGACCTGTAATAAATCTGAAAACACATCTGAAAATCTGTTATTACTGGACATTGGCTGACCAGTAATGTTTCAGACCAGAGCACTGTTGGTAATGTGACTCCAGTCGGATATTCATTCCATCATGCAGCTCGGATTCGTCAAAAGGCAGATAAGCTTGAATGTAAGTAATTTGATCGCAGCGAGCGCCGATAAAATTTGATCCAGGGCTGTGTCTGTGTCTTCGGTGCTGTCTGATAAAATCGTATTAGCATCGGCGTATCTTTAAAGAAACAATCTGTTTTCAGCTAAAACTATTTCAAACGGGAAGTATAAGTTAATCGACAAGGATGATTTTCTTGCTGCTCTGCGGGTCTCTTCTCTAATATTGAATCCAGATTATATTGACCATCTGGTGAATATCTATAACACTTCATTGAGGAGCTTTGTAGATAGGCATGCACCTTTAAGGACAAAGGAAATGTCGAGAAAACTAAAACTGCTATCGCATAGAAAGGATATTTCTGTTGCAAAGAGACGCAACGATAATATGAGCTGTTATGGTCAGAACCACTTTGTATGTTCGTTATTAAATGTTCAGAGTGAGTAAACATTAAGTGAAAAATGTCCTTGCCTTTGCCAAAACCGAATATTACAATAAATCGATCAAAACATGTAAGGAAAATCAGCGTACTGTTTTCAGAGTTCTGAATAACGTACTACATAAGATGTAGAGTGTCCTTTCAAATATTCAGACAAAGACATGGCCCATTTTTCTAATAGATTCTTCTGCCAAAACATATTAAATATACATAATTGTTTCCCTTCCAGCAATTTATCACAGGATATGACATTTGCAGAATATTATAAATGCAAGATATAATCACAGAATACCTGTGACAGAATTTATTAGCTAATTCAGTTTATTATCGATATGTAGATATCGGAACATAAATTAATAAATTATATTTTTATTAATTTAGCCTTGATTCCGGTTCGACTAACTTCATCTTAACGAACTTTATTTAGTTCTAAAAGATACTTGTTTTATAAACGTTGTGACATAAAATCGTTGGCTATCTAAACATTAATATTACAAAAAATTCAATATATTCATCAAAGATAAATAAAATGTCCCAGACTTGCCTACAATAGACAATTGTTCGTGGTATTATTCGATGTCCAGAATAAACTGTTTTGCAAAAATAGGTGAAGCCAACCAACTACCTTTAAAAACTAGTGATAAACCTGGCTGCAATTTACATATACTGCTACAAGAACTCCCATCGCTCCGAATATGAATTGATATATATTTATACATGGGGATAATCGGAATGGCTTTACCTCTCCCCAGAGTTCGCCATACGCGGTAGAGTGCATAGTTAACATAAGGGTCGCTGATATATCAGCCTTACTGCTAAAAAGTGTAATATATTCCGTTATTACTGCCCTTAGGCTCCAGATTCCAGTGTCATAATAACCCATCACAATGATCCGATATGACAACAAAACTTCTCTCAGCATCTTCGCATAAATCTTCACATATCAAAGCCAGTTTTATCTCACATGTCATATATGAAATAGGTTAACCTTATATTTTATCTGACGAAATCTCATCCAGGAATATTACAATATCTATATCTTCTACAATAACATAGCCGTCAAAATGAGCAATATTTGGGCTTATATCAATTTTTGATTTCAAAGGACCTTCTCCATCCCATAGAGATTACAGTTATCATAGAGTTGAATGGGGCTTATCTGGTGAACGCTATTTTCTGATTTCCATAAATACTGCCGACGTACTGTTGTCAGAATGTACATGAGTGGGAACCTTCTTCATAAGCAACTTGCGCACGGAAGAAAGCAACGTACGAATTTAAGCGAGAATCTGTGTTAAACCTATGTTAGCCATAATTATGTAAGCCATAACAGATCAGCTTAGATTGACACACCTGCCTTAGCCAGTCTCAGCATCTTCTGTCTTACCATTATTTATAATCAAGGTGGACTTTAAAATGCTATGTAAACTCTATCTAACCCTAAATACAAACGTTCTACGACTAACCCAATTAAGTGACTCTGAGGTCAACAGGGTATAAAGGACCCTCTTTTGTGCTGATTTCACCTTTATCCAAAAACCTTACTGGTAATATTCTGGTCCGAGAAAGGCCTATTACTATATGTGTTTTAAATATGTAAACGATAATGCTGTTGATTAGCGGCCACTTTTGCGCATATGATGTGCTAAACTGACAGAACGACCCCCAAAATAATCAAAATAAATGAAAGATGAAAACTTTTCAGACATAGCCCCTTTAAACCAGGTGCTAGAAATATGTCAAGTACCACCATATAAATTATGCAATGCAACTGTAACTATCAGTTTTAGACAATTGGAATTTAAAGAAATATATTATGCAAATTATTTAAATTAGATAATATCATAACCGTTATTTTCTTACTAGGATATGTTAGACTGAAACACCACAATGTTGTAGGTGGCTTGCCTTTTCGATAGTTTTATTACCCACCAAACCTAATGAAATATTACGTTTTATTGTATAAAGTTTATAATATTGATAATTGGTATTTTCTGTGCCAGTGCCTTTTCAGGCAGCATTACAGTATATATTCATAAGGAAATACGCATTATATACTTAAAATCCACTGACATATACTTTTTGTGTTATTCGTGTTTGTTTTTTGTTCGTTTATTTCATTTGTGTTGTGTACCAAGGTACCGAGAGTAGCCCCATTACGCACTGTTCAGGATTACTCAAAGATTTGGCCGAAACATACCTGTGATTATCATTGTTAGAACGTGTTACGTCATCAAGGAAGGTTTAATATATAACTTGGTATTTAATCTAATAACATCATAGTCTCTTTTATATTCGTAATACAACCATGAGGACAAGGTCACCCCCAAATGTTTATATTGTATTATTATCAGAAAACAGGAACTGTAACTTAACTCCAATCTGAAAGCTTCCTCCGTACAAGATATTATATCCAGACGGCTGATAGATAGGTACGTACTTAACTGAAGTTTGCCTTCTGGAATAATCGAAATCCGGAAGTCGTCTCTAAATTAGGCCTCTGAATTGGAAAAGGGCCGTTGGGGTTTGAGGAGGGGGACGCTTACATTTCTCGTACTCAAACATTGCCACAAAATCTCTCCTATGCCTGATTTAATTCGCCATTAACATACGAAACAAAGAATATTATATTCTAAAAAAAATATTCCGTTATATACAGGAGTAGACTACGGCTATATTGTTATGTTTTCTAAGATTGTGACTTTTGATCTTTGCCGGGAAAATGTTTTTTCCATAATTTCAATGACAATCCACGAACC
This sequence comes from Paralvinella palmiformis, assembly GCA_025642065.1. Taxonomy (NCBI): domain Eukaryota; kingdom Metazoa; phylum Annelida; class Polychaeta; order Terebellida; family Alvinellidae; genus Paralvinella; species Paralvinella palmiformis. The sequence continues at coordinate 185,106 of JAODUP010001063.1, forward strand.
CGATTATCGTAAATGTCAATCACCAAATAGCTGGCAGGTGTTTTTGTTGTTCTTGCCAGAGGGCATACATTCCTGTCTGTAGTCGTTGGTTTGGTTACAGATTATATCAAATGAACTCTGCAGTAAGATCAAATGAAGGTCATTATTTGTTTTTTCAGAGTTACATTAAAATCGATTTTATGTTTAATTCTCAATCGTGTTTATTCGTTTATTATCAAAAACACTACTGGCCAGGCTATACCGGAACATAAATAGGTCAGACTGGAGTCCGGAAGTCGACTACACTCCGATTTTGGTGTCGGGGAAACTTCCTGAATAAGTTGAGTGAAGAATAACAGTGATCCCCGGACAGACCTGTACTGATCCAGAGCTTGTGTTAATCTTTCTTGTGTGATATATATTAGAGATCGTTTAAGTTGCAGTATTTCTTCTGTAATTCTGGCTAATTGTGAAGACAGGATGCCAAGATGTAGTTCCTATCCCTTCTCTCTTTCTGTCTCTACTGCTGTCTCCTTCAGATGACTTTAATGTCCCACTCTTCTTGTTTCAAGAAATGTTATCTTTAACTTTACTGTTGTTTGTTGTTACCAGTCTTAGTGAAGCATTTCATTTCTGTGAATCGTTCACCATTTTCGAATCACAGCTTATTTAGTAGTACCTTAAATTCTTCTCATTTGGAAATAGCACCAACAAAGACTTTATACCCTTGACTAAACTAAATAGAATTATATACTACCCAATACTTGGGCTACAAACTAATAATTGAGGATTGTCACCAAAAGATTATTCGTCTTGCCGCTGGAGGCCTAACTCAGCGAGAAAATAATAAATATTTCAATCGCTAGAATTTTTTATTTTGTTAATAAATATTTTTCATGATAACATTTTCATGACTTGTCTATCATATTTTGAATTCATTATAAGAAGAAAAGAACATTTATTCATTGATTTATTTACATAATTACCTATTAAAAACTATACATTGTAAAAAAAAACTATACATTATAATGATTTGTAAGGCATCAATAAAATGACAATGTTTATTTTGCAAACAAGGTGCCATTTTGTGGAGGATCTATATAAATAATATAATATTTATTATTTGGAAGCATCATCAATATTGTTAATGATGATAAAGGCACCCTTCCTTCTCATAACTCCTGATGTCTTTATTAGTAAACTCTTGTTTACGTCATATTTAGCCTCGTCGTCATTTCAAGCTTCCATAGTTCTCGTTGTTACTGTTCTGGAAGAAGAACCAGCTAGATGAGCAATAATGATAAGACACCTGTATTCTAAACTGAGTTCTCCACCTGATACTCGAGTTGGTGAACTTTTACGATTATGACACCGTATACTATTTTCCTTTCGTTTTTTGAATACCTAAATTGTCTCATCCTTCCATAGTCGTAACCAAAATAAAAAAAGGACAAGTCATATCTTCCATATGCCATTTTGTATTCGGCGTAAATTAATATGATATGAGAGAAACGAGTCGAGATAATTAAGCTGACCCAATCTGTGTCTTGTGTGTCTCTGATTATCGGAAATAACATATCAATCATGCATTACAACAACTCAATAAATAGTTGGAGGCAAATAGATAATATCTGAAAAGTCATCTAAAACATCGATATTGAACAGTCTGACAGTAATATATATATATATATATATATATATATGTGTGTGTGTGTGTGTGTGTGTATGTGTGAGCGCGTGTGTGTGTGTGAGTGTGTTTTAGTTATGTAAAATACGTTTAATTTAGAAGCCACATTAGGTTACTTTAATAATAATTAAAAAAACATTTCTTCGGCAGCAAGATTACATGGCATGATCTATGCTTAAAGTTCTCCAACTGCTATAATCTGTGGTTGGTCACTGTTAGATTCTTTTACGTCCTTAGAATATCATTGTCGTCAATTTTAAATATTAATTCAGCTAAATGGCGGCGTTACTTAACGTGATCAGGCACCCGTGATGTTCTGAGGTGATTATTTAATCTCTGGATTAGTTTCGACCCACTGGATGTCCAGAACACGATCCTTGGTACTAACTGCAACGTAATTAACCGATACATCAGCGCACATTTTAAATATGTAACTGTCTTCGGTATAGACTACCGTCCATCATTGTAATAATTACAACTACATACCTACAACTACACACCTACAGGGGGATTTAGAGCGTCTCCGTAGCCACATTAATAACGAGGTTGGGTATAGACATTTAGCGCATAGATTCAAATTCGGACCGGGTTATGTCTGAAGCATATTTCATCTTTCACTTCACCTTATTACCTTCGAAGTCTGCTGGCCCATTTAGCCAATCAATCAATATAACAGAGGCAATAAAACAACTGCATTTACATTTAGATAGAGAGAATACTTATACAGACGCGTTGATAAACCATATCATTTAATTTAGTCTAAATAGAAATTCCAAGGGTGTCTTTGATCTAGAAGTGTGTTTATGTAATGTAATTCTCATTTACAGCCTACCAATAATTTTAATTAACCATATGGGTTTCGCTTATGATTGATCTTGGGCAATTACTCTATAAGTAGAATTTGTTATTTAAACCTTATTTTGTAGATAATTACGTTAAATATTTCTTAGATATTTATACCTCAACAATAGAAAATTCTTTATTTGGGTAAGAATCATCTTTTTGTTTTATTCCATAGTTATTATAATATATTAAATCACTGCCTCTATGATGATAATGATGATGATGATGATAATATGATACCATCGTCGTGTCAGTCATTTATTAGGTGCATGTCTGTGGTTTATTTACGTATAAAAATGTTAAGCAATTATACAAAAAAGAATAAACCTATTCAATATTTTAATTGCAACATATGACATACAAGAAGGTTAACTCACTTATTTGTAATTAATAAATCTTTTCCAGTACATAAAATAAATTATTCTTATCTATTTCTGTACATAATCTTGGTGTTACATGTGATAATGATGACACACAATTTTCTTAGACCGCTACTGTCTGCTTTTATTCACAGCCATAAATTAGACCATCATTTATATGCAGATGACACCAACGTATACATATATTTATCTGCAGCAGACACATATATTTCTCTTACACAGTTAGCGACACGTAAAGGCAACTTACTATTGTCCCGTTCTAGTTTCCTCCTTCAACATACAACGCTAAATACATTGATAACTTATAGTTCTGATGGTTCCATTAACAGCTGGCTCAACTGAATGTCTTCGGGTCTGTTACAAGTTTCATATTTAATTTCATTTTATAAAGTAATATAGCGAATCGTTCATATCAGTCAAGTGTGGCCAGTACCGAGACTATCAAACAGCCAGTCAGCAATTCAGCCATTACACTATACGATAAAGGTGCTTGAGTTCTAATAACAAGTCGATAATAACAATTGTTATTGATACATCACCCTTCGATACACTGTTAGGTTCGTTGCTATCTGTTTAATAATTTATATTATAAATTAATATATTTTAGTTCAGTTGCTATAAATATAATTCCCTGGAAAGGCCATTTAAATGTAAATGGAAGCATGAAGTAAACGGTAGCGTGAAGCAAACAACTTCCTGCCAACAAAATCATTTGGTTTGGTACTGTCGTCATCCTTGAGAGAAGAAACCCTTTTTTTTCTTATTCTTTACAATCTCATATAAATTAAATTCATTCATCTCTCAAATATAATGAAATGCTAATTAAATATACAATCAGATATATCTGAACTCGTATTGGAAGTTTCCTTTATCTCTACGTGAAGATCACAACACCAACAACACTGTCAAACACAAATGATATTCATGGGATAGAGTGAAGGAAATAATACCCAAAAAGGTTTTAATATAGAGTACTTTCGATAATAAAACATACTAGTAACAATTAATAGTGAATTGCTAGAAGTGCCTATATGTATTTCAAAATTGTAACGACTTTTGCGAGCTAGCACCTCAAATGAGTCAAATGTTATTATTGACATAAATTGAAGACGCACTCTTCCAGCTTTGAATACGAAATAATGTGTATATATTATTAAAGGCCATTACAACACGCCTATATGAATATTCTTTATACCTGGACTACAAATGACAACCAAAAATATTAAAAGGTTTCACCATTCTTCCCGAAACAGCACGTTTTGAAACGACTGAAAAGCATATTTCCACTGGATAAAGTGATTTTAGATATCCCATAATATAATCATGAATATCATGTTTGTTCCGTATAAATACATATAAATATTTGTTGCTAAATACAAAACAAGGTATTCATTTAGGTACAGTGTTAATAATATAATCATGAATATCATGTTTGTTCCGTATAAATACATATAAATATTTGTTGCTAAATACAAAAAAAAGTATTCATTTAGGTACAGTGTTAATACAGAGAGTAGGTACAAATAAAGCATTTAGGACATTTAAATTACTCGTTAAAACAATGTAATTTATGGCAGCAAAATTACCTAGAGATATCAAGTTCCTGTAGAGCTGATAATAGGGGATTTATGTTACAAGTATCATCCTCATAAAGTAAACTAATATGATTATGACATTAATACTAAAGCCAATGTAATTCTGATTTAAATTATACCCAATCTCCCCGATACAAATATTAAACAACACAGTTCATATAATTCCATCCTGTCTTCCACCATTGACCAGAGTAAAATATTAGGATAATTGGTTACTTCAACGTATACAGAATGTTTGTTTATGGTAACAAAATATCAGATGACGTGTCAAGATGGCATCAATATTATGTGTAATACATGTTTAAACAAAGAGACTAAGGAATAATACCATCAAATACTTTTTAAACATCAGTTTTGTTTTATACTCGATCATAGGAACAATAATGGTCTTCATTAACTTGGAAGGTAAGTGACTATACTCGATCTTTTCGAGTTTTTTCTTCTTAAATTAGAGGATTACCATTCAACAAACGAAGCCGCGAGCCTGGAGGTCATCGAGCCTAGAAGTCATCGAACATGTCGAACATACACGGACACATTCAACCATCTTGTTGACAGATTTATCTCTAACCAACTTGAATCGATCTATACAGACCACACATCAGCATCTAAGGATTTGTACCAGAACTCCACTGTAGTTGGAGATAATCGCCTCAACAACAGACTGGCCGACACCCAACTGAGAAGACTAAGTTTCTATATATACACACGGAACTTCACCGGCTCGTCACCTTTAACACTATGTCAACAAACATACTACCCGGTACATTATCTGCTAAACTGCCCAGCCTACCCGAAAAACACCGAAGAATACTTAAAGGTCCTCTCCGGCTTGAAGACTACAAACTTCCAGACCGTCACCTAGCAGCATTGATCAAAAGAAAACCAACAGTCCTACCAGACATCGTAACTCCACTACTCCAGAAAGACCGGTGCAAATACCACTAACAACAATAAGAACAGATCATACCACCTCTATGGACTAGTGGGTAAGAGCGTGGGACTTTCGTACTCATGGTAATGCTGTGCAGGAGGCCAGTGCATTTTAGTAGGAATTTTAATCCAACTAGTCAACTGGCAAGGTTTTCTACGCCGAACATGCCATCTATTGTAAAAGTAGCTAAGCCACGTTAAACAACTGCCATTTTGCCCATCACCATTATAACAGAAGTCAACACCAGGTGGCTGTGCCCAATAGGCGACAGCCAGGAGTCTCAAGCCCAAATTTCAACAAGACAAGATTGCCAAATAACAACAATATCAACAGTATAGTTATAAATAGATAGGTCTAATTAAACATATGGAAGTTATTTAATGAACTACAGTCCATATTCATTTGTCTCTTTAACACAGATCTGTTTTATCTCGTAAACAAACTCGGCTACATAATGAATAACATTATATACGTCGATCATATTATGTTGTGGTTAGAGGGCTATGGTGTAAACATCTAGGTCATTGTTGAAATTGAATTAAATTACCTGTGTTTGATGGTTGTTTCTATAGGGAGTTACCTTTCGACCATATCTCCCAGGTATGATAAACACTGAGACATAACAAGCCACTCAGTCAGTCAATCACTCACTCAGGTAGTTAATGTTTATTACTGAAATTAGGAAAATATTTCGCGGATCAAAACAAACTTATAATAGTATCTAGTATTCAGCATAGATACTGAGTAGAGTTCAAATATCTATTGATAAAGAACACAAATAATTTTAATATTTTCATGAGTTTTCATATTTGAATTTTAAAACACACCAACCCGCATGTTACTAAATAACTTTTTTCCGTGGCCATGGATACGCCAATACTATGTACAAAATATAATTCATGAAGAAGTTTGTGTAACAAATGATGTTAAAAATGATGTGGGTCAAGGATGTCCTTTGAGATACTATGTACAAAATATAATTCATGAAGACGTTTTTATAACAAATGATGTTAAAATGATGTGATTGAAGTAATATTTAAGAAATTGTTTCACAAGTTAAATAATTAAATAACATATTGTGTTTTTTTACATAAATTTATTTTTCCGTTGATTAAAGTGTCACCAACTACAGTGTATTGACTAAGAGGGTTATTTTTTCAACAACAACAACAATAATAATAATAATAATAATAATAATAATAATAATATTAACATCATCATCATCTTCCTTGTCAACAAGAACGTCATAAAAGTAATAATAATAATAATAATAATAATATACTTTCTTTCCAGCAATCAATATATTTCTAGGGCAAACCAATATAAAGACAATTGACATCTTAGTTGAGATGAAACACAGGTAACTGAAGTAGTATTTGCCTAGATTACCTGAACGTTTTCATGCCATTATAATTCACACAAATAATCATATCTTTTGACTTTTTATAGATTTATATACAGCGATTACCACATTAAGTTGTAAACTTGCAGATTAAAGTTCCAATTAAATCAGGTTAGGTGTATTTATGAAATGCTTCTCTGCGGATTAGTTGTGTTTATGACTTAACAAACCAAATGGTTGTAACAATAATGTGGTTGGTTTTATACTTATTCAGTAACATATTTTTTAATTATATTCATGGAACTATTAACATCACCTTAATAAAAAACAATAATTCAACTATACTGTTAAATGAACCTGAAGCTCGTTTAAAGAAACCTTTCCAGAGGCACACATTTCATTGCCTTCCCTATTTTTTGGTGAAGGAGGTTAAAAATAGACAGAAATTAATAGAAATATCTCACCCTGCATTTGACACAAAAGGCTTCCTGTCTTTTTCCTCTCTAACGAAGCCAACAACCAACATTAAACACCATATAACAATGGGATGTGACAAGAGGGAGAGAGCTACTATCTACTGACACCAGACAATAACACCGACTGATATGAAATGTCTACTGAAATTGGGTCTTGACCGACAGAAATAATTATGGAGGAAGGAAGAGAAAATAAAACACGCCCACCAGTGGTCAATAATGTATTTCATACAATGGGAATTTAATAGAATGTCAACTGGAGATGTTGTTGATATAAAATATGACTAAGATTATTTATTAATCTTCTGGGAGAAATGTGAACAAATGATCTCCAGTTAACGGATTTCCGTTTGGCAGATTGAGTAAATGACCGACGAATAAAATGTTAATCATTTATCCATCCCACCACCAACAATATTTGATTATAAAAGCCCATGGCCGTTAGTTGATAGAGTGGCCAGTAGGTGGCGGGTCAGTGATCTTAGTTAGTTGAGTAATTTCGCTGGTACACTGATCTCGGATCGAGAGTACACGGAGGTGAGTGCTATATTTTAGCGGAGAATATGTTCCACTTCATCCACACCCTACGTGACATCTTGCCACTTCCGCTGGCATCATCAAAAGCTGCTTTTACCGAAGTATATAGCATATCAGGATTAGACTTATCCGTATTTCCAGTCCGGTTCAACAATATACGTTTCAGAAAAACTCCGCTAGACTTTGAGGTGTTTCCAAACTAAAAATAAGTCTCCAAACAAATGACAGAAACCAATTAGTCATCAATTGATAGTATCTATTCACCACTAGATGGCGCTACATAGTGACAGATCAACGATCGAGCGAAGTTCAGTGTGTCGCTACTTTGTTTATTATATAATTGTTGTTCATCTCATACAGGATCTAGGATAGAAGATCGATATTACAAAACTCTTAAACCACCTTGAGTTGTTCTGATGGCGTTATGAATTACTGTCCTTAATTGTTTATTATAAGTCTCCTACTTTATACAAAACATGCATCAATAAACAATTTAATCTATAATTAAAATCCAGGCTCTACGGCCACAGACCTTTAAGACGGGGATTCTAATATCGGCTTAAATCTGAAGGGTGTTTCATCTTCTGCTTCACCTTGACCCTTACCTTCGAAAATAATAAGGTACACTTAGCCCACAATGCACACGACAATAGTTTTAAACTTAAGAATATTTACGAATATACTACTTCGAGAAACACTTAATGGAAATTTAGTGATTAATTGACTGAATGAATTACTGACTGACTGACTGACTGACTGACTGACTGACTCACTCACTCACTCACTCACTTACGGACTCACTCACTCTCTTGCTCAGGCCTTCACTGTGATTCACTCACTGAATCGCTCATTCACTTAGAAACAATGACCATTAAAAAACACCATGACGCCTCATTATGTAGGATATCTCAACCGACGAGGTCATTCCCTGAAGTCGCTATAAATATATTTTATGATTCATCTTATTTTTGTGACATTTATTGGATATTTGTCATCAGCGACGGCAGATGATCACTTTTTTGTGATAATTAAGAGCTGTAGATGATAACTTAAACATTTGTTATTGTTCTCGGCCAAAAATGTCCTTCACAGTTATGTTCACCTAAAAGGTTCGTCCATCCTTCGAGGGAAGAAATGACCATGGTATCACTGGTCTGTTGCATGTAGGAGATTTGCCCACATTAGGCTGATAAGGCTAGTTCGGGCAAGAAAGATTCTGCCGCAGTTCTGGTATTGAAGATCAGTATTCCTCGCTGAGATTGCTTCCGCACCACTGGATTCGCGTAGCATTCTCTTTATTTCCATCTGGCGTATCAATGTTAATCAATGAACGTCTTTCTATGAGAAATATATGCATCTGTGCTGTTACTAGTATTTCTACTGCTATTACTACTACTACTACTACTACTACTATCATCTCCACCACCATTACTACTATTACTGTTACTACTACTACTACTACTACTACTACTACTACTACTACTACTAACTCTACTACTACTTGTACTACAACTACTGCTACTGCTACTAAAAGCTATTACTGAACTTATTACTACTATTACTGCTTCCTCTACTGATGATAGTAATAAGAAAAGTGCATATTTAATCAAACACATTTACTAACATGGACAATTAATAAACATCATATTGAAAAATGTTATATCTAAAACCTAAATATTTAATCGTCTTTACAAATTATGATAGTTTGATAATAGACTAGAACCAAGATACAAGTATAATCCTGGATCAAGTGTTTAATTTCGTGTAGCAATAGAACTTTGTGATTAAAGCTAAAATGTGTAAAGTATTATAACTGAGATTCTATATACAACCAAAAACTCCACAATAATAATTACGAATTATACCTGATATCATAGATAATGGGAAATAATCCAAATTACCGCAGGATTGTCATTACAGATACAACTGGAGCCAGATTCGAAGGCGGGAAGGGGAAAACTCAATTGTTCAGACGTCATATGAACGCTCTTTAGACTGATGCGGATAATAGTTGCTCTTTCGCGTTAATAATAATAATAATAATAATAATAATAATAATAATAATACAACATTTTATATAGCGCTCTATATAATTGGATTAAAATTATCCTAATATCTCAGCCATTCGGGATGTTGTGGTATACATTTCACATTTGAATAAGCTAAAATACAGTTCAAATTTTGCACAGAATGGCAACAAAGAATTCTTTCTCAGAATCCATTGATTCACCGAATTCACACAGATGCCAGTGTCAGTGTCCCCGGTTCTCCTCGAGGTTTCTTCGACGATTCCACTGTCTTCAAAACAATCGGAATCATCTTCCTCTGCTACAAAAAGTATCCTACAAATAAAATCCATCCACAAATTAATTTACCGTTTTTACCATGCTAACACTCACATATGATGTTACCAATATACTGGAACTAAAATGAAACAGAACTTTCTCTCCTAAAACTGTCACTATCGTAGCCTGTCCCCAGACCTAACCGTTTTAATAACTATTTGAGATATTTTGTAAACTTATCGTATGTCATAGGTTAGTACCCAGCTGGGTTGTGAAAGTAAATACAGGATCTGACACCTGCTGGGCGGAACTAAGCAAAAACATATAAATACATCTCTGATGATTACCAAATACTTTAGTGAGCTCCGGTGGCCTAGCGGCTAAGCACCCGGCACCTGGTGCCAACGGTCGCAGATTCGAACCCCGCAAGAGGTCGAAACTTTTCCAGGGATTAATTTCTCGGCTCACTACATCGTGGGTGGCTGACCACGTTAAATGGCGCTGCCGTCTCCACTGAATTATTTAAAATAAAGGGGGACGTTAAAAACCCCCTGAGGATAACTGGCAAAAGAAACGGGAATTTCTCTCCAAAATGTTCCGTAGCCCGTCCCCAGTAACCGTTAATAGAGTATTTGAGAATTTTGTAAACTTATCGTAAGTCATAGGAGGCTGGGGGTGGAATTTAAGGCGACACCTGTGGGGATTCTAACCAAAAACAAAACCAAACCAACCAAATACACCTTTTCAGACTATGATCCACCACTTGACCTAAACTTGTGGTTAGGCTTTTGCAATTTTTATCACGTTAACACTTACATGTGTTGTTACCAATATACTGGAACCAAATTGATCCAGAACTTCTTTCCATATATATATTAAAATATATATATATATATATATATATATATATATATATATATATATACAGACTTGAAAATAAATATGGAATATCATTTTATTGTTTGTTATTTCTTACTTAGAATTATATGTTTCCAGCGAAATTATCAGGAAATGTGAAATTTGTGTATTTATCGATGTAATGACCCAAAGAGGAATATATTGATGCATTTGAAAGAATATGGGTATTATAGTAAATATATGGTGAATAAAGTGAAATATGATTTTAATAAAATATGATTATTACTAAACATACGACATATGGGGCCGTTAAGCAATGCATTAAATAAACCAAGAATTTGTCAGGAAATCGACTTCAAACGTTCTGATTATTTATAGTGTTCAATGAGGCAAACGAATCAGAGTTCAGTATTTGGTATGACCACCTCTGGCATCGTATAGAACTAGTACTCGTCGAGGCATTCTGTCAAAAGTGTTTCTTCAGAGGTCTCATGGGGAAGTAACCCGCACGGATCAATCGCAGATTCACTAGCATTCTGGATACATGTGTATTAGTGAACCGTAACCACTCAGCACGAACGGTGTTTGCTGACTTGGTACGCCCATTTCAGCACAAATGCACTAGATAACGGTCTTCTCTTTCTGTTGTTTTACGAGGACGTCCGGGTCTAGCTCTGGGTGTGGGTACACCCGTCTCACGCTTTCTCTTCAGCACATTTGAGACTGTTCCCTGTGTTATCCAAAGAGCTTGGGCAATGACCTTTTGTTTGGAACCCATGCGCCACATGGCAAGAACTCGTCGATAAATTCCTTCGTTAAAATGACGAACTATGATGTCAGGAAAGTTGCCTAAAAGGTTTAGCAAATTCCGCCGGCATGCCCGAGTACAACTAGAGATATCAATAGCTCTACTCTCTTATTTATAGAGCGTCAGATATCACGCCAATTGGACCTTGGGTATTTTATTAGTCACCCACTCACTCGAAACAATATCACGTGTTGGAAACGTACGCTAAATTATTCGTCACGTATCAATGATTACGCTGATACCACTGAACATATCATAAACACTAACCAACTGGTCGTAATAGCTGTTCCACAAAAGAATGCAACGGATAAAAAATATATTCCATATTTATTTTCATATATATATATATATATATATATATATATATATATATATATATATATATATATATATATCAGATATAAACACTGACTCGAACTGTGATAGCGCAGTTAGTTAGAGCATATGACTCGTAGGCGAACGGTCTCGGGTTCGAGGCTCCGTGAGCTGCAATGCTGTCATGTGGCGACTGGTTCATTCATCCATAAAAAATGAGTACCTGACAGGACACGATGGCTATGTGCGAGTAATGGCAGCATGTGTTGTAGGCTCCCTTGGGAGTTGAGATATGTGCTGGGTGGAAACAAGTCTGAGTCAGGGATAATAATATTTTAAATAATATTGTAAAGTGCCTTAATGCAGCTTCTAGTTGAATAGATGTATGATATTTGACTGAATTTAATTAAAATAATATCATATCGTAAGGTCGTATTCATTAGCATTATTGTTAACACTGACCTTTGTAAAGTCATCTTTACTCTTACAGATAGTACTTTGTCGTAACTGGCTCACGTAGTTCCTTTTTTATTATAACGACATTAAAATAAGGTAAGTGATTATGGATAATACTTCCTAAAAATTGATTTCTTTATATTTTGCTTCGAAAATTGATGATTACTGTCTCTCAATTTGAGACAGAAACGAACGATCGCAAACAAAGTTACATCACTATGTAGAATCCAATAACCTGTACATCACTTAATATAGATGTTTATAATGATCAAAAGACAATTGTTATATTGTTGTTGGATGTTGTTGAAATGAAGCCGAGCGATGTAGGTTAATTGATATCGTATTTGTTAATTCCTTTATTTTTGGGATAAAACAACCCCAAATAAATGAATTTAATGGAAATGAAGACTGCTTATGTTCATACACTCCACACCATGATTGGGATGAGCCATTGACAAGATAAATATTCACCACCTGGTGGAACAACATCTGATCCGATAGGGGAATCATCTATCTTGAACTAATGGTAAATTTCAATAAGCGATACTGTCACAGCCTGTGTCAAATGTAGGCATACCGGCATCATAATGTTTGGCCATTGGCTAGGTAAAAAGTTTGAAATGTAAACAGGACATCTCAAATTCGAAATTTCTTCCCTATTAATGTCTGCTTTAATGGTCATAACATTTTCTGTGGTTGTGATTTTCTCGTTGGCTACATGCTATGGACTATTTGCCTTTTTCGTTTAGAAAATACTAGTACTCTTGCACGCACAAAGGCAATTGAAAAACGTGGATTGGGTTTCAAAGAAAATGTATTAGCCATTATTTCTCAAAAAGAGGGACATCATATTTTCCCTGTATTCATTTTTTAACCTTTTTTTTAATACCAAAATTAAAACTTATTTGAACGAAGAAATCTTTCCGCAACAGATAATATCTTTTATCATATTTAACATGATCATACTCAGTATAATTGTTAATTAATTAGGGAAAGAGTCCTTTATCATTTCTATAAGCTACGGTAGTGTAATCGAGCTTTATTAGAATAATTCATATTACATAAATAAATTACCAGAGAAATATCGATTTAGTAATCTGCTGTCCCACTTTTAACATGTCCAGATTTAAATAAATATTCCTGGCACCCTTTCTATGTTATTTTTACATTCTACTAATTCATAAGCATCTAATGTCATTATTACTCAACTGAATTTTATTTATAATTGCTCTATTTACACCTAATAGCGTCATTTCTAATCAGGATATTTTGTACCTTATTTTTTGTTATCAATTTGTTTTCTTGGCAGCCAATATCTTTTTGACATAGTCACGTTTTCTAATGAATTATTTGAGTTACCTCAAGCCAGACATCTATTCAGTTAGTTTTAGTTACTGGTCACATTTCTGGTCATATCTTAATTTTTTATCCAGATCATTTATTTAATCAAAATTGGCGACTGTGGTCTGAGCCAGAGAAAATCTTGTTTACTGATAACCAACATTTAATATTATTGTTAGAAATAATTCTGATACAATGTTTATCTAGTTTATATACATTTTCCATGCGATATATAATTATATCTTATCAACACAATTTTCCATGTGATCCCTTGATAAATATCTGGGATAACGTTAATAATTTACAAGTCGTTCCAAATTACAGATAGAAGACTATCCATTAGGACATCACTGAAGTATTTCACTTTAGACACGGAGACGTGTGTCGTTCTGGAGACACGGAACACATGATGACAGGACACTGAAACCTTGATTATATTGGTAGGAACTGGGTCATTTGGGGATACTTGTTACCAACATCTTTTGGTATTAGTACAGGTGATAGCTTACAGTGGAATATAACTCAAGATTAAAGTAAGATTCAGATGCTGAAAGATATTCTAAGTTGCAATGTAACGTATTTTATCCAGCTAATCGATTTATTAGTTATTTTGTCAAGATAAATAAGTTATTCTTCATTATATGATAGCATATTTCAAATGAAATCTCAACTAACAAATATTGACTATTGGCTTACAATATTTGGTAATTACCACTATCTACTGAATAAAGTAATTGATTATTAAAGATGTAGCTAAGTCTTTCTAGATTATCCACATGATATATATATATATATATATATATATATATATATATATATATATAAGAGAGAGAGAGAGAGAGAGAGAGAGAGAGAGAGATAGTGGGGGGGTTGTGGGAGAATGAGAGAGTGAGCAAGAGAGGGAGAAGGGTTAACAATGATATAAGAATGAAGTTAAAATCCCATAAACCCTATATACGACACATTGTATACAAATAGGGTTCTGTAAGTTCTATTGTTAATTGCCCTTTTTATAGGTTCACAGAAGAGTTCACGTACAATGTAAATCTTCGACTGTATACGATCATAACACTATTGTACGTATGAGTACAAATCTAGCTTAAATTGGGAGATATATTAGTTATATTAGTAACTTTATAACCACATTAGTGTTATAACTACAGTAATGCTATAACAAGAGTAATGTTTTAACCAAAGTATTGTTATAACCACAACAACAACCACAATAGTGTTATTTTCAGATAAATGTTATAACCAGAGTAATGTTATTAGTATAACAATGTCATAACCAGGTTAATGTTAAAATCGTTGTCAGGTTATATAACACGGTTATGAGTTATAAAATACCATGGTTATATAACGTGTTTATGGGCGATCGTGGTTCGTGTAATTATAACGTAGTTAAGAGTAATTAGGCGTCACAATTCCACAATCATGATCAACATGATTGGATACGACTCATTTTGCACTAGCTAATCAAGCTAACCTACTCTTGGTTAAAACTCAGTATGATTCGCGATGCGGTGGTAAAGACTCGAAACAGCTCATCGTGTATATTTGTATAGGAAACTTATAACTACAGTAATGCTATTACAACAGAAAGGGTATAACAACATACATGTTATAACAACAGACATGTAATAACCACAGACATGTTATAACTTATAACCTATACCTACATTGATTTTGTAACAATAGTCACGTTAAGCTTTATTAATGCATAATGGTAATAATATTATAATCGCAATAACGTTACAAGCTAAATATTACATAAAGGTAATTGTGATACAATATATTAATAATTTCAGCTTATTATCGTAACGCAGATCTTGTAACATAGATCGATAAATTATATGTTTACTTAATATCATCTGTATCCTAAATTCCACTAACTATATACAACAGAATTTTATTAAGTTTTAAAAAAAAAACTTAAAATCGCTATTTATCTAAACACCAAAATCGAATGAAAATTATTCTTCAAAAACGTAAAACGTTTTTTTCGGTCTTTAATCCGTCAGAAATATGTTGTAGCTATAATACAATGTCCAGAAAAAAGAACAGCTCAGCAAACATTTTGAAATAGTAACAAACAAAATATAAACCTTTGGGCTGTAATTTACGTGCACTGATGCAAAGAATTCCTATTTCCGCGAATAATAATTGACATATGTTTAAACATGGTCGCCATTTGAATTTGAGGGTAATTGCTAAGACTTCACCTCTTCCCATATTACACCATTCAAGTTAGAGTGTATGAGTAACATACAGATCAATGGTTGTGATATATCATACAGTAAATTTTCCAAGTCCTAGAGTTTCATGTTCCACTCTAATAATAACTCACAACACTGATCTGAAATAACAACAAAATTCTAATCAAAACCTTCACATAACTTTTCACATATCAAGGTCAGCCTTAGCCCACTTGTATATAACATAAATTATCTTTAACTTTTGTTATGCGAACATTCAGTCGAAAATGGCAGAGATTGTGTCAATTACAATATTCATATCTTCTACAATACAATAGCCGTCAATATGAACATTTGAGAGAGTGGGGGGGGGGAATATGTTTATTTCGATTACATTGTACCTTTCCTAGCCTGTAGATTACAGAGGTACCATAGAGATGAATGGGGTTCACCTGGTGAACATTATTTTCTCATTTCCACAAATACTCCTGACGACGTATAATGGTCAATATGCATATGAGTTAGAGGATCTTTTTCACAACCACCTCATTTAAGAAAGAAAGTAACGTATACATTTAAGGTACAATCTATATTAAAGTTCCTTTGACAGTTTATGTTAGCCATAATTGTATGCGTTCTATTCTTTGAGCGTATTTTAATATCGAATGCTCAACTGAGGTAATATACCAATGGCGAACATACAGAAATGGATCTTTCTTTTTAACTAAACATTACGTTCGACAGTAAAGAATCAGCCAAATCCTTTATTTCAATTGAATGCTAAATGTCTTCTACAAAGTACAAGATTCAAACACGGAACAAGATTCACCAAACAAGTGTAATATAAGTTGGCTATCTACCAGACTGATCCTACTTTTACCTAGATCCTCGCTGGCTGTATGCTAAGCCATTAAAGATCTACTCAGATTGGCACAGCTGCCTTAACCAGTCTCATTATCTCTCGTCTGACTATCATTTATAGTTGAGTGTACTGTAGCATATGTTCTGTAATCTCTGTCTAAAGTTAGGATTGAAACTAAAAGAAAACAAGTGTACTACGTCTCACTTAATTAGGTCAACCTGCGGTCAGCGGCTTACCTTTGATGTATTAGATATAAACGATCGCCTTTATCCAGAAACTCTTTGATAATATTCTGGTCCAAGAAAGGCCTATTACTAAGCGAGTTTTAAGTACGTAAATTGAAATGTTGCTGTTTTACGTCCACTTTTCAGCATAAGTTGTGCGAGATGGACAGAGAGTTCTGGAAAATAATTAAAATAAATTGAAGGTGAAATTCCTTTCAGGCGTTGTCAGACAGGAACAGGAAGTTGAAGCCAGATGCTAGAGGTATGTGGCCTAACAC